>CM040430.1:2082632-2609434 GCA_022702705.1 Papilionanthe hookeriana x Papilionanthe teres | reverse complement strand
CATTATAAACGATTGCAGGTGTTGCCACCAAATTATGGCAAAAATGAATAAATGAACGTCACTTGAATAAACCAGTGCCGACCAAACACAACAAGTATTGCCACCAGCAGTTATTGAAAAAAAAAAAAGAGCAGATAAGCTGCCATGGCAAAAGCAGCAGAATAAGCTAAACAGAATAGGCTAAGCAGAATAGGCTAATAGAGCTTATGTTATCCACTTGCGTGGACTAAACAGAATAGGCTCATTTCATTATTATCTACTTCAGGACAGCCTCATTAACTTCTCATAGAACATTGAATGTGTCTACCTTGTCACATTTTACTTCTAAAATTTATAATAAAATATTAACAATCAAAAAAAGAAAAAAAAACAAAATTTTGACATAGATTTATTCTAGAGGCATTTACATGTATATGCCTTAAACAGAGCAAACTGTTATGGTTAACCATTAAAAAAAATGTTTGCCAAAGAATTTAAATCCTATAAATCTTGTAACACTGCTGACAAGTTGTAGCATGATATAAAAATAAATTAACAGCTGTTGGAGTAAAAAAAGGAGCCATACATAGATAATCTTCATGTTCTCCCTCAAAAATAAATGTTTACAATTTCAATTATAAAAAACAGTTTTGAACATTCCCAAATCTCATGTTGAACAAAAGTAATATACAATTTGGCATAGATTTTGACTGGCTAATGCTTGGGATCAAGCTCATTTGAACCTTCCATGCCATGAATCCCTTCTCTCCATATACAGGTAATTAAAAATGCAAATAATAACTAACATCTCTTTTTAAACCATAAGCACATCACAATTGATAATGCTCTACTATTAGGGCATCCAAATACATACCACTCAATTCTTATGTATTTACATACTTGACTTCTACGCTTCAATTTTCACATATATGCCAAAAATATATAGTCAGGTCAGGTTATTGTAGTAAAGGAAGATAAAGCTTCAGAAAGAAATGAAATCATAATTTAATATATAGCTTTCACTATTAGAGCTACATATCACAAAGTGCAGGAAGGGCCTAAACAAAACAAACCAAGCAAAGAGGAAAAGGAAAAAATGCATAAAAAAACAATAAGGGTGGGATTATGAAAACAAATGCAACATAAATAAGGATACTGATTTGCCAACCCAATAGATGCATCTTCAATGGTACCACCAAAACAATTACAGACCAACAGTCTTGCTGTAGAAATAAAGCACCATAACCAAACTCCAAGAAGGCTAAAATCTGTAGAAAAATGAGAGCACTTCTGTTGGTGTGGGCCAACCATGTCACCATGTTGGGAGTTGCTGAGCCCGCTGAATTTTGTATCCATTACCAGCATTCCCTTTGTATGTCCTTCAATTCTTATATTAGCTCAATTGCAGCACAAATTCTTATTCATGCAAGTATCATTTGTTAGTCATGGCAATCCTTATATTTTTCCTCTCTTTTTGTAACCTTTCAGAAAGAACACACACTTTGGAGGTGCTCAAATATAATCCAAATTTTTTATAGATGTGACAAAGTATTAATCATTATACAAAAAACTGTATTTTCTTAATATAATTCTAAGCTCTCCATAAGATCACAATAAAAAAAAAAACTTCTTCTCATTGAGATGAACCATTGCTTTTGCTCACATGTAAGCCTCTTGAAATAAAAAAATGCAAAACTCTTACCATTATTAGCCATCATTAGCCATCATTAGCCATTTTACCATCATTAGCCATCATAATTCTAAGCTTACCATCATAAATCTGACCATATATGAGTGAACATAATTTGTATCCATACCTGCCAAAAGTAATAAAGGTGACATAATTAAATATTAAAAGTTAAAAAGATAAACATTGAGTACTTTGACATCATTCCATGTGAATTTAAGCATGGAAGCATTACCCATTGCTGCTTCACTAAAGATTAGAATTGCCTTGGAGATGTGCACTTTTATTTGAAACCTGTTTGGAGCTAAGCAGCCTGAATGCCAAGCAATCCCATTGCTGCTTCAGTTTAGAACTGAAGAGGAAATTTTCCAAGCAAGTCTGAAGTAGCAGCCTTTAATTTAAATTTCGATTTCAAGTATAAGCCAAAATTTACATGTTTATATGTATATAAGCATTGCATACCATGTATACTACTTTACTTCTAATGTTATCCAATGAAAGACAAAGAACCAAATTTAACTGTAAAATGTTCGATGCACCAAATTTAACTGTAAAATATTCGATGCACCAAATTTAACTATAAAATTTTCACATTCCCAGAGACAAATGAAGAATCAAATAGTACACATTACATAAAATTTGTAAAATCAACATTTGAGGTTCATTTATGCTTGACTGATGTAATCTGCTATTTGTTCTCTCCAAGTTGCCATCTCTGATGCACCTTCACCCTCTAAAGTGTATGCATCTTGTGATTCCATTTGATCCTGTAGCATTGTATGTACCAGATGGTATTCGAATGCTTCAGGTGGGATTTGAAGGGAATCTTCTTCTACGCAGCGAACTCTGCATCTAAGCCGAAGGGGTGCCGTCGAATGAAATTGTGTAGGGTCATGGTTCCCACTACTATCTGCACTTGCTTCTGAAATAGGTAGGTCGCCATATCACGTAATATAACTCATTTCTTCTTTCACACTTCGAAAGCTCGCTCGATCACACCGTGCAAGGATGAGTGCCTCTTGTTAAATAATTCTTTCTTGCCTCGTGCCACACCGCTTGATCTTTCAAAATCGGGTATGTGATACTTCGTATCCAGATAAGGCTTCAGATACCCCATTTGTAAGGGATATCCGGCGTCGACCAAGTAATACTTACCTGCTTAATTATTGTAATTAGCATTTGTAATCAAATATCAAATGGAATTGCCATTTATAATTACCTAGAGGTGGATGTGGGAATCCGTGGATACGGTTTCTAGTGGCAAACTTGAAAACACGACTATTGTGCGCACTCCCTTCCTATCCAGCCATTACAAAGGTAAAACACATATTGAAATCACACATAACCATAACATTTTGTGTCGGGGAGCCACACCGTCTGATGTATGCCACCTTCTCAGTACTGAATACACGTGCATCTACATGTGTTCCATCAATTGCGCCAATACAATCCTGACATTCAAAATGTAAGCCTTAGATATCAAGTGTACATCAACATCATCGACGAATGTTATGTTGAATGCATACCTTGAAGAACGACATGTACCGAGGGTCATTGGCAATCTGTGTGGGAACGGACTCAAATGTTGAATCATCGAGCTTAACTGTCTTGCGAGCCAAACTTACTTGAGCCTTCAAACCTACAGAGAAATACATGTTAATGGATTCTGATGAATGTTGGAACCTCTCCATTGCTCCTCGAATAGATTCATTCTGGGATAAGATGTATACAGTTATTGTCAGTACTTCTCTTGTCGTCGTTCTTCTTGAGCCATGCAACCCATGGTGGTTCCGGAGTTCATTAAGCAGGTCACGGAATATCCCTTCATCATGCAGAACATCTTGGAGAACCTGGTTGGGTGGCCCCGTAATAACTCACCTCCCCATTTATCTCCAATCTGATTCTTCGTCATACAAGGGGTTCAGGTAACATACGTAAGATAGTAACAATACAACAATGTCATGATTAATGCAACTTTGACGTTGTGGTTAACTTCTTCGTTGTCATGATTAGCTTGTTCATCATCCATACTGCAAAATAAGTTAGGTAATACTTTGTAAAATAGATGAATAAGAAGTAAAGACAATTGTGACGATACGTAGATGGTAGACTGGTAGACAAGTAATTCAGCACTAACTGAATACAACACATCGAGTTCAACAACTATGGGAAAAAATGCCCATTACATATATATTAGAAATGAGA
This sequence comes from Papilionanthe hookeriana x Papilionanthe teres, assembly GCA_022702705.1. Classification (NCBI taxonomy): domain Eukaryota; kingdom Viridiplantae; phylum Streptophyta; class Magnoliopsida; order Asparagales; family Orchidaceae; genus Papilionanthe; species Papilionanthe hookeriana x Papilionanthe teres. Next base: position 2,605,563 of record CM040430.1, on the reverse strand, counting down.
TAAAGGAAATAAAGTACATAATAACCAAACAGTCAATCATCCATGAAAGTTCGTAAATGTTCGAGTCGGTGTTTCAGATCCAACTTTATGAAAATATGTCTTATGGTTGGGTCTCGTAGCAACTTCACGTATTTTACATAGATCTCTGTTTTGGTTGTAACCTCAGGATATGCAGCTAGGAGCTGGAGACATTCATCAATTGAGTTGTCAATCGAGGAAACAGTCCTAGCTGTGCAGCTTTCCGGAAGTGTCTCAATGTTGCCTTTGATGAATGCCACCGCTTTTTTTCTTTTTGTCAACCCTAGGGCGCTTGGCTGCGCTTGTGGATTGAACATCTGTGTGGACTTGGTTGAGACCCTCTTCTGAATCACCCAATTGCACGGTTTCCATTTCCTATGGGAAGTTGGCAAACCTCCGATCATTTGGGGTGAAAGCATGAGTTTCAGTTGCGAGAACCCAGAGAACATGTCTCTAGCTTCTCCTCCAAATCTGAATCTATACCACAGGATTTAAATTTTTTTGCACCCGGAATTGCCTGTAATATATTAAATATTTCATTAGTGGCATCATTTAAATGCGACAAAATAATGCAGGATGAAGTGATCTTACATATTTAATTACCTCTAGTTTTTCAGTTCACCATTATTTTGGTGCATCAATTGTTCGTTTAATTAGATCCCAACCCAAACCAGTTGATCCCATTTTGAGTTCCTTCTATATTTTCCAATCCTTTTTTAATTGATCTCATTTGTTTTTTAGTTTTGTCTGGTCGTAATCTCTGCCAGTAAGTTCATTGAATTTAACCATCACGTTTTGCCAACCTTCTTTATTAAAATGAGTCGTCAACATATTTCAAAGTTGTACCTCCCTTACACAGAGATCACAAAATGTAATGGTGACCTTTCTATCCCACATGCCCGATGATCCGACCTCTTTACCTTTACTCATTGTGTACTGTCAGGTAAAAAGATTAGCACAAAATACTTTTTCATAACACGTAAAGTTTCTAAAATAAATATAAGCACCTAAGATATGTGAATACAATATTCTTTTTTTAATCTCAATATAAAAAATTTAAAGTTGTTATATTGCTTGCATTGAGCCTTGCTTTGACATTGAGTCCAATTCACATAAATATTTGCTTTCTAATTTCAACGTACCAAATATGTCATGAGAAAATTTGCATAAACTGTACATAATTTTATTGCGTTGTAAATTGACTGCAAAATCAGACAGATATGATATGTTACAATCTCATCATTTTCCAACTGATATTTCCCAAACAAACCCTAAATTCATATGATTGCAATATCAAGTTACTATAAAAGCAAAAAATAACATCACTTTGTTTGTTTGTTGATATCATTGAAGCCCTCTAAAGTTAAGAAATCAAAATATATTTTTGTAAGCAATTTGGTCTTTAATTCTTCATGACATGCAACAAAACCCTCGTTCCTCATGAAATGCAAAAATCCCTAGCAGATCAAAGCAGATTAAAGCAGGAAATATTCGTCCAAGCAAGTAAAATCAAACAAAAAAAAAATCAACAGAGGAACCCTTGAAAGATTTATGTGCCGAAGCACTAAACATCGCTGAAGAAGAGGAGAAATGTACCTCTTGAAAGCGTGGAGCAACGAAAATGTGAGATGCCCAAAAGGATGAGGGAGATGCCGAAGAAGAAGAGCGAAAGTGTGAGATGCCGAAGAAGGGTCGCGAGATCAAATGCGAAGAGGGTTGCAAGATCAAATGTCGAAGATCTTGCGGGCACGACCGGGAATTGGAGAAATGCGCGATCGAGAAGAGCTACTGGTAGGGTTTGCGAGGAGGGCGAGAAGCGAATAGCGGGGTCGGTCACAGGGGTAATTGGAACAGAAAAACGCGATAGGAAAAGCGGCCCGCATGAGTCCCGCATGAGTCCCTCCACGGCCCGATTACAGACCAAAATTTCAAACTAGTTTTCAAATCAGCACCAATAAGCGCAAACTAAACAGTGCGGTGGCATTTTCAAAAATGCTCTTAAACAATATATGAAAACTTGACACAACCTCAAGCCGAACATGAAAAACTTATAATTATACAAGCCAAATTTGAATTACGATATTCTTGGCTCGAGTACAGACCTATTCGCACCATACAATTCTTATTTTTTTAAATTTCTCACACCTAAACTTGTATATTTACATACATGTTATAACACTTGTGTTTTAAATTTATGCATGTACTTTTAAAGAGTGATAGTAGTGTTATTTTTATGTAATAGTGTGAAAATAATAATTGTTATTTGCTATGTATGTAACTGCTCTAAAAGAATAATTAATTGTAAGTAGTGCCTAAAAATTGACCCCACACAAATCAACTTGGGCCCAAAATATTAACATCTTTAATCTTTTGAGTCAGCTTACATTAAATCGTTAACATAAAATTGACTTGACTAACTCGAATATAACTCATAGACAGGGCTGCAAATAAACTTAACCGAGTCGAGCTCAAGCTAGTTTGTCTAAAGTTTGTTCAAGCTCCACTCAAGTATTTAGAATAGCATTTGAGCTCGAGCTCGATTATGAGAATGATGTTTGAGCTCAAGCTCGAGCTTGATTCTTCTAGTGTTCAACAAGTTTATAAACAAGCGCTCATTTAACAAGACAAACGAGTCATATTCAAGCCTTAATCGAGCCTTATGATCAAGCTTCCTACTATCTAACAAAATTATCTTCATCGAGCTTTATTGAGCATTATTTAAAATTATTGTGCTTGTTAGTTATCTTCTAGCTCGTAATAGCATGTCACTTTGTGACTACTATCAATAAGGTCTACATAGTTTAATAAGTTTCTATATTTCAAAAGAATAAATTAATAAATTTATTTTTTATCTTTTTTATTTTTAATGTATGAATATGCATATATTGTTGTCTGCTAGGGAATTCTTGGTGTTATAGTGATAATTTATTATTTTAGTATTGCGTCAAGATCCATCTCACGCATAGAAAAAAAAATAAGTCTAAGGGTTAGTTGGGGGCAGTTTGTGCGTTTCAGGATAAACAGCTTATCTTGAAACGTAGCCCGCGGGTTGACCGTGGAGGTCGACTCGCGGCCTGCTTTTAGTGTAAAAAACTCAAACGCAGCAGACAGCGTTTTCAAAAACACGCGAACCAAACTGCTAGGCGACGTTTTAAAAAACACTCACACTTATAAGCTGCCCCAAACAGGCCCTAAGTGATGAGACTTTTAACTTTTCTAATGTAAATAAGTTATAAGGGGAAAAATTATGGGACCTGACATTGTGTGAAGTAATTCACTGTATAATTTCAGTTATATATTAACGCATTATAGAAAAATGATCGAGCAACAATCGCTCTACAAATAATAATTGGGCTACAAAAGCACTATAGGGGTTGATAATGACCTTAGGAGGTTGTTTATGATCTCTGAGACGCGATGTTAGTCTTTAGTGGTAGACGCAACATCTGGTGGTCAGCAGTGATATCTGGTGGTCAAGAACGACAATTTAGATCGGTGATAATCTCTAGTGATTGACGATGATCTTTAGTGGTCAATGATAACCTCTAGTAAGCTAGGAGATTAAATGGCTTTGATTCGGGATAATCGTATATGGGTCGAATCGAGTTCAAGTTGAATTTTTTGACTTGTTGATTATTAGGTCGGATTGACCCGAGGGGCAGAATCATTGTCCGCTTATACAAATTGGCAGTGTGCTCCAAGTAACGACCCCGGTCAAATGGAATCATCCTCGCTCTTCTTAAATTTAGGCCAAATTTTCCTTCCGAACAAAGTAACTGCAATCTGCTCGCCGGCGGCGGTGAACCTCCGGCATGAAGCCATTGATAGCCGAAAAGTTGTTCTTGATTCTGTTCTTTCACGAGACCTCTGCTCAATCGTCATCGAACGAGAAGCAAATCCTCCTAAACATCAAATCGAACGAGAAGCAAATCCTCCTAAACATCAAATACAGTTGGGGAAATCCTCCTTCACTCAGCTCATAGACCCTCACCGGCGACCACTGCAAATTCTGGGAAATTCACTGTTCTATCAATGGCTTCGTGGCATAGACTCTACAACAGCCACATCTCCTTCCCCATCCCAGCTTCCATCTGCGAACTCAAAGGTCTCACCTTTCTCCATCTCTCCGATAAAAACATCCCGGTAAATTTCCTATCGCTCTCTACAACTGTTCCATTTTGCAGGAGCTCGATATCTCCAAAAACTACTTCCTTGGCGAGCTCCTCTCCGATTTCTCAGTCATCTTGTGATCTCCGGCGACAACTTCACCGGCGATATACCATAAGCCATCGGTGGGATGCCGGCGATTAGATTCTTAGATCTCAGTAATAATCTGTTCAACGGTACGATTCCTGTAAAAATGGAGAATCTTTCAACACTGGAGACTCTGATGCTGGCTTACAACCCTTTTTTCCGGCGAAATTTCGCCGGAAATCGACAACTTGACTCGTCTGACATATCTCTGAATGTCAAACATGAATCTTTTAGGCGAAATCCTGATGAGTTTTGGAAAGCTTTTGAATTTGGTGCATCTTGATCTAGCAATGAATTCTCTTGTCGGAGAGATTACAGCGAGTATTTGGATAATAAAACCGATGAAAAATCTCTACTTGCGAACATTCTCAGCGGAGAGATCAGCAGCACAGTCGCCGCCGATGGGTTGGCCATGATCGATTTTTCAAAGAACGAACTCACCGGCTCAATACCAGAAGCCTTTGGGCAGTTGCCGGACCTCATGATTCTCTTACTGGAGTTCAACAATCTTTCCGGCGAAATTCCAACGAGTATTGCACGGCTACCAAAGCTGTATGATATACGTCTCTTTAATAACAGACTTCAGGGTGCTCTGCCACCTGAAATGGGGGAGTACTCCCGGCTGTGGAATTTCGAGGTGGACGACATCATGTTCACCGGCGACCTGCCGCAGCATCTCTGCGATCGAAATGCGTTGGCTTGTTTGATTGTCTTCAACAACCAGCTCACCGGTAAGTTTCTAGAGTCTTTGAGAACTTGCAACAGGTTGCTTAATGAACAATCAATTTACCGGCGAGTTCCAAGCCGGAATTTGGTCGGCGGTAAACCTAGCTCTTGTTATAACAACCCATAACACTCTTAGTGTAACTTGTATCAGAATTCCAATCATGATATATCACGTGTATAAGCTCTACTCTTTTTGATTAAAATGAGTCTGTTTGTACACGTGACAAATTCTTATTGAAGTTTTCATACAATATTTTTTTTTTTTATGAATGCCACGACACCACTGAGAACTGTGTTAAATCCCGACAAACCAAAAAAAAGTGGATGTTTAAGGTGGGGGGCACTTTGTGGATCCCGATAAATTTTTATTGAAGTTGTGATACAATTTTTTTTTTATGGATACTGACAAACAAAAAAAAAAAGTGGATGTTTAAGGTGGGGGGCAAGCTGCACGTTCTTTCAACTTAAATAATTTGATGATATTGATGTCATTATTTCATTAATATTCTCAAAACAGATTACATATATAAGATACATTCCTGAAAAATCGAAACTTTACATGACTGCCACTAAAAAGAAAAAAGTTGGTGCAGGTGGACAACCGCTACGGCTTACCGGAGGTCACATTTTTATTTTATTTTATTTTCTCATGCTGCATTCTTTGAATCAATTCATGTTTACACTAGATTTGATCCCTCCGACTCATCATTCTTTGAATCTCGGTAGAAATTAGATGGAGATCACAGAAATCTCTAGTGATGATATTTTCATTTGAACTCACAACAGAGAATCAATACCTGTATATCGACAGATTCCACTGTCATCACTATCCTCCATTATGACTGCAATCTTCTTCTTCCCACTCCCTTTCTTCTCCAACAGCGCACTCGCTCCACCGCATTCATCTCCACCGCCATCAACGCCACCGCGCCTCAACTTCATCAGCACCTGCATCACCTCTTTCATCGTTGGCCTCCCCAAGGGATCAGTCACAGTGCACATAATCCCCAACCTAAACACAACCTCCGCTTCCTCCACCAACTCCGTCGACTCTTCGGCGATCTCCTCATCCAAAACCGGCCTTCTGTCCTTATACCTTCTCCACGCCCAATCAGTCAAATTCTCATCTTCCTCTTCCCCTCCATCCCCTGCTTCCTTTCCCGTCACCAACTCCAAAAGCACCACTCCAAAACTATACACATCTACTTTCTCATTCACTTTCCTCAACTTCCCGCACTCCGGCGCCATGTACCCAAACGAGCCCGCCATCGCCGTTACACTAACCGGCTCTCCATCTTTCTCCAAAATCCTCGCAAGCCCGAAATCTGCAATCTTGGCTTTAAATTCGGGGTCGAGAAGTATGTTGCTCGACTTCACATCTCGGTGTACGACCGGCGGGAAGCAGTCGTGGTGCATATAAGAGAGTCCCCTAGCTGCTCCGAAAGCAATTTGGAGCCTCGTCGGCCAGTCGAGCGGCGGCGCACTGCCGCGGTGCCGGCGATAAAGCCACCGGTCAAGGCTGCCGTTCTGTAAGTATTCATAGACGAGCAGTTTTGAATTCTCGCTTGAGATGCAGCAGAGGAGATTTACAATGTTAGCGTGGTGGATTGAACTGAGTATATTGACTTCAGCTTCGAATTGCTTTTCGAGAATAGAATCCAGTTTGAAAGAATTGTAAATTTTTTTTACTGCGACTGTGTGGCGGTTGAGGGAAACGCGGTAGACTTTGCCGCCGCCACCGCTTCCGACGATTTTGTCGTCGGTGAGGCTGTTGATGATTTCGGATTCATCATAATCGAATTGTTGGAAAGAGGTGAGCTTCCAGTTAATGGTGTCAGCTTGTTTACTCTGGAGGCGTTCTTTGGTTATGAGGAAACAGAGGAAGAACACGCCGGATAGAATGAGGGCGCCGAGGATGGAAAACAGAATCAGAAAGCCGTGAGAGAGTTTCTTTGATTGGTTGTTACAGTTTCTTAAGCCGAAAATGGGGTTGGAAGTGCAGAGGTTTGGATTGGAGAGGAAGCTCTGTTCGTAAGCTTGGTTTTGTAACGGGAGAGGGATCTGGCCAGTGAGATCGTTAAAGGAGAGGTTTAAAGAGCTGAATTTTATGGAACCGAGAGTGGAAGGGATCTCGCCGGAAATTTGATTTTTTGAGAGGTCGAGGGAGTTGAGTATCATGGATCCCATTGTAACAGGTATCTGACCGGAGAGCTCGTTGTTGCTGAGATTCAGAACGGTGAGGTGCTTCGAAGATCCGATTTCAGAGGGGATCTCCCCGGAGATCTGATTTCTACCCAAGGACAGTTGTTGAAGTAACGACTTCTCAAAGAAGCTCGCCGGAAGCTCGCCGGACAACTTGTTATTGTCCGCAAGGAAAACCAAAAGCCCTCCAGCCGACGATGGGATCTTGCCGGAAAACTGGTTGTTTTGGATCTCAAGCCGTGTTAGATTTGAGGGGAAAGTTTCAGGTAGAGTTCCAGTTAGAGCGTTCTGACTTGTTCTCACAAGCGATAGATTTACGGCCGACCAAATTCCGGCGGGGAAGTCGCCGGTGAAGCGATTGTTCTGTATCTCCACATTAAGCAATGTCTTGCAACTTCCCAAAGACTGCGGAAGCTCGCCGGTGAGCTGGTTGTCAAAGACAATCAAACAAGTCAACGCCTTTCCGTCACAGAGATGCTCCGGCAGATTGCCGGTGAACATGTTGTCGTCCACCTCGAAGTTCCACAGCCGGGAGTACTTCCCCATTTCCGGTGGCAGAACACCTTGAAGCCTGTTATTAAAGAGACGTATATCATACAGCTTTGGTAGCCGTGCAATTCTCGTCGGAATTTCGCCGGAAAGATTGTTGAACTCCAAGAAGAGAATCGTGAGGTTCTGCAACTCCCCAAAGGCTTCTGGTATTGACCCGTTGAGTTTGTTCTTTGAAAGATCGATCTTGGCCAACCCATCGGCGGCCACTGTGCTGCTGATCTCTCCGCTGAGATTGTTCGCATACAAGTAGAGATTTTTCAGCGGTTTCATCATCCAAATACTCGCCGGAATCTCTCCAACAAGCGAATTCATTGCTAGATCAAGGTGCACCAAATTCACAAGCTTCCCAAAACTCTTCGGGATTTCGCCTAAAAGATTCATGTTTGACATCCAGAGATATGTCAGGCGAGTCAAGTTGCCGATTTCCGGCAAAATCTTCGCCGGAGGAAAGGGGTTGTAAGCCAGCATCAGAGTCTCCAGTGTCGAAAGATTCTCCATTTGTACAGGAATATTACCTTTGAACAGATTATTACTGAGATCTAAGAACTCAATCGCCGGCATCCGACCGATGGCTTGTGGTATATCGCCGGTGAAGTTATTGCCGGAGATCACAAGTTTCGTGAGACTGCTCGGCATCTTCTCGAAGTCAGCGGGGAGCTCGCCGACGAAGTAGTTTTCGGAGATATCGAGCTCCTGCAGCTTGGAACAGTTGTAGAGTACGATAGGAAATTCGCCGGGGATGTTATTGTCGGAGAGAAGGAGAAAGGTGAGACCTTTGAGGTCGCAGATGGAAGCAGGGATGGGGAAGGAGATGTTGCTGTTGTAGAGGTTTATGCCGTCGACGAAGCCATTGACGGAGCAGTGGACTCCGTCGAACTTGCAGTGGTCGCCGGTGAGGTTCCATGAGCTGAGTGAAGGAGGATTTCCCCAACTGTTTTTGATGTTTAGGAGGATTTGCTTCTCGTTCGATGACGATTGGGCAGAGTTCTTGTGAAAAAAGAGAATCAAGAAGAAGATGAAAAGGAAATGTGCTCTCAATGGCTTCATGCCGGAGGTTCACTGCCGCCGGCGAGCAGATTGCAGTTACCTTGTTCGGGAGGGAAATTTGGCGTAAATTTAAGAAGAGCGAGGGAGACTCTACGTTGACCGGGATGGTTAGTTGTCAAATCCAGTGATCGGGTCGAATCCGAATTCGATTCGAGTGATTAACGGATTCAAAAATACAGCTCGAATCAAATTTGCTTCAGATACGATTAACCTGAATCCGATTTGTTTAATCCGTCAGCTCAAATTTTTATTAAAATTTTTATTTCTAAAATTTAACAAAAAACAATAGGTAAATTTTAAAAAAAAAAATTCTGTGTTTATTTATGACGAACAATAGTATTATAGTTAAGAGTACAATTATCTTTTTCATATTTATTCAGGTTATGTTCGGGCATGTCTGACCCGAATCCGACTCAAAAAAAAATTCAAGGTCAAATTTGATCTGGTTTTTTCGAGTCGAATTTGAGTCACACTGACATGTCGGGTCAATTTTTGACACCCTCTAGTATGAAAAAATTTTGGATCAGGAGTCCGCACCTGCGGACTCCTCATCTCCTCCACCCATCACGCAAGTGTATGGGTGGTGGGTCCCACTTTTATTTTATTTTTTTTAATGGTTCGATGTGTGGTTGAGATCGGACTCCGCACGTAGCTCTCCTGATACAAAAATTTTTTCTCTAGTACAGATAATTTTTTTTTTTTAATTTTTAAACAATAAACTATTTTTTATGAAGAAAGTATTTTTTTATTATTATAGAACATGGATGGGGGTAATATTTGGATATATGAATTTTCTTTGTAAGTAAGATTGCTAAAATTATTATGTGAACTAATGGGGAAAGGTTTAATGGAGTCACAAAAGTCTATATTTAATTAAACTCAATATAAATGCAGTAGTGATAAAGTGTAAGAAAATTCATCAATGAAAATCAATTCTAATGCAAATTTTCAACTTAAAAAGGGTTTTAGAAATCAAGTATGAATTGTAATGCAATATTTAAATTATACAATTTCAAAATTAAATAAAGAATTATTTGAATTAAATTAAGAATTATTTGAACACTGTTGAGAAATTTAGGGCAAAGAAACGCATGAATCGACACAAATCCAGAAGAACACGGAGATTTAACGAATGTCTACATCATCGGGAGCAGAGCGACAAATTCACTATTTCAGACGAGTTACAAAGTTCGGTTCAATACCCATAGAGTTACACATCTATTTATAGATAAAACTCACATATAAATTACTAAAACGCCCTCGCTCCCCCAACCCACTAAATTCTAAGAGATATTGTTTTTCACCAGGAGACCTTTTTATTCCAAGAGACTCCAAATTTCCAGTATATGAGCCATACCTAACAAATCTCCACCTTGGCAAATATCTAGCCCCTTAGGAGGAATGCATCACCCGGTATATGAGTCATACCTAACAAATCTCCACCTTGGCGAATATCCAGCCCCTTAGGAAAAATGTAACATGGAGTTTCTTACACCATAGTCGGTTGGGCAACCATGCCTACTCAAAGCCCTTATCCTGTTCGCACCAGCACCTCGGCCAAACTGCTATCATGCGAGCCCCGAATCCCTTCGCGCCTTTTCGCAGAATACCTCCGTGAAACCCCTGTTCGCGAATAGTTACGGCTGCTCGCTTTTTGCATCCTACCGAATTCCACCTGTCGCAAATCCTCTTGCGACGAACTAGGGAATTTCGCTTGCCGAACTCTTCTGATCGCAAAACGAGATTCGTGTTTGCAGTAACTGCACACAAACTCCGCATGTCTCAACTCCTTCTACGACAAACTTGTGAACAATCTGCGAAATTCGCGAACCACACCTGTTCGCTGATCGTCTGGCCGAACTCCTCTGTTCCTGCTCCGAATAACCCGAGTAATTACTTGAATGTTGTCGCGCCGAATTGTGAAATACCTCGCCGAACTTTCAGTGAGGTGCCATGATTTGCATATGGCAGAATAATTTACGCCGAACGCCTCCTTTGCTACCGCAATTCGCTTGAATTTCCTTCACTGGACAGCTCGAACTTTTCCTGTGACGCACCGGAACTCCTCTGCTCGCAAAACTAGGTTCCTATTTACCATAACCAAACTTCACCCGTTGCAAAATCACCTGCAACAAACTTGCGAACTCTGCTGACTGAACTTCTCTGTTCGCAAAATCAGGTTCATATCCATTGGAACCAAGCTCCACCTGTTGTAAAATCACCTGCAACAAACTTGCGAACTCTGATGGCCGAACTCTTCTATTCGTAAAATCAGGTTCCTATTCACTGGAACCAAGCTCCACCTGTTGTAAAATCACCCGCAACAAACTTGCGAACTCCGCTGGCCGAACTCTTCTGTTCGCAAAACCAGGTTCCTATTCATCGAAACCAAATCTCCTCAACGACTTTACTTCGCTGAATCGTGAAAACCCTCGCTGAACTTCCAGTGAGATGTCACAATTCACCTATATCTCCTACAACAATGCTAAACTATTACGTCGGAACTGAACTCCCTTCTCTTCTGCCGCGTACCAAATCTCAAAAATCTTTCTTCTTCCCTGCGCCGATTTCCTCCTCCCTCGAGCCAAATTCTGATACCAATTGTTCAGAAATTTAGGGCAAAGAAACGCATGAATCGATACAAATCCAGAAGAACACAGAGATTTAACGAGGTTCGGCAAGGATGCCTACACCCTCGGGAGCAGAGCAGCAAATTCACTATTTCAGATGAGTTACAAAGTTTGGTTCAATACACATAGGGTTACAAATCTATTTATAGATAAAACTCACATATAAATTACTAAAACGCCCTCGCTCCCCCCAACCCACTAAATTCCAAGAGATACTCATTTTCACCAGGAGACACCTCTTTATTCCAAGAGACTCTAAATTTTCGGTACATGAGTCATACCTAACAAATCTCCACCTTGGCGAATATCTACGCCTTAGGAAAAAACATCACCTGGTATATGAGCCATACCTAACAAACACTAATTATAATAAATTCAAAGCTATATATATATATATATATATATATATATATATATATATATATATATATATATATATATATATATAATAAGTTTATAGCTGGAATCACTGTTCCAATGAAGAAAGATGTCATGAAATTTTTTTTATTCGACCTCAAATAAGCTCAAATAAATACTTGAAAGTGTAGTTTTAGACTCCATGATACTATTTAATGTGCATATTGACTCAAAATTTTGCGCTTATTGTACATTAAAAATGTGTCAGAAGAAACTATAAGGATATCTAACAGTTGATGGAAAGGATGACATGGCATCGTGGGACCCTCCAAATACTATCTAGAACTGGGTGCTTAGCCGGCTGGCTCTCCTGTAGAGAGAGAATAATAACTCGACAAATCTCTCATGTACAGGGAGAATAATAACCTGACAAATAAGATGAGATTGACTTCTAATAAGTCAATTAATCGGGCTAATGCGGACGAATTCAGCGCGCTCCATCCGGGACAAACCACGAGGACAAAACAAATTTTCAGTTCCAAAGAAGTTGGCAACGGTCCCAACATGTGGTTCCCAAGCTTAACGGCTGCCTGATCTTGTAGCCACTTGGCCTAATGGCCGCCCTACCCATTAACCAGTCTACTTAGTGGCCGCTCGACTATGACCCAGCCTCCTAGCCGCTGGTCCCCTCTAGGACGGATATTTGTGGCTCACATGGGCCATATTTATGTATAGACCGCCTTACCTATGTACTCTAGGAGTACAACATGTAATTGTAACATGACCCATTAATATATTAATGGGTCATGGTACAATTATATATATATAGGAGATCCATTTCATGAATAAATGTTACACAAATTTACAGTCCATTACTATTTTATTGATATCCTTTCTCTCTCTTCCTTTAGCGCTCTGTCCCTTAAGCGTGTCTCTCAAACAATTTTGGTTCAACATCCAAAAATGTTTGGTGAGTATGGAGTTTGAGACCAGAGACGTGACAAAGATAAAATATCTTAACAAATTCAAGGCGAAAATCTGAAAACTGGCTCGGTTCTAGATCAAGCATGGCTTCGAGGGAGTTTGCTTCTGGGCGAGTTTGATCTCCACCATTTGTTGGATACACGCAAAAGATCGAACGGCTTCTGTAAGACTAAGCGATTCTATTGCAGCTTTTTTCTCAGGCAGGTTGAACTAGGTATGACAGTAGAGAACCGCAGAAAAAACAAAGCAAAGATAGGTCTTTTTGGCAGGAGTTGTCATCCCGCGAGAGTTTCCTGCCAACTAGTTCAGTTCTCTTCGTTAAATCAATTATCTTACTTAATCCAACAAATCAGCAAGTTGGTTTGGGATTTGATCCACTCGATGTAGGGAACGAACAGATGCTTCCTCTAGCTGCCTGACTTGGGCGACTTTTTCCAGGATATAGATTCTTTGAGAAAGACTCTCCGGATAAAGTCTAAGGAACATTCTTTTTTTTTTTTCTCAAGAAAGATAGTAGATAAACGCTATTCCTGGAAATCTCCGACTTCAATTCTTTTTGTCCGACAAAAACAGACTCTTTTACTACTTGAAATCGATTCACTAAGCTAGTGAAAAGCCTGAGTTCAGTTACGGATAATAGATAGAGAGCGGTGGAATACTTGAATAACCCAAAGAAAACGACAATTCCCCCCGTATGGAGCCTATTCAGGTTCTGTCATCACAATCTTTCTGGAGCTAAATGGGATAAGAGGAAGTTTGATCTCGAAGCGATCGCCGCCCCACACCTGGTTGCACGAGCCGAAACGACCCTTTTGTGCTTCCTCAATGTCCTTGTCCTAAGAGTTTCACCATAGAATCCCTAGCTTGAACTTCGTGCCAGATCTATCCAAGGTGGGGGCGGTTAGATAACAAGTTGGTTCGAGCTACTTCTTTCATCCTGATATCTCGTAGAGAAAGAGAGATTGATTTGCTTTCTCTAGCTCCTTTCAGTCGAGTCTCACAGAAGTTCTCCTCTTCTTTGGGATTAGTCACACCAATAACAGAATTCCTCCCTATGGTTTGCTTTTCATCACCAGGAAAACACCAATTTCAATGGTAGTTGGGGGAAAACCGACAGATGAAGGAGTGGCTCACTAAGCTATCGGTAGATAAGAAACCAGGTGGTTGGCCTGCTATCTAGATGTGTTCTCATGGGGAAAGGAGCGCCATTGATACTCATTTGACCAATCATCGAAGAGCCTGAGTCCATGGCGGTGGAAGGCGAAGAGGCCAAAAGCTAGATAGATCCATACATCAAGTACTTAGAGACGAGAGATGTTGTGGAGGAGCCCACAAACCCAAGCGATTGAAATTCAAAAACCGCTCAATACATATTGATTGAGGGAATACTCTTCCAGAAGTCAATAACATCAATATACTTGAGGTGTGTAAAAGAAAACGAGCTGAAAGACATTCTCAGGGATGTTCACTAAGGGAATGTGTGAGGCATTCAGTAGGAAAGATACTGGCCACCAAGACAGAGCTATTCTTGGCTGACGCTACCAAATTGTGTTAAAGCATTTTCTAGAAAATGTAAACAATGCTAAAAGTACGGTCCAATAGAGCATCTCTAATCATGCCAACACAAACAAACGATTTGTTTACACCCCAACTCATAATGATTGGAAAGTATTCAAATTAATATTCAAATAAAATTTAAATTGTTGTTTAGAGCAATATTTGAATGCTTTAATAATTTATTACATTTTGGTAAATAAATTCCTTGAAATACATTTTTAAATATATTTTAAATAAAATTCATTGAGAATGATATTTGACTAATCATATATATTATGGGTAGGCTGTTAAAAAAACTCGTTCGCGAACAGTTCGTGTTCGGTTCGCCAAGAAGTTCGTGTTCTATTCGTTCGATAAGCAAACGACAAATACGAAATTTTTTTTCGTTCGGTTTGTTCAACGAACCAAACATAAACAATGATGTGTTTGTTCGTGTTTGGTTCGCTATTGTTCGAAATAAAAATAATTCAAAATAATTATATATAAAAAATTTATGATATTTTTAAAATAATTATATATTTTAAAAATTTATCACATTTTAAATAATTAAACTTCTATAAATTATAATATATGCTATAATAATATTATAGTATTAATTATATTAATATAAATATTATTATTTTATAATTAATATATTATACTATATATAAAATCATAAATAAAACCCTAAATGCCTTATTCTGTTTGCTTCATTTTGAGGAAATATGAATTGTACGGAATACCTGATCAATTTGTTTCATTTGAGGAAGTATGTTATCAAAGCTAGGGCTGTCAAAAAAGCTCGTTGTTCGTGAACAGTTCGTGTTCAGTTCGCCAGGAAGTTCGTGTTTGATTCGTTCGATAAGCAAACGAGACGAACACAAATAATTTTTTTTCGTTTGGTTTGTTAAACGAACCAAATGAAAAGTGATGTGTTCGAATCGAACACGAACAT
This sequence comes from Papilionanthe hookeriana x Papilionanthe teres, assembly GCA_022702705.1. Lineage (NCBI taxonomy): Eukaryota > Viridiplantae > Streptophyta > Magnoliopsida > Asparagales > Orchidaceae > Papilionanthe > Papilionanthe hookeriana x Papilionanthe teres. Next base: position 2,590,302 of record CM040430.1, on the reverse strand, counting down.
TAGCTCTGTTCGTTCGTGTTCGGTCCATTTACACCCCTAATTATGGGGGTAGATAAATTCAATTTTCTCTTTTAAAATTAGCATTCCATAAAATAAAAAATAAGAAAAAAAAAACTATTAATTAAACAATATTAAAATAAAAAAGTACAAAATAAAAGTCATTGAAAGCTCTTCACCCAATTAGGAAGACTTACAGTCGTTGATTTGTATGGGAAAAGAACATTATAATACGGGCCCCACATTCACGGACACTTATCGAAAATGGTGCCACAGATGTCGCACTCAAGATCGTGACCCCGAGTGGGGACCAATTTCCTTCGATGGGTATCTCTGTGAGTGCAATTCACCCACCGCAGATAAAACGCTACTTTTTATAAACTAATTTTTAAAAGTTTTTTTTAATCTTTTTTATGGCATTTACTTGGATACCATACAAGTCTTAGATATTTACATATTTAAATCTAAAATTTTCATATTTAGCCATTTCACTTTAAGCTTTAGTATCACATTAAGAGTCTGTTTGGGTCAATTTATTTGGTACGGTAGCATGTTGAAAACGCATCTGGCTTGTTTGGGTAAATTACGTTTTGATAGCTTATGAGTTTTCAAAACGCAGAAAACAACTTTTCCACGCCGCACTTATTTAGGTGGGGTGATAGCTTTCTAGCTGCGGTCTGTCTTTTCCAAGAAAATAAAATTTTATAATAATGACTCTCATGCAAACTTTATCGATGAATTATTTTTAATTAGACTTATCAGCCAGTTATTGATAAGATACAATGCTCTAAACAGTACTCTAAATATATCACTATTATTATTTTTTTAATATGAGATATATATTTTCATTTATAGATTTTTAATATTAAAATGTAATGAATATAAATATCAAATTTTGAGGTGTAAGATATATAATTATATAAGAATTATAAGATTGATATGTAATATTCTCTTTTTAAAATAATTTTCGTTAAAAAATATTGCATCAGGAGTCCAAATACAAAGTTATATCAGCACTCCAATCACGATGCGCCACAGTTAATCTCACTAAATACCAAAAACAAAGTAGTTTAATACATGACGAGGTCAGGTCGTACGCGTGTCGCATTGTAATTGGAGTTCTGGTGTAGTTTTGTATCAAGACTCATGATGTAATATTTTTTCTTTAAGATGACCCGAGGAAAGAGAAAATAATATGTCTGGATACCGCACGTTCGGACTGCCAACCACAGGCCACCACATTGTCGTTCACATCATTTATGGGCGACGCGTTAGTCGGTAATGACAGTTTGAACGTGCATATGTCTAGAGAGAAAAATACGTTGCAATAAAATTTTAAAAAATGTGCATAATTTGTTAGATAGAGAATTCAAAATTTTAAAATTAAAATCATTTTAAATTTCATTTTAAATTTTATTATGTTCTCAATCTTATTTATTAAAATAATTTTATTGTGAAGATAATTGTATTTAGGCACGGAATCGTAGTGGAAGACTTCTACGCGATTGATTGTTGGGTCAACACTGTCGGCTTGATTTTGCCGTCAAGGACTTCTAGAAGCATCCAATTTTGCACGTGGGAAATTTTATAAGGGAAGGTTATATCTGCCACACAAAATTTTTATATATTTTTATTTATTTTACACTTAAATTTTAATTTTTATATTTATAATATTTTATTCATAGATGAAAATGAGTGTTTTTAGAAGTCATTAATAATGCAATTTTAATGAGATGAAATATTCAAATGTTATAAATGTAAAAATAGTATTAAATATGTTAATACCTCATTTTTAATAGACAAATATATGTTTTTCAATTTGGTCCTAAAATAATTAATATTTATTATTTTGATTCATTAGCCCAACTATATCATGGAATCAATCCTAACTTATGAGAACAAATTTCGTTCTATCAAAATTAGAGGTGTAAATATGTCGAGTTGAGCAAGAGTCAGTCTCAATCAGAAGCTGAGTTTGATTAATTGTTCGTCTTTGAGTTTGAGTTTGAGCTTGAGCTTAATTCTTTAAATTCTAACTTGCTCGTGAGTCTTCCAAGAATTTGAACTAGTGTTGATGTGCGCTGGAGAATATGTAGTGGTAGATAGGGCTGTCAAAAAAGCTCGTTGTTCGCGAACAGTTCGCGTTCGGTTCGCCAAAAAGTTCGTGTTCGATTGGTTCGATAAGCAGACGAGACGAACACGAACAATTTTTTTCGTTCGGTTTGTTAAACGAACCAAACACGAACAGTGATGTGTTCGTTCGTGTTCGGTTCGTTATTGTTCGAAATATAAAATAATTTAAAATAATTATATATAAAAAAATTATGTTATTTTAAAAATAATTATATATTATAAAAATTTATGATATTTTAAATAATTAAACTTCTATAAATTATAATATATGATAAATTATTAATAACAATAATAATATTATAGTATTAATTATATTAATATAAATATTATAATATTATAATTAATATACTATATCTTATATATTAAAATAAAACCCTAATCAAAACCACTAAACGCTTTATTCCGTTTGCTTCATTTTGAGGAAGTATGGGTTACTCGATGTGTACGGAATGCGATCAATTTGCTTCATTTTGAGGAAGTATCCTATCAAAGCTGAGGTCGTAAAAAAGCTCGTTGTTCGCGAACGGTTCGTGTTCGGTTCGCCGAGAAGTTCGTGTTCGTTCGATAGCGAAGCGAACCAAACACGAACAGTGATGTGTTGAACATTTCGAACACGAACACTAGCTCTGTTCGTTCGTGTTCGGTTCGTTTACACCCCCAGTGGTAGAGTAAAAAACTATCGTCTTAGCGTCGCACGAGAACCCAACACACACTTAGTTATTAAAAGTGATCGATCAAAAATAACAGAGCTTTTACGTGAAAAATCCGGAAAAGGAAAAAATCATGGGACTTGGCACAGTTGAAATGTTCTACTATGATTTGATGATTATACATACATTCTCTTGTCCCACATATGGGAAAGTATCGTACAATTTCTCAAGTTACAACGCATAAATAAAAAGAAATTATTTTATATAAAACATTAAATATTAAATATCATTTTGGATTTTTTTTTAATAATTTTACAACAAAGACTTCAATTTTAATATATATCTGAGCAAATTTTATATTAATTTGTTTTTCTTAAACGAACTGTCTCACGAGTTGACAAGGCCAATTTGAGCTTCGCTTATGAGCTCATCAAACTTAGCTCAAGAGTCTACTTTACTCGGTTACTGCTCTGCATGAGAAGGAAACATTTCGTTCGGGCGGTTAATCACCAGTGATCATGTCATCATACAGGTCATTGGCGGGCGAAGTGGCCGCAGGTGGTTGGCACTCGGACGTTGAATTTATCATATATATATATATATATATATATATATATATATATATATATATATATATATATATATAATAAAATAATTATTATAATAAAGTTTTGTTTCTTAGAATATTTTACATTTAACTTTATTGTCCGTTGACGGATGACTTGCAATTCTAATAATTCGCATCTGATTCAGCTTTTTAATATATAGATATTAAAAAAATGCAGCAATTGTGAGCATCAAGCGGACGACTTAGACCAGGTTCAATAATTAACGAGTTCTAGAAGCAATATATATATATATATATATATATATATATATATATATATATATATATATATATATATGCGAGCGATTTATGATTTAATATTTATTTAAAAAAAAAAAGAAAAAATGAAAAATACGTATGTACGACAAATTCTTATGTATTTATTTATCTAACCCCTAAAAGCTTGATATTTACTTTTATAGCTCTTTTTAATAAAATTTTGGATGGAAAAGTTAATAAAAATGATATTTTTGTTTTGATGCTAAAGGTTTGAGTGCAATTGAAAGATTTAGGGGTTGGATATGTAAATATATAAGAATTGTGTGTTATATTTGTGAATGCCAAAAAAATAAAACAATCTAATTTTGGTCCTTTTGGGGCAGTCTCGTGTTCCCAAATGCAACCTGTTAGAGTATGGGTGTATTTGGGGCAGCAGTGCGGTGGCGGTGTCTCATCGTAGTTTTTTCTAATTAGCAAAATTATGTTTTTGTGTGCGTTCTCAAAAAAATATCATCTGAAAGCTAGGTTTACCAATCAGACCTTGCTATGACAGTTGCTAGAAACTTGCAATACGACTTATTTAAAAAAAATTGTAAAAAATTTTTAAAAACCTAACTCCTACGTTCCACGGTTTGATTTCGTTGCCACCCAAATTACCCCGCTTCTATTCACTTTTTGCATTCACCTTTGGCAAAAACTGTGTTTGGGGCAGTGGTTTGATGTCGCACCGTAGTTTTTCTTATTTAACAAAATTGTGTTTTGAGTCCATTCCCAAAAAGTTATAGCTGAAAAACTGCATTTTCTCACCACAGCTAATTATCTATGGTGGCTGCTAGAAATCTACGGTCCGATTTTAAAAAATAAAATATAAAAAATTAGTAGCTACCACAGTTTGTTCTTCAACCGCTTCACAGCTTCTTCAAACAGCTGCAGCTACCCCAAACAAACTCTCATTATTGACTGCTCAACCGTCCTTGTGATATCCAATAGCAAAGATAAAGCAATATGTTGGTTTTTTCGTTCGGTTTGTTAAACGAACCACTTTTCTCAGTTCGTCTTATTTGCTTATCGAACCAATTGAACACGAACTTCCTGGCAAACCGAACACGAACTGTTCGCGAACTTTGCCTTTTTTTATTTTTTTTTATTTTTTTTACTTAAAATTTTGGGGGGCATTTACATGCATAAGAGCCAAATTCCAATATTTACACATCAAACGGCTAGGCTTTAATTTTACATTTATATCACCCAAATTTTTTATATGTACATCATTAAAATACATTTTAAATAAGTAAAATATAAAAAAAAAATAGAAATGAATATTATTATTTAATTATTTAAGTTATTAGGAATCAAAACAAGTCAAAAACAAACAAACAAATATTTGTTTCTATCCGACTTGTTTATAAAATAGGCTAAAAAATTGTTCTAAATCGACTCATTTATTTAACGAATGAATCGAATACAAACCACTTGACGAGTCCAACAAATATTATTTTAGAAGAACGAGCATTTATTATTGCGGTGATCACGAGGGGGCATTGTGGGACCGACCACACATGCGACATAGGATCGACAAGGAAATATGGTATCATGAGAAAAGCAACAATGGACCTATGTCACGGGAAGTAGAAGAGGAGTTTGCAAAAGAGGCATCACCGTCACTCGATTGTTGGCATGCTTCCATCCGAACCTGTTCAAGAGGAAAAAATATAACGTCCGGACGTCATTTATACGGAGAGCGGCTCTGATGAACCCTCTGCGACTCCGATTAACTTGAGTTCATCAGAGCCACTCTCGTATAATACAGACTCAGGACATTACACTGCTTGTCCAAGAGGTGGTTTATTATAGAAACTATTCTTATTAATGGGCCCATTCCTTCTAAACTGTTTTCAAAATCATTGTTTTCCATTAATAACATATTAATTTTCTTGAATTAGTTAAATTGCAACTTCAATTGTTTGGATATGATTTCCTACGAGGGAAAAGAAAAAAAAATTATAACATTATTTTTTGAAATATATTTTAAGGTCAAGAGTACCTTACGTTATAATGCAACAAAATAAAAAAATAAAAAAATAAAAAATAAAAATAAAAATAAAAAAAATAAAATGGAACAAAGAGTACATTGAACCACAATAATAGTACCTAATGTATATATTGTTAATTCTAGAAATATTTGTGGCCTCACATTGTCTATGTAACGTTTGAGAGAAAGACGTGAAGAAGATAACTCTTGACTAGTCAGAGTAAGAGAGCAAGAGTGCGAGAGTCTCCCCTTCCTCCTTTTATCGAGGAGGATATTATTTACATATAAATCCCCACACCCACCACCCCTCTACATAAATAATCATACAAAATATAAGACGCTAACAACACAAGTTATCATGAAACTTAAGATAGTCTATGATAGTCTATGTGAAAGTAGTGTGTGTGGTTGCATGAGCATATTGTCACGCTCCCAAAAGAGCTTTTAAGAGAGCCGGGCAGTCCAGGAATTATATACTGCTTCTCGACCCTACATCTAGCTGATGTGAGACTAAATGTCCTTGACAATAAGCTGGATTGAGAAGATCTTATACTTCCTGTTGAGTTGGTGCAAATTGGGGCTTTAAACGAGCTAAGGCAAGATGACGGATATTGTCGATTAGCATTCCATGTGATCTACCAACCTTTTTGAATCTACCTTGAATATTCTGTTCACCGTTACGTGGGAATAGTGGTGAGCAATATTCGGTGTGGATGGATTGGTTTTAAAATTGATCAAATCTATTATAATTGAAATCCACGATCCAAAACAATCGAACCAATATAAATTTAGATAAAATCGAACGAAATTTGACTCAGTTTAAACTGTTCGATTATGAAAAAAAAAATTAATAATTTATTGAAACTTGGTTAAAAATAAGTATTACAAATTACTTATCTTATATCATGGATCCTCTATTTATTTCAATGTAAAATTACATATACTAAGTTTTTTTTATTACTTAAATTTATTTCACGTGAAATTAAAATATACTAAATTTTCAATGAGATTTGGGTTTTTCGATTTATTCGGTTAAATGAAAATTAAAACCAAACTGAAAACCGAAACCAAAGATTATAGTTTTAAAAACCGAAAAATGAAATCCAATTACGAAATTGAACCGAACCAACTAAACTTGAGCAGTTCAGTTCGATTTTTCGATTTTAACTAAATAATGCACACCCGCTCCTGTGTCCCTCGAGCCAATTACATTTCCTGCATGGTGCAAATTAGGGCTTTTGTCGAATTAAAAGTGGAGGTGACAGAGATTGCTTAAAATGAGTTAATGTATAAATTGGGAAATATTGATATTACTTTTGGTGGTTGATAGAGGTGTTAATAATTGATTCGACTCGATAATATAATATGGACTCAACCTGAAAATATTTGAGTTTAAGTTGACTCGATCAACTTTTAGGTCGAACTCGAGGATCAATTTAATTCCTTCGGTCGATCTAGTCGACCCGTGAATCCAAACTTAACCCAATATTGACATGAATCTGTCCTAATTTAACTATAAATGTATGCCCAAACATGTCACAGAGCGAATCAGGTTGAAGGTGAATCGACTTTAGGTTAATTTTTTTACTCGTTCAATAAACGGGTCGTGTTCAGATCACCCCTATACGGGTTGGAACAAAGGCAGTTCTGCACGGATCGGACACGCTGACCCGATCGGACCAAACATAAGAAGAAAGTCACGATTTTGTATGGCAATAAGCTTGATTTGGCTATGATAACTTATTTGGGTAGGCAAACCAAAGGGTTATACATATTGAGGTTGGTTCACTAAATTAGTTTTTAGATAAAATCAACCTAAAGAGCTGGTGGAGATTTTCAGAAGTCGCCGCCGCTCGCCGGAGAACTTCACCGCTTGCTACAGAGATAGAATTCCGGCATTTTGAAAAGCCACACTATCATCACTATCATCCGTAATATCGACAACCTGCTTCCTCTTACTCCCCGTCTTAATCCTGCTTTCCAACAGCGGTGCCCCACCGCCGCCGCCGCCACGGCCACCATCGATATCACTGCCGCAACCGAGCTTCCTCAGCATCTGCACCACTTCCTTCATCGTCGGCCTTTTTGCGGGATCATATACAGTGCAAATAATCCCTATCTTAAACATCAACTCCGCTACCCTCACCCACTCCGACGAAACTCCGGCGATCTCTTGGTCCACGACTACCCCATTCTCCCTATACCTCCTCCAGGCCCAGTCAGTCAAATTCTCATCTTCCTCTTCCCCTCCATCCCCTGCTTCCTTCCCCGTCACCAACTCCAAAAGCACCACCCCAAAACTATAAACATCCACCTTCTCATTCACTTTCCTCAAAGTACTACACTCCGGCGCCATGTACCCAAACGAACCAGCCACCGCTGACACGATCTCCGGCTCCCCTCCCCTCTCTAAAATCTTTGCAAGCCCGAAATCTGCAATCTTGGCATGAAATTTGGGGTCGAGGAGTATGTTGCTTGATTTCACATCACGGTGCACGAACGGCGGGAAGCAATCGTGGTGCATGTAACAGAGTCCTTCAGCAGCTCCAATGGCGATTTGCAGCCTTGTTTGCCAGTCAAGCGGCGATGCGTCACCTCGTAATCGGCGGTGAAGTCTCATATCGAGGCTGCCATTCTGTAAGTATTCGTAGACGAGGAGCTTTGAACTCTCGCCGGAGATGCAGCAGAGGAGTTTAACGATGTTTTCATGGCGGATGGAGCTAAGTATCTTAACTTCAGCTTGAAATTGCTTTTCGAAGATGGAATCAAGTCTGGCTGTGTTGTGGATCTTCTTGACGGCGATCGTTTCGCTATTGAGAGAAACGCAGTAGACGTTACCGCCGCCACCGCTTCCGACGAGGTTGTCCGCGGTGAGGCTGTTGAGGATAGCGGATTCATCGAAATTGATTGCTTGGAAAGAGGTGAGTTTCCAGTCTGATGCAAAGGTGCCAGCTTTTCTACGCTGACGGCGTTCTCTGGTTATGAGGAAACAGAGGAAGAACACGCTGGAGAAAATAAAAGCGCCGAGGATGGAGAAGAGAATGAGAAGGCTGAGGGAGAGTTTCTTTGATCGTTTATTACAGTTTTGGATGTTCAAAATGGAGTGGGAAGCGCAAAGTTTTGGATTTGCAAGGAAGCTCTGTTCGTAAGCTTGGTTTTGTAACGGGAGAGGGATCTGGCCGGTGAGATCGTTGACGGAGAGGTTTAAAGAGCTGAACTTTATGGAGCCGAGAGTGGAAGGTATCTCGCCGGAAAGTTGGTTTTTTGAGAGGTCGAGGGTGTTGAGTATCATGGATCCCATTGTAACAGGTATCTGACCGGAGAGCTGGTTGTTGCTGAGATTCAGAAAGGCGAGATGCTTCAAAGACCCGATTTCAGAGGGGATCTCCCCGGATAGCTGATTTCCGCTAAGAGACAGTCGTTGAAGTAACGCCATCTCAAAGAAGCTCGCCGGAATCTCGCCGGACAACTTGTTATCGTCGGCAAGGAAGACCAAAAGCACTCCGGCGGAAGATGGGAGCTTGCCGGAAAACTGGTTGTTTTGGATCTCGAGTCTTGTTAGATTCCAGGAAAGTTTGTCGGGTAGAGTTCCGGTGAGAGCGTTTTGGTTTGTTATAACAAGAGTTAGGTTTCTCGCCGACCAAATTCCGGCGGGAAATTCGCCGGCAAAACTATTGTTCTGTATCTGAAAATTAAGCAACGTGTCGCAGCTTCCCAAAGACTCCGGAAGCTTACCGGTGAGCTGATTGTTGAAGACAATCAAAGATGTCAACGCCTTTCCATCGCAGAGATGCTGCGGCAGCTCGCCGGTGAACATATTGTCGTCTACCTCGAAGTTCCACAGCCGGGAGAACTTTCCCATTTCCGGTGGCAGAACACCTTGAAGCTTGTTATTAAAGAGACGTATATCATACAGCTTTGGTAGCCGTGCAATACTCGCCGGAATTTCGCCGGAAAGATTGTTGAACTCCAAGTAGAGAACCGTGAGGTTCTGCAACTCCCCAAAGGCTTCTGGTATTGGGCCGGTGAGTTCGTTCTTTGAAAGATCGATCCCGGCCAACCCATCGGCGGCGACTGTGCTGCTGATCTCTCCGCTGAGATTGTTCGCATACAAGTAGATATTTGTCAGCGGTTTTATCATCCAAATACTCGCCGGAATCTCTCCAACAAGCGAATTCATTGCTAGATCAAGGTGCACCAAATTTACAAGTTTCCCAAAACTCTTCGGGAGTTCGCCTAAGAGATTCATATTTGACATCCAGAGATATGTCAGACGAGTCAAGTTGCCGATTTCCGGCGAAATCTCCGCCGGAGAAAAGTTGTTACGGGCCAGCATCAGAGCCTCCAGTTTCGAAAGATTCCCCACTTCGAGCGGAGTCGTACCGATGAACAAATTATTACTAAGGTCTAATGTCTTAATCTCTTGCATCCGACCGATGGCTGGAGGTATTTCGCCGGTGAAGCTGTTTCCGGAGATCACGAAATGAGTGAGATTGCTGGGCATCCTGTCGACGTCGGCTGGGAGCTCGCCGGAAAAGTTGTTTTCGGAGATGTCAAGCTCCTGCAACTTGGAACAGTTGTAGAGAAAGATAGGGAATTCGCCGGGGATGTTATTATAGGAGAGTTTAAGAAAGGTGAGACCTTCGAGATCGCATATGGAAGCAGGGATGGGGAAGGAGATGTTGCTTTTGCTGAGATATATGCCGTCGACGAAGCCATCGCTGGAGCAATGGATTCCGGAGAATTTGCAGTGGTCTCCGGTGAGGTTCCATGAGTTTAGTGCAGGAGGATTTCCCCAATCGTTTTTGATGTTGACGAGGATTTGCTTCTGGTTCGATGAAGATTGGGCAAAGGTTTTGTGGAAGAAGAAGAGCGAGGAGAAGAAGATGAAGAGGAAATGTGCCAACTTTGGGGCCATTGGAAAGGTTGTCGTCGGAGCTTGATTGCCGCCGGCGAGCTGAGAGTTATTGGTCTGCTCGGAGTTTAGGCCGAAGGTGGATTTAAGAAGGGATAGGTGGCCTCCTTCGTCGCTCGCAGTAGAGCATTATGCCATGCGCGAAATTGTTGATTTTGAAGTTTTTGGCATTTTATGTAGAAAAAATGCTAACGGTTTTATTAATTTAAAAAAAAATTTAAGCGTGTGGCAATTATTTTATGTATAAATAATTATTATATTTACATGTTGCTTTAGTGTCTAAATCACTGAGATATATAGGTAAGAACAACACGAGAATTCCTTACGTATTGTTCTCTTGATTGATGAGCCTCAATTATGGTGCAACGATACTCCCTGAAGTTGGTATAACGATGCACCTTAAAGTTGGGGCGTTCTGAAGATAGTGTAACAATGCATCCCGTATACACTGATTTTCTCGGAACTCAATCTCTATGACTTATAGCCGTTATCATAACTCATCACTATGGCATAGGTGGCCAACTACAGCCTACGTAACTCGCAACTCATATAGCTCCCAACTCTAATTTCTATGGCCAACGGATAATACCTCAGCTCCCAGTTCTGGCATCTGTGGCATACAAACGTTACCGTAGCTCTCAATTCCAACTTCTATGGCCTATAAATGTTATCGCAGCTCACCACTTCAGTCTTTGTGACTAAGTATGACATACATGATTCACAACTCATGTAGCTCACAATTCTGGTCGGTGTGGCTGACATGGGCTACAGAGATTATTATTGATCATTACTGCGACCAATGTGACCAACTACAGCTAATGTGGCTCACAGCTCATGTCGCGCCCAACTCCTACCACCACGGCCAACAAAAATTATTGTGGCTGGCCCTATAGCCAATGCGACCAACTACACCTCATGCAACTCCCAACTTTGGCTTCTACGATTTATAGATGTTGTTGCAGTTCACCACTATAGCTTATGTGACCAACTAAGACCTACGTTATCTTTGCGACCTACGAGCATTATTAAAACTCACCACTACGACCTATGTGAGCAACTAAAGCTCATGTGGCTCATGGCTCATACAACTCCTAACTCAGACCTCTGCGACCTACGAACGTTATTGTGACTCGCCACCACGACTTACTTAACAAACTACGACTTACGTGGTCCATAGCTCATGCAACTTTTAACACTGACCCCTGCGACCTACGGACGTTATTGTGACTCACCAACATAGCCTACTTTACAAACTACAGCCTACATGATCCACAAAAGCAAGTTCCAACTTCAAATTATGTGGTCTATGGATTTTATTGCAGCTCACCACTACGGCTACGTGAGCAACTGGTCCATATCTCGTGCAGTTTCCTACCCTTGGCCTTTGTGATAATCTGTCTTGTGTGGCTCACAGCTCCCAACTCCACCCTCTGTGATCTACGAACACTTTTGTAACTTACCACTACGGCCTATATAGCTCATAGTTCATGCAGCTCATAACTCTAGCATACAGATGTTATTGCATTTCACCACTGCGACCTATGTGATCAACTACAATCTACATGGCTCACAATTCTATGTAGATCCAAACTTCTGCATATGTGGCCTGTGGAAGTTATTGCCGCTCACCGCTACGGCCTATACGACCAACTGCGACCAACTTGGTTTGCAGCTTGTGCGGCTCCCAACTCCAGCCTCCAACGCTTACGAAGCCTATCACATCTCCTTATTGTGGTCATTGTGGTGAATCGATGCTCGTGAAGCTACTACCGCCTACAACCTACATGACCAACTATTATCACGACTTTCAACTATGACCTCAACGAAATTTATTGTGGTCATTGTGCTACAGTCATCATCTACAATATTCATGACAATTTATTACTTCGATAACAACCGACTATGACTCTTATAACCTACTATCACAGTTATCGCCAAAAACTACAACAACATAATGACTACTATTTGTACTCACAATTACTCCGTGGGATTATTTCATGCATACCAAGTCGCCTTATTTTTCATAAGAAAAAAGTGAACCTGTGATTTTTAAATTTTTGTTCATATGTAAAATTTCCCAAATTTTATTTGAACTCCGGCCCAAATTATCCTAGTTTCTATTTATTTATATTACAAAATAATCCTACAGATCAACGCACTGCAAGGCCATTAAGACCAGACGATTTCAGCCTATAAATTGCAGTACCTTTTTTTAGAAGCATTAAGCCGATTTTAATGCAATTATAATAATAATTACCACCTAATTCTTCATTAATTAATCCAGCTAAATACCAAACCAAAAGAAATAACATCACCTTCATACAAATTTATATTTTATGGGTAAAAAATCATTTACCTCATCATACTGAATTTAATATCAATGAAATATAGTGTTTGTGGGGCGTTTACATTCTTATTTATTTACATATTAACTTTCAAAACAAAAAATAGCAAACAATTTTGTATATTTACATATCAAAACATAAATTTTGCCAGGGGTATAAATCAAATAATTGAAATTCGGAATGAACAAAGTTAAACAAAACCAAACAATTCTTATATATTTACATATCAAACCCCTCAATTTTAATATTTACATTTTATAACACATCAACATAAATATATGCATGAAAATATGATATTTTACTTTCAAAAAGAGAGTAATTGTAATATTTTTTATGCAATGTGCAAAATTTATGCATGTAGATATCAATGTCTGGGTGTTAGATATGTAAATACATAAAATTGTGTGGTATGTATGTAACTGCACCGTAGATATTTATAACAAAAAAATAATAATAAAATAAAAATAAAAATAAATGGTCAAAAATAACTTAGAATACAACAAAGAGTATATAACATATAAGTCCAACCGCAAATATAATTAGTGCAACAATGAAATAGTTCATAAATAACCCACAGAACCAAAAAAAAGACAGAAACAGAGTAAAAGAAACGGACGAACAAACCTTCAAAGAGGACTCATAACACAAACCTACGAATTCGAGTTCAAAATTTTCTCTTACAGCTTATCTTCAAATTCTGACAGAGGGGTCATCTGCTCCTTCAGACCCTTCCTCTTCCGAATATCCGTAATGAGTTGCCCCGCTTGCGAATTTGCCTCCAATGGATCCGACGACATGATGTCCCAGTGATCGAACACGCACTGCGGGAAGGCCTGGCCGGAGGTCGCCGCCCTCAGAGCCGTTGAGAAACCGAACGACTCAACGACGGGTAAGTAAGCTTTGATGTTGTAGAGAGGGGTGCCTGGCCTCTGAAGTTCTTCAAACACATGGCCTCTTTTCTGGTTCAGAACGCCGTATATGCCTCCAAGGGCCTGCTCTGGAGCTTGGATCTCCACCAGATATACAGGCTCCAGAAGCCTGGGTTTTGCGGTTAGTTGAGCGGCATATATAACTCTCCTTGCGGTTGGAATCACTTGCCCGCCGCCTCGGTGAATCGCGTCAGCATGGAGTACGACATCACATACTTCAAAGCATATCCCTCTCATGTTCTCCTCCGCGAGGGCGCCCTCCTTTGAGGCCCACTGAAAACCAGCGACGACGGAGTCCTTGATTTCATTCAAGTACTGGACTCCCTTACACATGTCAACCACCATGTTCGGTCCAGTGGTCTCCGGGCCAAAACACCAGATCTTCTTTGCTAGATCTTTGTCCCACCCAAATTCTTCAGACAGCACCTTGGCACGAACCTTGGGGTCATCGCGCGGACCGATACGGCCATCATCAATGGCCTCTGCTAAGCCCTCTTCCAAGGGTCGTGCTTCCATGTAAAGCCGGTTATGCTTGTTAGGAGACTTGCTCATCACTGTTCTGACGGATTTGTCAATAACCGTTTCGCGGAAAGAGACAACAGGGTCGGACACGACAATCTCTGCGCCTCCCATGAAATCCTCCTGCAAATCTTTCAGGCAGATCTCGAGGTGAAGCTCGCCGGCCCCTGCAACAATATGCTCACCGGATTCCTCGATGGCACAGACAACCATGGGATCAGATTTTGAGAGGCGCTTTAAGCCTTCCACGAGCTTTGGAAGGTCAGAGGCGACCTTGCAGCTCACGGCAACACGAACGACGGGAGAGACGGAGAACTTCATTGCTCGGATAGGATGGGCATCGACCTCCTTCTCGTTAGTAAGAGTGGCATTCTTGGTGATGAATTGATCGAGTCCAACCAGGGCGACGGTGTTACCACAGGGCACATCCTCCACAGACTCCTGCTTCTTCCCCATCCAGATAACAGTTCTCTGGACGCTCTTGACATACAAATCCTTCTTCTGGCCTGGAACATAGTTTGGTCCCATAATTCTCACCTTCAAACCAGTCGAGACCTTGCCAGAAAAAACCCGGCCAAAAGCGAAGAATCTGCCCTTGTCCGATGCAGGAATCATCTTAGAAACATAAAGCATTAGAGGACCCTCGGGATCACAGTTTCTGATAGCATTAGCATATTGATCATCAAGAGGACCTTCGTAAAGATTCTCAACACGATACTTCTGGGCCTTCGCCGGAGACGGGAGGTGAAATATCATCATCTCAAGAAGAGCGTTGCTAGCCGGCAACCAAGTCTGCATCACCCGCTTCATCAGCGCCTTCCCAAGGAGTTCCTTCTCATCAGCTTTCATTGAGACCCCAAGCTTCGACAGCATCGGCCACAACTTGTCCTTCTGATCATTCATACAAGTTTTAATAATCTGCTTGATCGGTTCGTAACAGAACTGGACGAAACCACGCTTGCAAGTGGGCGAGCCGGTGTTCTTGGTAGTCCACTTCTTCGTAGCAGGATCAAAGAAATTCTCACCCCAAAGTCGCTCCATCATCTTGCTCTCATCGACCCCAAACTTCGAAGCATACATTTTAGCAAAATTTGTCAGCGTAAAAGCCCAACCATGCAGTCCTGCGGAGAATGCAACAGTGCCCTTCTCAGGGTAGACTTGGACATCACCAAGAAGAGGATCCTCATACGTAGCCATGATAACATTTGCGTTCTCGATGACCCGCTGAAATGTCTGGTAAGCTTCTTCACCTTCAACCTGAAGTTCAAGGAAACATCGATCCATCTTGTTAACGGTCAAGACGGGTCTGATTCTTTCTCCGAGAGCTTGTCGCAGGACGGTTTCCGTCTGGACGCAGACACCCTCGACACAGTCGACGACAACGAGGGCACCATCAGTAATTCGTAGTGCGGCAGTAACTTCAGACGAGAAATCCACGTGCCCTGGCGAGTCAATGAGATTGATAAGATATTCGTTTCCTGCCCTCTCTCCCTTGTAGTTCTTCAGAGTTTCATCTGCCATCTCATAGTAAAGCGAGATGCCGGTAGACTTGATCGTGATGCCTCGGTCAGCCTCATCTTGACGAGTATCAGTCATTCGAACATCACCGGCAACTTCCTGTGCAATAATGCCGGCAGCCGCCACAAGAGAATCGGTGAGAGTTGATTTTCCTGCACATTTCAAAAAATATTTAACCAACTTCAGTATTAAAAAAAAATTATGTTGCAGGAATGGAGAGAGCATAAAAACAATTATAACAATACACAAATTTTTTAGGGCGATAAAAAAAAATTATCTGCAATCCTGCCCATTTATTATTAAAAACAGAGAATCCATGAAAGCACGAATATAGGGTGTCATAAAATAAGTTTTGTAAATCAATTCTTCAGAAAATAAAAAATACTAATTTTGAGCCAAACTTGTCTACATTAGCCATGTGAAGAGCCTACCATATAGCTGCTCCAATGCATGTAAATCTTACCTTCTGACATATTCTTTCAATTACAATCTTATGAGACTGCGTGAAAATTGCATGTTATTCTTTCAAATCTAGAGCAAATACAGTATAAAATCTAACTTTCATTAGTTAATTTCATTCCTTATTCCACATTTCTTTACATATTTAAATATTTAATTGTTTAATGCTCTTGCTTTAATCAAAATTACGATGTTGGGAATGAAATTTCTGGAAAACAAAATCAACTGGTATCTTATGTTACATGGTTATGATAACTCAATCTTAATGAATTTATTGAGACTATCTTTTTAAGTTTAATTGCAATAATTCAGCTACATTAATATAAACTTAGTTCATGTTTCAATTTAATAAAAATTAAAATTTACAATCAAATAAAATTAAATGTATAAAAATATGTATGCTTCTTCCTTAAAGATTGTATCATGTTTAATTAAATCATACTATTTATATGTTATTTAATAGATATTGTTTATAATTTTTTTAAATACTATTTATACATTTAATTCATTTTCCTACAACAGGTTGATGGGATGCAAGGGAAGAAAAACAGAACACAAATATTCCTGTTAATTTACGCTTAACGCTGGCATTAGCCAAAAATTAAGAATATCATTCCAATATAAAAGATAATTCAAAATGCGATTATTCAGTACAGACGAGTTGCTCATAGTTGATGCATTGCAGAAAATATAAGATGATTTTCATTTTGAAACATTGTATAATTTCGTCTTAGTAATGAAAAGAAATCCAACAAATTTTTACTGCTAGAAAAAAGAATTTGCTACAAAAACATGCATCAAAATATAGCAAAACCAATCAAACAGAAGTTGATTGGATAGTTCAAAAATAAGAGGCATTTAGGTACATAACGCATAAATCCAATGTATTTCCATGTCTAACACATAAACTATAATATTTTAATGCATATCAAACAAATATTAGACAACATAAAAATATCACTACTAACATTTAAAGTGATGCACATTTTCATGCATATTACGTAAATGTAAATATAGAAGTTTAGGTGTTAGATATATAAATACCAATATTTTAAAAAACATGATTCGAAGTGTAGAAGTTAATTTGTTTTTTTTGCAATTTTAAGTTTTTCATTATTGCAGCAAGGAATTGTTAGAAATTTTAATTTGGAGGTTCACCCTCAATGTTACTTTCAAGTTTGGTATTGTATAACATTTTTTTTTCAATTCTATATCAGCTTTTAATTCTTACTTTATTTTTTATAATTTTTATTTGTGTACCTATGCATTAATAGTTTTATTTTATATAAGCTACTTCGATTAATAAAAGCGCCGCATCGACGTGCATTTTGAGCTTTCAAACAAAAATATGCGCATCACAATGCGCCTTGCGTTTTCATAACAGGAAAAAACATATAATGACAAAAGCATATAAACAGGGACAGAGTTTAATTCAGCCACACAGATACATAAGAATTTTTTAATATGCATGTAAATTTTCCTTAAAAAGAGGAAAAAAATTCAGGCACAAAAACATATAATGACAACAGGGACTGTTAAATTCACAAAAAATAATAAACCACAAATAGGCCAGACAGAACCTCAAAAAATACTAAAGTTCTAAGAACAAAAATTATTCAAGAGACTGATATACTCCAAAAAACTGTTTTGTAGAGAAAACATTTCAAATTTATAGAGCTATGATTGAAGAAAACTAAATGGCATATTGACCATTCAACAGAAAAAACATGCCTATAGAGCATCAACTAATAAATTCATACTTTACAAAAATACATCACAATCAGCAAGATTTACAACATATACCATAATTATATTCGCAAGAAAAATAACACTAATACTGGGAAAAAATCACAGGAAAAAGAAAAGGCATAATTAGGATTTGTACCATGATCAACATGAGCGATAACAGACATGTTTCGAATATTATGTTTAAGATCCATAATCCTTCGAAGCTCTTCAGCTGTGAACTTCACCATCTTGTCTAATGTAAATGATCAACAGTTAAATAGATAATAAAAATCTGCAAAAATGATTAAATCATTAGTAATATTCTTCATCCAATTCATTTACTCCCAAAAAAAATAGAAAAATGTACAAACATTATCAATTTAACAAAAAAAAAAGGTAAGGTAGCAATCTAGGACACGAAAAAAATGTCCAGAAACAACAATAGAGAAACCAACAGAACCACCCAAATTAATTTAACAGTCAGTATAAAAAATAATCATTAGAGGGAAAAAAACTACATCAAGTATGAGGATTTTTCCAAATTAATTCATCATTTCATCATCATTACCCAAATCATTGTGTAAAAAATTCAAGCTTTAAGAATACCAAAGTTCAAAATCTTTGTATTTTAACACACAAATCATCTCATTTTAAATTAATAAAATTAGAAAAAACTGTGCTACAAATTAATGGACAATAAAGGCAAAAAGGAATTGGCGATGAGACAGTTAATGGAAAAATAACAAAAACAAATGACAAGAAGATAAAAGCTTCTTCTTTTATAGTTTTTTCTTTTTACTCTAGTACTCAGATCACATTGTGATATTAATGATGCACTTTAGGCAAGGAAAAAAAAATATTATTATTTTGGAAAAAATAATAAAGTGTTTTGTCCACGAGTATTAGTCTTAGAGGATTTAAATATGATAGGTGACTTCAAATCTTTTAACTCAATCTTTAAACAAAAAGTCTCCCACCACCCAAAAAAGTCTTTCCATGAGTGAACAATGATAGTTGACTCTTCAATTCATTCTCCTGCAACACTAAGTTTAAGAAAAAGCGTAGGACTGAGAGATCAATGTTGAGTTATATATTTTTTTTCTTTTACATAGAAATTCATCATGCCAATGATATTTTCAAAATAATTGATTAAATATAACTTAGAAAATTTGACTGAAAATCAGGATACAAGAGAAAAGAAGACATTTTCAGCACCGGTTAATTTCTAGGTGATCATCAGTTCTCCGGATCATCAACTTGGTTAAAAAAATGATTATAACTTTATCTATAAGAGATGTGATTTTGGCATTAACATTAAGCGTGCAATTTATTGAGTCAAATATTGATTTCATCATATTAAAACTTAACAACCTCAAATACGTGAATTCACTTTACATATAAGGTAAAAAAAAATTTGTTCTGATTGAAAAATTTTATTTTTTACATTCCACAACCTCATTTCCTAAATGTGCCTTACAAGAATCATAAAAAGAATGCCTTTTAATTTATAAGAATTTTTCTACTTCAAATGCCTTTCTAAGGTTCATCAAATTTTGAAGGGATGAAGTTAGGAAAACTGAGTTGGGATGTCTCACAAATCTCACAGCTACCTGTCAAAATTTTCAGCTAAAATTCTTCATAAATATATCAAATTACCTACCCATGCCCTATTTTGGATCATCCATCCTATTCAAAAAGAAAATAAAATAGTCTATTGCTTGCTTTTCTAGAAATGAAAACAATCGTGCAAATAATATCAACAAAATATTTTGAATTTGAACCGAACAAAAAGAAAATTTTTGCCCTACTTGTTAGCCCTATGAGAGCTCGGGTAAAATCAAAAGAAATTATAAAAAGAAATATGCTTCCTCTCGGTTTGACCTTTTGGAATATGGTATGACCATGCCAAGCTACGTATGCCTGAGAATCGTTGCAACTAAAACAAATCAAATTACACAGAGATGTTTTCGCAACTTTATTTCAATCAAACATCATGTTTGAACATATAACTTCTTTACGAACCCAAAAATATAAACTCAACACGAGCTAAAAAAACTCAGGATGTTTATCCGCAAACAATTCTACAATAAACTTGCCTCTAAAAGAAAAATCGATAGAGAAACCTTTAACCTCTGCGAGCAGACTAAACAAACCCGGCCTTCAAATATACATAATATAATCCTAGTTTATCAGATCTAAACCATCACAAACTAATAAAACGGATCAGAATATATTCAATTCTACATATCTTCAGATCCATCGAAAACAAAAAAAAACAAAAAACTGCCTCTCTGATTTCTAATCAAAACAACAATTCGTTACAAGCTTAAGAGCAGCAGAAGATCATACAGAGAAAATAACTAAAACTGCAACAAATTCACATAAACATGAAGGAAAATTAAAATTCTCAGCGATCAGGATTAAGGGAAGAACCTAAGAGGAGCCGACGGCGACGAGGAAGGATTTCAAAAACCCTAACGCTGTCCCCTTTTTCTCGATCTGAGACTTTATATATACGCTCGTGGAGGAATTATGTCGGTAGGTCCAGTTACTTTACTAATTTTAACTCGTGCCTTAGAAATATAGCCGCGGAACATTATAATTAAAGTTATCCAGCGAGCATTGTTCTCTGCGGTGCGTGGGATCGAGGGAATATAGTGTGCAGGGTGCATCACAACCGTTCATTTTGGTATAGGAATTTAAGTTGAAAGTAGGCAGCAGGTCCTATATATCCGGGAAGAAAAATCTACGGAAAATTTCGTTTAGGCCCTACCTTTTACTCGAAATGTCATATTAAATAAATAATTATTTTAAAATTGAGCTATAATAATTTTTTTATGGAGAATATTTTAGCTGCAAATTAAAAAATTAAGAATTATTTTGACACTTTTATAGACTTTAATAATAATATCGCCCAATATAAATAAATTAGTGCTATTTTGATGTTTTTTTAGATAGTAAAGTATAGAATGTAAATTTAATATATTTAGTATTTAATCTATAAATTTTTAAATAAGTTAAAATATATTTATCAATTAAATAAACAAAGATTTACAAATTATTTTGATATTCAAATACAAAATGTTATAAGAGTAATTATCACATGAAGCATTATAGTTATGTTAGATTTGACAATGTACATTATCTTTCTAATATATTGCGTACTTATTTGTAGCATAGTGATTGGGAGTTTAGTTTTCCAATCTGATATGTGGGTTCAAATTGTCCATATTATTCTCTGTGCTCAACCTTCAAAAAAAAAAATTTAAATAAATAAATAATCTCTCATTTATATTAAATTTTCATAATAGCTCATTAACATTTAAAAAAATTACACATGAATTTTAGTGTAATATTTATTTCACATAGCATTCTAACAAAACATTTTAATAATTGATTATGGGATCATTCAAACTCAAATTTGGATAAATGTATAGCTTATTTGGTTTTATTTAATTGGGTAAATTTGATAATGTGAAGAATGATTAGATGTTAGTCCAAATGAGTCTAAATTAAATATTTCAATACAAATTAAAATATTATATCATTTGGATGGTTGAATTGAACAAGACTAAGACTATGTAATTATGAGTTGATTAAAACATTAATGTAAGGTGTTTATAATAAAAATGATTGCTTGATGTGATAAGTTAAACTACATTAAACTTTATGAAAATATCATTTATGTAAATGGAAAACAATTGTAGAATAAAAGAATCATAAAAACTTTGTTAAAAAATTATATCAAGATGAGTGCATAAGATAAAAATTAATGGTTTGTTTGGGCAGCTGCAACTTATTAAAATAATATGTTGTTCAAAAAACAGCGGTGATTATTACTATTTTTTTTTTTTTTTGAAAAACAAGACCACAACTAGAAAACTACCACCGCACCTAGGCAGGAACGGTATGAAAACACTGATTTCAACGGTTTGAAAGCACAATTTTTTGAAAAAACTGTCATAATGTAGTTTACCCATACTTGCATGTGTGTGCTTTCAAAATGCACCTCACCAAATAAGCTATCCCAAACGGGGTATGAGAGAGAGAAAAACCAAGAAATATGAAGGAAAATAAAATTGAGACAATTTATAGTAGAATTATTCCAAAAAAATTATATTTAATGTCCTCAAAGTTTATTTGCAAAATGTTGTTGAGAGTTGAAGATGGTTCCACCTAATGCAAGAGTTTAAAATATATATATATTTTCTTAATAAAAAAATGGTGCATTCATAGTCATAATAGCATGTCATTGATAAAATAGAAAAAATCCATGTAAATAATCTAGTTATGTGCTTTTGTCGACAAGTATATATGAAATGGTATTGATATGTTGAGAATCAACGTACAATAAGACTTTGTTTGATGCACATTGCGAACTTCTCAACTTTTCACTGTGAATCTCATTGCCTAAAATCTTCACGGGAAACTGACTACCTGTTTGTTACAGTTGTATGAAAATAGCTATGGGGCAGATGTTTCTAGAAAAATGATCATGCTGCCCCCATTTACTAAAGCAGTTTAAAATAAAACTGTGATAGCCACATATTTGATACTTCAGAAACAAAAATAAATGTATTGAATGAGACCCATGCATATAATTTTAAAATAAATGTATTGAATGAGGCCTAGGCATATAATTTTTTTTATGTCTGCATCTGTCACTGATAAAGATGACAATGTATTAAAGGTTTAAAACTGTTCGTACCATGTCATAACCTACAATAACATACACATTAAAATATGTTACTATATGCTACATTATATTATGCTATAATCTCATAGCATTTTATAGGGGTTTATACAACCATGCCGCAAGCTTAGCAATATAATGCTATTATATGCTATTATATGCTACATTGCATTTACATCGTATATTATGTTATTATATGCTACACTATTAATTATATTGTGTATATTATGACATCTCAAGAGTAGCATATTTGATGATCACGGTCTTACTCATACAAAGTAAGAAAATGTAATATTAGATATACTCTGAATTGAACCCAAAGCTTAGCATTATAATTAATAGAACCTTCCAATGAACTCCTCATATCAAGACTCAATATGATCCTCTATCTTCGTGAGAACCAATTGGAAAGGAGCCCATTTAGAGTACATCCAACAAATATAAAGAAAGTTCAAAGAACCAAGTTTAGAAGTAATATATTTGAATGTGTAATGTATTAAAGTGTTGTTTTAACTATAAAAGTTTAGGTGTGTGAGATGTGGAGACATAATTGATATGGCACGTGGTGCTTAAAATTTATGTGATATTTACAACGCAATGACCCTTTTTTAATTACATACCATAATTCTTATAAATGGGTCCCTGTATAGGCATATTGTAGATGTAGAGACTTGATTGATATGAACCGTATAATATTACAATCATCATAAATAAAACTCAGTAACTTTCCTCATAAGCAATGTGACTCATTAAACTAAATTTCATTTAACAAAAATTAATCAAGCAAAGTAAATGAATATTATTTGGAAGCAAATCAAAATTATTTTCAGCTTACAAGAAATAGCATTCAATCTCTATTTAATCACAGCCTAAAAAGAGAGGGCTCAGGCAGAGTAAAGGCAATCGGGTCAGGCTTAACTGTAAAGTTTTTTGGACTTGTGAGAGGTTCACGAGTTCTGAAGAACTCTTTCTAACAGGTGTGCATTCGAAAGGGGTGAAGCCAGGATTAATCGAGGGCATTAGCTATCTACGGTAGAAGAAGAGAGGATGTGTGTTGAGGCTATCACAAGAAGAAATGGATGTTTAATCGCGCGGCTGCAGCTTAAGAGACGTGACAAAAAAGAAGATGAGCAAGAATGTTTTGGCCATGAGTCGATGTTCTCTCAAGAAGCATTAAGGAGTCGATCTTCTCTCAAGAATTTTAACCCATAATCAAAGCCATCGTGAGAAGAGTTGAAAACAAGCGATGAATAGGGTTATGATTACCTGGTTCGTTGAGGAAGAAGAAGGCGCGGGGCTTCGTGAGAAGTCTCGAGAACACCAGGCGAGAGAGGGAACATTCGCGATGAAAAAGGGCGGGGCAATA
Organism: Papilionanthe hookeriana x Papilionanthe teres; assembly: GCA_022702705.1. Taxonomy (NCBI): domain Eukaryota; kingdom Viridiplantae; phylum Streptophyta; class Magnoliopsida; order Asparagales; family Orchidaceae; genus Papilionanthe; species Papilionanthe hookeriana x Papilionanthe teres. Next base: position 2,566,192 of record CM040430.1, on the reverse strand, counting down.
GGTAATGTTAGTGGGGGAACGCGGGGCCGCAAATTCGCTCCCGCGGCTCGCTTTCCGCCGACTTTTAACAGTGTGCAGCCGCAAAGTTGGCATCCAAACGACGAAATGTCGAGCTACGACGCTAGAAAAAAAGCGGCACCAAACACAACCTAAATAATGTAGATGACAAAGTCCATTTTGGCGAGTATCATGTTCAATACAGGTTGAAATTGAAAGCAAAAATACTTTTAGATCTTGGATAGTGACATTTTGATTACATAGTGCAATGTCAAAATGACAAGTGAGAAGGAGTACGAGAATGAGGTAAATGGCTAAATATTGAGAATATATATCTTAAAATTCCTTAAGGTGAACTCAAACTATGTATAAAGAAGTAATGTTGCATTTATAACTAATAATAATAAAAAAGTTCACATTTGTATGTTTAATCACTTCATTAGGATTGGCTAATACTAATATTGAAAGACTTGAAGTAATGTTAATGATATGTGAGCTCCATCAAAGGGTAAAAGGCATGCCACAAATATCTAAATTAATCATTATAAGTATTTTAATACTTTTAATATTCTTTAAGATAGTTGAATGCTTTAAATAGTTTATTAATTATTAACGACAATAGGACTTAAGGATTGAACATATCCTAAAGGATAATTCCTCCTAAGGGTGAACATAAACTGGGAGTACATAGGATGCATGCTTCATCTCTCATGCAGGCGTTGGATATACGGGAGAAGAAATAAAATATAACAGGTGGCTAAGTATTGTTTCTCATTCTTCTCTGCTGTGGCTCACGGGAAAGGAATTGTTTTCTCCCAGTATTTTTTTTTTCTTCTCGCATGGCTTGCGGGTAGAGAGAGGAGAGAGAGAGAGAGAGAGAGAGAGAGAGGAGAGAGAGGAGAGAGAAGAGGATGGACTCTTTATTGTAAGTCGAGGTGGTCGGTGGTGTAATTCCTCGAAGTAATAAATTCTCTGCAACTCCGTGGACGTAGGTAATTTGTCAAACCACGTAAAAATCTGTTTGCATGTTTTCTGGTTTGTTATTTTTTCTCGATCTGATTTTCTCGCTTTATTGCTGTCTTTTTCACAACAGAGCGGGTGTGCAAGAACAATGACCAAAGCAAGACTCAAACATGCAGGGCTATGGATATGCAAGATGACAAGCAAGCCACACGTGTGAGAGTGCACTAGTGCAAGTGCAAACATTAATAACACAGGTGATCATGACACGGAGATGACACGGAGCAAATATGTGGAGTAGCGTGCCCATAGGAAGCTTAAATACTCAATAAGGGGATACGAGGGCATATGCCCACAAGTGTACAATAAGGGTGCAAGTGGTGAATATACTAATGCAAACCATGTAAAACAAACATTATGCATGTGAGATTGGTTGTTCGACCTACTGGATCGACTGAGGTGGTCACTGGGGCAACATAGCGTTCAGTCAGGCTAATGTGGTCGACTAGACCAAAGGGAATTATCAATTGGGTCAGGGCGGTCAGTCGGACCAAAATGATCGGTCGACTAGTTCGGGGCAGCTGGTCAGACCAAAGTGGTTGGACGACCGCGCTGGGTAGGCCAGCCAGCCGAACCTAAGTGCAAAGCTGACCGTGTCGGGCCGGTAAGTCGAGCCACAGTGAGAAGTCGACAAGGCCAAGGCAATGTACTGTGCCGACCAGTTTGCTGGGATTTTCCTACGATGCTCACCCATCCACTAGTGCATCTGGAGCTCCACCTCCACCACATAGGACGAGCAGATCTCTAGGCATGTTCCTGCATTCATGGTAGAGATGGAGACCCGCTTCACTCAAATGAAGTCAGAGCTGGAGGCGAACATGGAGGTCAAGCAAATGGTCAAGTTAGATTTATTCAGGCAACGAATGAGGCAACATGGCGAGACAACATTGAAGGAGGACAAAGAGACGGAGGACAACAATTATGAGGAGATACGGAAGAATGATTTTGGGGAAATTTTCTTTTTTTATGTTTATGTTTTAGATTTGAACATTTATTTTTTCTATAAACAATGACATATATATATATATATATATATATATATATATATATATATATATATATATATATATATATATATATATATATATTAGAGTAAATGAATTTGGTTTATATTGTTAGTTGATTGGATCATTTACTGTTAGACTACTATTCTAGTTTATTAAATGCTTGGAATATAAATTAGATGTTGTTAGATTTTCAATCCAATTAGTATTAGGGTCAGATTTGGATTAGACTCTTTCATATTAGGTCAATTTCAGGGGGGTCAATAAACTCAAATTGAATTTGTCTCCCTTAGGCTGTTCTACATAAAGCCAAAAGCTGAGACACTTCATCACATTAGCATTAAATATACACCAATCTTAAAACAAGGCATGATTAGTCCACAACATGGTGCCATCCATTAGTGCATTGTATTAATGAGACCAATTCAAATATTTTTTAATAATGAAAACAAAATTGGCTCATTTTATTTTTTTGTTTTTATATGAAATTCTAAATATTTGTATACGTAAATAATATCAAATACACCAATGAAATAAGCAATGTCCAAACGTTTAATTTTCTTGCGAACATTTTCCTATAAATCATAATATATTTAAGATATATGATCCATTTGGGGCGGCGGTGTGATGGCGATATGTTAAATATGACTCATATACCAGATAAGGGTGGATGCTGGAGCGGAACGGAGCGAGCTAGCGGAGCGAAAGCATCTACCCAATCGTGAGAGTTTTCCTCAAGCGGGTCGGGGGTGCGGGACGATACTCCGCATAGATCTGCATACATGAATAATTTTATAATTATATATTGTACACCGAGATTATACATATATATATATATATATATATATATATATATATATATATATATATATATATATATTAGGCAAATTGTCGGACCTCGTTAAATCTCAGTGATATTTTATGGATTTGTGACTAGAACATATAATAGACATCAAAAAGCGTACTTGCACAACAGAACAATTAGAATATTAGCGCCATTTAATTCAGAATTAAGTATTATTATTATTATTATAATTAATATTATTATATGTATACACATTAGTATAAATGCAGGTAACATGAATAAAGTTTTAAAAGTAATACAAAATAAATAGGCATGTTAAAAAATATAAATATATTTCTTACTTTCAAAATAAAAATAAATGTTGAATTATTAGTGATGTATAAATTTAAAAAAAAAACATTTTATAATTTTTAAATTTGTTGAGAATTTTAGGAAGAAAGATTACAACCGTATTTCATTAAATATCGTATTATTGAATCGGGATTTTTAATGAACGATATCCAAAGAATATAGCATAAGATAGGAGGGGAGGAACAGAGAGTCAAAAGAGAACAGTGCACAGTATAATGAACATTAATACGTGATAATTGGGGACTCTTCCAACATCTCCAATCTATTTTATTCCTAAAATGATTTCTTATTTATAGAGAATATGGAACAATATATGAAATTACATATTTGCCTGCATCTTTAATTGGGTTATTAAAAAAGTATTTATGATATTTTATATGTATAAATTTCTTGTGTAGGTTGCAGGTCATTTATGCTACGAGTCATCCATGTTGCAGGTCGTCCAATCTATTGGTCGTCTAGGTTGACGGTTGTCTAAGCGGTTGGTCATTCACGCCGCGGGTTGTCCAAGCTATAGGTAGTAAGGCTTCGAGTTATCCAGTTGAGAAACTTAGTCAGACATATTTTTATTATACAAACTATCATTTAAAAAGTAAATACACGATTACTACTCATGAAGATACAACTTTTCGGTCGGATTTATAAACCGTGTCCCCTTCTACGATGTTCGATTGGTGTGTCACGAAAATCACGATTTAAAAGCACGATAGGACTTCTTTTCGCATGCGAACCGGCCTCTCCTCCCGCATTCGGTGATTAATATTTATGCATAACATTCAATTTGTGGGACTATTTACACCATATGAAAGAAATCTCACTGTTAATTATAAAATAATAATAAAAAAATTCTCTCGTCCAAAGCCTCCGATGTATGCATACCAATCAATTATCATTAACAAGTTAAGTTCGAGCCGAGTCGCGAGTGTGCTTGACTCAATCACACCCACTATACTGAAAAGAGGAAATTTATAAGAGTTTAATTGTGGATGTATTTGGTGCATGTTATTTGAATAAATAAATAATAATAATAATAATAGTAATAATAAAACTAAAAAGAACCATAGGGCATATATCATAATGAGTAATTAATAATTAAACTATTGAGTGAATTTAAATATACTATAATATTTCAGACCTGAAGTAGAATGAGCTTTATAGAAGGTAATAATATTAGTGAGATAATTACAGTTTAATGTGAGAAAATGAAAAAAAAATAAATTCCTTAAATATTTAAACCAATAATAAAAAGGAGCATTTACATACTCACCATGCAATTCTTATGTATTTACACATCACACCCCTAAACTCTTATATTTACATATATAACCCTCAAATATTTAACATCATATAAAAAATGGCATTTTAAAAATGAAATGCCCCTAAATTCAAAGCACAAAAATGCTCTATATTTAAATACATCAAAATGATAATAAAAAACAGCCTATATTCTAAGAAAAAAAATACAAAAATGAAATAATTACACAATAAAATTATTTCAATTAAAAATAAACTTTGTTTACACAAACAATCAATTATTTATATAAATAACCTAAAACCTTTTAGCTTTTTTGCATCATAGACTTCACAAAGAGGTAAGGGATCAAATGGACACAATCCAAATAATTATTTACAAAAACTTCATTAATTATTTTTATTTAATTAATATGTTGGTACTTTTATTTAATTAATAAAAATACCAACATAATCTACAATTTAAAGATGTAAATAGCCTATAATTCTATCATTATTAATTTTATATGAAATTGAGGATAAAAATAAATAAAAGAGACGACATAAGCTAAACTATAAAGATCGAGAAATCATCGATCTCCATCACCTACCTACTCAAATATTTTTCAATTATATCGAACTACATGTATTCGTCACATAGGAATTCCAACTATTTATATCGGGTTGTTTTGGTCCTAGACTTTATCGAAAGTAAAAAAAAGTCCCTACTATTTTAAAATTGAACTATAAAAGCTTTTCATGGGAACAAAAAAATGTTGCATCATGACTTCAATTAGGGTCTGCCACGTATACAGACAAGCCCACCTGTGTATTAAATTAATTTATTTATTTTTTAACTAAGAGGGGTCTGCCCATACACGTGACAGACCCTGATTGAGTCTTAATACAAAACTGTATCAGTACTCCTGATGCAATATTTTTTCTCAAGGAACTATTTCAGCGCCAATTTAAATAATTACACATAAACTTTAATTTTTATATTTATGTATGTAATTATCCCAAAAATAAAAATAAATCAAATTTATAGCATTTTAAGATAGAAAAATAAAGTCAATAAAGCCTAAAAGAAGAACAAAGCTATAGAATCTGGCCGACAAAAGTAGGGTTTGGTTCCTTTCGTATTCTCCTCAAACTCTCCTTCCCTTTTCTCTGCTTTCCCCATTAGAAGCCTACACTTCACAACACCATTTTTTTCTTCTCAATTTAACTCACTTCAAATAAATAATTAATTATAGGAAAATTTACATAAATGGCACACATTTCCCATGTAATTACAAATCTCACACTTATATTTGCATATCGGTGCACTATAAAAGAAATGATAATAGTAATATGTTCGATATGGTATTAAGAATTTGAGCCTTATATGTAAATTTAAAAGTTTAAAACTTTGAGACATGTAAATACATAAGAATTGCGTGCTATTTATATAAATGCCCCTAAAATATAAAAATGTAAGATTTTTTTTTTATTTAAGAGCATTTACTTACGTTCTTGTTAATATCGTACCATAAATATCACCGTTAAAAAATGATAATAGCACTATTTTTAATGTGATATCAAAGATTTGATTTTTATACACATAAATTTAAAGTTTGTGTAAATTTAAAAGATTTGATTTTTATATTAAAAAGATGGTTTGACGGGGTAACGGCTCTGGCTCACAACCCATCAGGTATGGGTTCGATCTATGTGCATAACCGCGTTAATACCACCCCATAATACATAATCGTGTGGTAGATATTCAAACCATAGACTAGAGTCTACTTATAATGAACAAAACCAATACTCTACCAACTGATCAATAAACGTTACACTCTAGGGGAGATATATAAATACGTAAGAATTTTATTAAATGTATGAAAGTGCGGCTAAGGATATGTCTGGGTCAGCTGCAGTTTATTGAATAATCTGCTGATAAACTGATTAAAAATAATCTGATGATAAACTAAATGCGGTGGCTATTACAAAAATTTATTTTTTTTTTTGGAAAAGTCAAACTGAAGCCAGAAAGCTACCACCACACCTATATAGGTGCGGTGTGAAAAAACTATTTTCTGCATTTTAAAAACGCATGAGCTGTCAAAACACAGTTTACCCAAACAGATCAGACGAGTTTTTAAAACACCACCGCACCAAATAAGCTGCCACAAACAGACCCTAAGTTTAATTTAATAGCATTTGCATCATTCATGTGTAATTACATACCACACCATTAAACATTTACATTTACACATTACTCGCATCTTTCATAGCACCATTATCATTTTGTAAAAGTAAAATACCTTAAAACACCTTTGTGCCATTAAGTATGTAAATATGATAATTTAAGAGTGAAATTTAGTAAATACATGAGAATTATTTGGTAAATATGTAAATTTCCCTATATTTTATTAAGAAAAGAAAAACAAAGATTGACTTTGACTAAGTGACTTTTGGTAATAATTTCTAAAATCAGGTCCTAAAAATCATTTTCATTGTCTCTGTGCAATCAATGTGGGCGACATTAGTTTCTTGCAAGGAAGAACAAGTTCTGTAATTCAACCACCTGTTCCCATTCTCTTTTGCTTTTAAGGCCAAGTAATTCTGAAGAATTACATTCAGAACATTGGGCAATTATGTAATAGAGAAAAATGATGTGGTATTCATGTAAATTTCCCATAAAACTACAGATCAATCATGGCTGAAGAAGACAGCAGAAGCCTAATTAAGTAGAAATATAATAAAAAGGCAGACAATTATACTAGAATATCTGAAGAACAATAAAAAAATTTACAAAAAAAACCAAAACAGGGGCAAATAGCTAAAGCTTGTCAGAAGGATTTAAAGGCTTTCTGCTCTGCAATATGGTAAAAAGAAAATCAACTTGGTTTCTCCTTCCTGCTGAATGTTCCCATCTGAAATAGAAACTTTGTTACATATATATATGTATGAAGATAATATACAAATCTTATATATTTACATATCTAACCTTTATGGCACTAAGGTGTAATAAGTGTAAATATCAAAGCTGGGTTGTGTTAGATATGTAAATACATAAGAGTTGTGTGGTTTGTATATATATTTCCCTAAAAGTAATGGCTTCAGAAGTTCAGGAGTGAACATACAGATGATGAAGATGATGATACTTCAGAGCTCTTCAGCACTCTCAATCTCTTTGCTGTAGAAACAAACATTCTGCATACAACATAAGAAAAATAAAATCAATCATATGTTACACTGATCTCAAAGTAAATCCAAGGATTCTAAAGCCCATCCAAAGAATTAAGCAAAATGTTAAATTAAGATTTATCAATGTTGCATAAAACTAAGGGGCTATGTGGTAATAGATTTAAAAGCTTCAGTAAATCCCAGATTTACATACCAACCCCTACCCCCCAATTCCTATGTATCATCATATCAACTACCTAAACTTCAATTTTTACATTTCAGACCATCCAACCTATGCTGAAAACATAGAAATTTGACAGTATGTGTGTAAAAATTGAATTTTGGGTGGTGGTTGCTATATAGCTACTAAATATATAATGATTTACAAAAATACCAGAAATAAAGATCATTTTTTACATCCACAAAACAGTGTAATATGGTGTCAAGAACATACTCCCATGGAACATCACCAACCAACATTCTATCTCCTTCATCGTCCTCATAGATTAGTGTATATTCGCCGCTCCCATCCAGCAATCCCCTAATTGCATGTTTCTCAGCATTTTCCTTAATTGCAGCAATAGGCTCCATTTGGGCTGAAAATATAAAGGGAAAAATGTTATAAATTTACAAGAGAGACCTCCAAAATCATCTTATATAAATGTTTTCATGTCATTGTAAATCTCATAAAGATGGAGAAACATTTGCTCAAACAAATAAAGCTTTGTTTGTCACCTCTTCCCACTCAATTCCTATCTATTTACATAACTAATAACTAAAGCTCCAACTTTTAAATATAAACCACCTTTCCCGTGCAATAAAAGCGATAACTTTGATGTGATATAAAAGATTTGGGCGGTATAAATGTAAAAAATGCAAAGCTTAGGTGTTAGATATGTAAAAACTAAGGAATTGGATGGTATATATACATAAATGCACCTACATTCAAAGTTATCACATGTTTCCAAATCGAGCTCATCTAAAAAAACAAATCAAATATGAACAGATTATAAAATAGTATTCATCCATGAAAAATGCAGAGAATGGTGTAATATATACCGGCGAGAAGATCGCGGAATAACTCGTCGACGGCCGAGGAGAGTTTCTCGTAGCAATCAAAAGCGAGTAGATCGATTTTTCTTCCAATGGGGATCCCTTCCATGTTAATTTTCACGAAAAATGTTTTACGGGTCGGTTCGACCTTCGGCTTCGTCTCAGAGCTTCCAGGTTTCAATTCAACTGCTTGTTTTGAAGCGGTGGTGAGATGTTTTCTGGAAGAACGAATTGGCGGCCAACCAACTACTGGTGTAGAAGCAGACCTGAATTTTTATATCAACAAAAGATGAAGAAAAATGGAAATTACACACATGCATACATACCACCAAATTCCTATGTATTTACATATCTAACCCCTAAAATTTTGATTTTTATAACAATACCACCCTAGTCTTCCCTTATCACATAAAAAATACCACTGTTTTAGCTATTAAAAAGTGAAATATACATTTTCATCAATATATATATATATATATATATATATATAATATTTAATTTTTTATCCAATGTTCAGAATAACAGACAAATCTACTGTAAGAAACCACAAACTCACCATGCCCCAAAAGAAGGCATGCAAGAAAAAACAAGAAGACAGCCATATTTAAAGCTCACTGTTCAGGAAACAATGCTGACACAAAAATAAAAATGAAATAACTACATAGATACCATTCAATTCTTATGTATTTACACATCTATCACTGAAACTTTTTTAACTTTTAGGTATATGCCACCTTACCTATGGATGAAAAAGGTGAATTTCAGTTCTAATATGTTAAAATAGTGATTTTTTTTTTATATGATAGGAAATATTTGTATGGTATAAATGTAAAAAAGCGAACTTTTAGGTTATGAATATGTAAATATATAAGAATTGGGCGGTATGCATGAAAAAAAATTTTTTAAAAAAGAAAAAAAATACAGGGAATAGGCAATAGGGCAGAATGGCTTGCTGGCTACCTTATCTGAGAGGTATTATGAGCTACAGCTAAACTCCCAGTAGCAGTAGCAGATTTTGGTAGCGGAAGACAGCATTTCTTCACCTCAATAGAAAGCTGCGGATCTGTTCTTCCACTTTTCCTCTGCAATATATCCTTTTCTAGCTCTTGTTTGATCTGTAAATGGCTAAAATCTGTTTGTTCCTGTTGCTGCAAAGCTGATTACAGGAGCACGAAAACAAGAAGAAAATATAAAACGGTTAAGAAGAATGAATAACCGAAAAGTTTAAAGATGTTAAATATCAACACACCATCTGTCTTAGATTCAATGCTTTCAAAGAAACCTCTCTTTGCTCCGGCAGAAAGGTGAGGTGCCGTGAATTTAGAAGCATTGAGGAAGGAATTCAGAGAGAGAACAGAGTTAAAGATGTGATCTTTTTCATCTTCCACCTTGGATTCCAACCAGTTTTCTCCAGGAGGCGCAAGCCGTAGCTCCAGCTTTCTCTCTTCATCTTCTTCAAAACATCTCCCTCTTCTGACATCTTCATCCATCTCGTCTCGAGGGATAAAAATGGAAGAGCTTGAACAACCAGAAGCCTTTAAGAGCTCCTTTGTTGAAACAGGAAACAACAGTAGGTAATGGAGAAAAGCGATTCAGCTTTGGTGCTTCGTTCCAATCCAAAAGCTGGTTAAAGGCTTCAACGATGAGCAAAAATCGCTGGGATTAAGGCTTAGCTGCCTCAAAATAAGGTTTTTGAAGCGACCAGAGAAAGGGAAAGGTTACAGATGCTCGTCTTTTAGCTCTCTTTTCAGACAGTGGGTTGGGAGAATCGAGCCAGCGAGAGAGATTCCATGAATGAGGGGGAGGGGGAGGGGGAGAGAGGTGGGTGAAGAGAGAAGGAGAGACGTGCCCGTACAGAAAGCAGCGGGCTTTCTTCTGGTGGAGCGAGGGTGAAGACGCGTGTGCTCTGTTTTCTTTGTTTACTGGTCATTTTATGGCCGGAAAAAGTAGTGAAATAAGATTGGAAAATTTACATACATAGCACATATTTCTCATTTATTTACATAGCTAACGCCTATACTTTTATATTCACATATATAATTTTTTGATATATAATTTTATGGTCGTGCATTATATGTATTTTCCTTATGATAATAATATTATTTTTTATATGATATTAAAAATTTAAGTGATATATATATATATATATATATATATATATATATATATATAACTTTAGCTATTTACATATATAATTTTTTGATGTTTTAAGGCCGTGCATTATGTGTGTGTTGTGTGCCCGAGCTCTAGTTTATTGGTTGCGGCCCTAGTTCAAGTCCCTTTAGTCAAGAGTTCGAATCCTGCCATTACGAGAGAAACCAAATAACACATACAAGACGAAGGAGGTGTCGGGTCGATCGACTGGTCTCCGACTATCGATCAATCTTTATAATATATATATATATATATATATATATATATATATATATATATATATATATATATATATATATATATATATATTATAAAAATTTGTTAAATATATTAAAATTTCATTAATATAAAATTTAATATTGTATAAAGGTAGACAAGGCAATCGAGGTAAAAAATGCTCAAATTTTATTTTTGCTTTTTTATCCCTAAATTTATTTGAAATTGATTAGAGATATTTTCAAAATTTTAAAATTGAGTTTATATGCCAAATAATTATTTCAAGTGTTCTAAAAAATGTAAAATGACTTAAAAGATATTTTGATTTTTTTTTTCTTTAATATTTATATATAATCACTCGTTATAAGTTAAAATAGATATATTTTTGTTGTGATATGAAAATTTTGAATGCTATATATATCGTAACAAATAGAGATTAACTGTCAACCGTTGGATAAAATATTACATCTAGACGCCGCACGTAGAGCTACGTGCGACGTCCTATCTCAACCACACATCCCGTGAAAGATGTATGGGAGTCGGTCCCACTTCAAATTTAACAAAAAAAAAAAAAAAATGAAATGCTGCGACGTGCGGCTGGATAGGGACGCCCCAAGTAGCTCTACGTGCGACGTCCGGATGTAATATTTCGTCCAGACCATTTTTTGAACGAGTGATCGACCGCATGAATTATTTTTCCTTGATTAACGAGGGTGAAAATTTTTCTTAAAAGAGTTGAGGTGCAGAGATGGTTATATTTATACTTAATTTAAAAAAAAAAACCTAAAAAGACAGTTTGGCATTACCAAATTGGTGCTTCAAAAAAAAAAAAAAATCAATTAATTAAAAATATATATGTTATATAGGGTGGACCAATCTATATTTATTTATATCAACATCAATAAATACCAAAAAATAAAAAAAAAAACTTATTTTGGCTAATAATAAGAGATAATATATATATATATATAAATATATATATATATGTAAAAAGAAATCAGTATTTAATAGTTTACTGGTCCAACTACAAATACCGATTTCTCATGTGCATATCCGACCCGTCAGCACTACTGCAGTAGGATCGAACCCGGACCTTCGGGGACTTACGAGTAACCCCGCCCAAAACCACTGAGCCACATGCTGCGACATATATATATATATATATATATAATATATATAGCTTAGCATATTATTGCCTTTTAGACTTTTATCGCCACAAAAGTGTTAATTTGATGCGATTCACTTTGGGATCTTTGCCTATAAGTAGAATAGAGAAGATGTGTGATTTAATAATAATAATAATAATAATAATAATGAAAAAAATGAGCATTTACATACATACTGCCCAACTACTATGTATTTATATATCTAACACATAAAGTTACTTTTTTTTATTTGTATTTCTACCGCCCAAGTCTTTTATATCACATAAAAAATATCATTATTTTAACTTTTAAATTGCGAAATACTCCATTTTACGCCCATACAATCCTTCTTTCAATTTAGGTGTTTAGATATGTAAATACGTAGGAATTGAGTGATATATACGTAAAGCTTTACTCTAAAATAATTATGAAAGAGTGGGGAAGGAGAATATTTATATGATATGTTGGTGCTTCAAAGCATGCTTGGTTCAGGATCTTTAAATAATTTCTCTCTTTTCTCAATTGTCATTATCTTAAAGAGTAGAGGGTTGATGCAGAAAAAATTATATTAAAACATATGCATAGACACATTTGCTTTAGGGTCCGTTTGAGGCAGCACCCAGACCCGTTTGAGTAAACTGCATTTCGGCAGCTTTTTAAAAAAAATGTGTTTTCAAACTATTAAAATCAGCGTTTTCATACCGTTCCTGACTAGATGCAGTGATAGCTTTTTAGATGCAGTTTGACTTTTCAAAAAAAAATCATTACTGCAGCTTTTTGAACAACATATTATTTTTCAGCAGTTATTAATAAGTCGTTGCTACCACCATTCAGACCCTTAGTTTAAATAGTTAATATTGTTTCTATGATTTAAAAATTGAGAGTTTTGCAAATAAATATGACATTTTGGGTGTTAACTATATATAAATATATAAAAAATTTTGTGGTATGGAATTACTTTCACAATCATAGAGAGAGACATGAACCAACTTGAGGTGGGACAAAAGCTCCCACTTACAAAAGGATAAAGATCACATGTGACATGCACTTTATATTTTTCAACTTCAAAGTACAATGCATCAAATGGGAGGCAATGAACTATATATATATATATATATATATATATATATATATATATATATATATATATATATATATATATATATTTGCAGATAAAATTTATATTTTTATGATATGGTCCACAATTAAAGTTTATAAAGCAATTCAAATAGTCATGAATGTGGGAGATAAGCAACTATTCAACATAGTAAAGTTGGTATGATATGAACAATAAATGGGATTAGGAGGAATATATTTTGTTTGTTTGGTCTGTGTGTTCATAAAAGGAATGGGACAGTATGGCTTGAAATTTGCCTCTGAATGTATTTTAACAGTGAAAGTTGGCTCAGTGTGATTCCCATAATCATAGAAATAAGATGGGTTAAGAATATGTTATTGGATCACTTAGATTATAATGAGGGGGGATGAGAAGATTTAATTAAATAGACAATTTGATCTAATTTTAATAAAGATTTCGGTGCAATTCGCATTTTAATTAAGTTTTTGATCATTATTTTATTGAGTCGGATTGAATGCCTTAATAATTGATGCGTGCTAGAAAACTCGTGGCCGTAGAGTAATTGATTATCTTCTTAGCATTGCACGAGAATTTAACGCATACCCAGGTAAAAGAAAATAACTAGTAATGACATCAAAAGTTTTTACGTGGAAAACCATTAAAGAGAAGAAATCACAGGGTATGATCCAGCTGTAAAAATCAAATATATGTTGACAATTATAGATACCCCTTTTTCGACAAACGGGAAAGAGTTACTAGGTTTTCCAAGTTACAACGTTGACTGGTGGCGTTCGGTCGACAGGTGCCCGATAGTGATCGATGGTGATCGATGTCGGTTAGTGGAGGTCGACCACAGTCGGTGGCGTTTGACGATGACAGTAGTGCTCCACGGGGGACGGTCGTTGTCAACGGCGGTCAGCAGTGGTCGTTGTCAATGGTGATGGACTTCAACTCCTTCTCAAAACTTTAAGTTTTCTCTCAAATATCAAGTCCCCTTCATTATCATAGGGGTGGCGCTCTATTTAGAGTGTTCAGAGTACAATTAATACAAGAATATGAAAAACTTTGATCGGACGCTTCAGAAAGCTTCCTTAGATCAAATGGTGTTTGATGGACATCTGTGTGTCTTATAGATGTCAGAATTGAGGAATGTTGGGCTCATTGGATTCGTCTAGTCGAGACGCTCGATTAAACTATAAACTTGCTAGATTCGACATTCATTTAACCTTCTAAATATGTATGAAAAACTTTCAAGAGCGGTTTAATGACTTGATCTAAGCTTGATTTTACTCGAAGGGTTCTTATTGTCGAGCCGGTCGATTTGGCAGTAATTTTGTTGAAATCAGAGTTATGGATGAGTTTTTATGAATGTTTGAATATTTATCGCTCAAAAGATTGCCCCGAGATCCATGTCATTCATTGAGATTCATGCCAGATGATGGAGATTTGGTGGAAATGTATCAATAATGTTGAAATTAATCGATCTTACGCTCGTTGGATTCATCTCATTGAGACGTTTGATTTGATTATAGCTTGCAATATTTGAAGATCATTTCGTCCCCCAAATACATTCCTAAGGTTCTCTTTATATTTTAAGCATATTATTTGGACTCGCTTAGGCTTAGATTGGATCACTTTTTATGTCATTTGGTTTATCTCACTAAGTCACTTCGTTGAATTGTAAGTAGAGTGTGAGCATTTTCAGATTTGATTTTTGAAGCTTCTGATCCAAATATGTAGCGAGACTCATGCAAATCAAAAAGATTTTTTATTGACGTCTCAACTATTATAATGCGAAAGTAAGATTATTGACATTCAATGAAAATGCAAAATAATCACACATATGATTTGAAACTATAATTAAGGCTTTGTTTGGGGCATCTTATACACTGCGACTGCGTTTTGAAAAAGATGTCTCACCATTTGGAAACTGCGTTTGAGCAGTTTATTTGAAAACACAGTTGATTTTCTACACTAAACGCTGACCACGGCTCGCAATCCGCGTTTCCAGATAGACGGCTTATCTGGATAAGCACAAGCTACCCCAAACGCATAATAAATTAAATAGATACTAATCATGACCCCTTACTCATTTGGTTAATATGTCTCTTATTATTATACATAATCAGGATTTATAACTATCATTTGGTCAATTTAAAAGAGATTGCAATCATTCAAAATTCTATAACCATTCTCAATTTTAAATATTAAATAATAATTGAATTTTTTAAGATTAATACATTCTCACCCTTTCCCAATCTTCCCAAACATCATTATCAAATCAATTTTATGTGACTAATTGCCTATTAACAAAGACTTAAAACAATGAAGAAAGGTTCAATGAACACTCCCCCTTCTTTTCCTCTAATGGGACCTATCATCAATCTTAGTTTATGCTTAATAAGCTTAGTGAAGTACATTATCATTAGCATCTAATCCATGGTATTATATTTAATTAATGACTGCTTAGACTATGCTTAATTAGAGCAAATCAAGGAGCTTATAAGTCCCACTAATTATAAAGCTCATGACTCCTCTCTTCTACCTCTGCACGTAAGCGTGCATTGGGGATGTTGACATGAGGGGAAGATAATTCATGGATTAATTAATTTTGCCGCACGCCCAATATTAAGATTATATTGATTTAAATTTTGTCTAAAATATAGACTCCTTCAAATTTTTTTGGGGAATTACATGTTTGCCACCAAATCTTATGTTATTTATAAATCTAACACTTAATTTTATTTTGCGAGAAGTCGTAGATGGTCACATAAGTCATAGTGATGAGATGTAACTTTACGAATAAAGAAAAAAATCATCTTATTCCGAGTACGGCAGCTGTAAGCAATTATTCCAAATATATTATATTTGTGCTGCTTTTTTAACGTTGTTGCATCATCTTCGAGATGTGTGATTGCATCGTCTTCAGGACTTCTCACATAGTATCTTGAGCGACGTATTGGTCCTTCGGCACTTCATTGTTTTGCAACGTGCGCTAGCATTCAAGGGATTTCGCTACAATGAGCAGTGCGGTCCATTGTGGTCACAGGAAAAAAACTTGGTCAGTCATTTTTTCCTGTGCTTCGTCCGCACATACGGACGACGAATGGCGAGGCACCACTTGTAAAGTGAGCCCCGCCTCCATACCCTCTACCAATCAAAGTGAATGGAGGTGGGGCCCACCTTACAAGTGGCGCCCCGCCATTGGCGTCCGTATGTGCGGACGACGCATAGGAAAAAAGCTCGGTCATTAGGGGGTGGTTGATGGTTAGAGGCAGCGGCTCCAGGAGCGCGAGAAATTCATGGGATCTTTTAATTTTATTAAATTAAAATTTTAGATATTTTTTTGCTAAAGCAATTATTTTGAGATTCGTGTAATATATTGAGAATTGCATAAAAAAGATAAATTTGGGTTGACGAATCAAATTAATCATTTATAATTTATTTATGCCGAAATAATATGCAATAGAATCATAAATTCATAAATAATTTAACAAATTACATAAAATCTCCCATTAGTGTGACGTCAAAAATTAAGCAGCTTGTGCGTTTCAGGATAAACAGCTTTGCGGCCTGCGGGTTGACCGCAGGGGTCGACCCGTGGCCTATGTTTAGAATACAAAACTTAAATGTGACAGACAACATTTTTAAAAACAGGCGAATCAAATAATTACACGGTATTTTCAAAAATGTCACCGCAGTTATAAACTCATCTAAACTAACGTAGGCTGACCAAATCTAATTTGAATAATATCAGTGAGAAGACAGCTCTATAAAACATGGAACCTGTCCAATCAACTGATGTGACAAACTCTATTACATATATAACCCTCAATACAAGTGCCAAATACAGGTCTAATATCTAAATTTTGAATTTTACATGCATGCATCCCCTTATCTACGCATCAAAATCTATATTTCACTTTTTATTGATGTTATATGAAATATTAGAATGTTATAAAAGTAAAAATAAAAACTTAGTGCTAGATAAATAAATACATGAGCGTTAGGTGGTATATATGTAAATGTCCATTATATTGAACTCTCTCCTCTATTTATCGTCGAGGGTTTCACTACTTCGGAGATATTTAGGGTTTTGAAAAGGGAAGCCTGGAAGGCAAAAATGTGGAGGCTGCAATAACATTAAAGAAGTGATAATTTATGTAAATAGGATATTTTAGGTGTTAGATATATAAATTAACTAATTTTAAGTTCCCTTCTTGAAAAAAAAAATTAGAGGACAGGATTCTCATATCATGTTTGACAAACAAAGTTGAGTGCAAACAAAAGAAGTCAGGCAGAATTTTGTCCACAAATGCTGCTTATAGAGAGAGAGAGAGAGAGAGAGAGAGAGAGAGAAAGAGAGAGGAGATTTACAAACATACCACACAATTCTTATGTATTAATATATTTAGCATCTAAAATTTTATATTTACACTTATAACATTTTGGTGATATGTATTTCATTGTTAAAAAGTTACAACTAGTTGTAACTTTTTAAAGTAAAGCAAATATTTAGATATGTGTGTGCGTGCCGCCAGCTGTGACCTGTTGGTAGAATAGCCTCTTTGAAGGTCGTAAGTTCCCTCAAGTCACAGGTTTGAATCTCCCTATGAACGGTTTGTCGGTAGTGAGAGCGGCCCTTGAATAGTTAGGCACATGAGGGTGGCTGGGGCTCGTATAATACCTCCGGCCACACACACACACACACACACACTTATATATATATTTTAAAAGATTGATCGACAATCAGAGACCGCCGACCAACCCCTATAGTTGAACTGACCGAAGAGCGGACTCCCCTTCCAGTCCAGTGTGCTATTCGAATCCTCCCGTCATGGGTGGGATTCGAACCCCTGACCCGAGGGACTTACACCAAAGGCCGCAACCAATGACCCGAGGCTTTCGCGCGCGCGCGCGCACAAATAGATATATATATATACACACCCCATAAAAAATTCCTATGAGTAGAACAAAGCAACGTCCAAAAAAGCAGGTACAATGGGGCTAAATATGCAAATGATAACGATAAAACATTGTCTAGTTTAACCAAAATAATTTCATAACAAAAGAAAAGAAACATTAGCCATTAAAAAATAAGTTAGAAATTATAATAACAATCTTCTAATGTCACAAAAGGTGGGCAGAATTCACTAAAAAATTAGAAATTCAGCACATTTATATAGTGTGAAACAACACCAAACAAAACAACATACTGTGATAATTACAAATACGACCATGGTAAGATTTGCATGAGATTTAATGGTTCTAAAGATGCAAATGAGTTTTGATGCAGAATAAAAAGATAGAATAGAATACCTCTATTTACACAGCGAAACGAGAATGCGTCGGGGAGGCTCAAAGGATCGCCGGGAATGCAGAACGGCTAAGTTATCCACTAGAAGTACATCTCCTTGCTTCCAAGGTATAGCCACACTTTCTTTTTCAAGGATATCCAAGCAATCATACATAATATCAGGAGGCAAAGGTGTTCCATCTCCAAATTTTACGGCTTTAACGGGATCATTTCGCAAATCTTTCCAACCAGTATAAGCAGCAACCATACTGTTGAACCATATTTTTCTTCCCCTCGTCGCATCGAGTTTGATAGCAGGTATTGGACCCATTATAGTTTTAACGCCGTCTTCCATCCACTCCAGCTTCATCCCCAATCGAGCTGCTCTGAGGTTTGCAGTTCACACATCAGAATGGTCTGTGAGTTATAAAGACGGAAATTTTCATTCGATAGCACACAATTCTTATGTATTTACATATCTTACATCTAAACTTTTATATTTACATTCATAGCAGTTTGGTGCTTTAAACCAATGAATGAAAGGGGGTAATAGTGCTAATTTTTTTATGTATTAAAGTTTTGAGTGCTATGTGTGTAAAAATGAAAGTTTAGGCAGGAGAAATGTAAATACATAAGAATTGTGTGCTATGTATGTAAATGGCCTTTATAAATAGGAGAGGAAGAGAATGATGGGAGCACACAAAGCATACTGATAAACAAGATTTGCAGATACAACACGTTTAAATTAATAATTCGAGACTGATGGCTCGGGGATTTTGGGAGCGAAATAAACATGGCAAAAGAAGAAATGTGGCACAAGCTTGATAGCGGATATTTGAACATAAAATTTCATACAGGAAAATATGAAAGTTGAAAATTTAGCGGCACAAACATCATAGTACTAGATATACAAATACATAACAATTGCGTGGCATGTATGAAGACTACAAAATTCTTATGTATTTACATATTCAACACCCAAAGTTTGATATATACATTTATAACACCGTGGTGTCATGAAGTTAAGCATAAAAATGTGTATTTCACTTCTAAAAAGATAGCGATTACTGATGGTGGTATTTTTATGTGATATTAAAGAATTGATTGGTATGCATATAAATATGAATTTTTAGGTGCTAGA
Organism: Papilionanthe hookeriana x Papilionanthe teres; assembly: GCA_022702705.1. Lineage (NCBI taxonomy): Eukaryota > Viridiplantae > Streptophyta > Magnoliopsida > Asparagales > Orchidaceae > Papilionanthe > Papilionanthe hookeriana x Papilionanthe teres. The sequence goes on along the minus strand of CM040430.1, from coordinate 2,546,531 downwards.
TATATAAATAGATAAGAATTATGTCATAATTATGTAAATGCCCCTAATTTGAATGAATCCATTGAATTCTCTATAGTGAAGTTGAGTGCAAAGTAGAAGTGATATAAAAGCATTATTAACCAAATGATGGAAACAGCACCTAAACAATCTATATGCACCAATGTTAACCACGAAATAAAAAGAAGAGAGAAAATAAAAGAAAAGTTAAATTAATTAAGTGCTCATGCGTGCAAGTAAATTAACTGTTCCTGCTTCTTCAATTAAAAGCAAGAACTAAACTTTCCCTGTCAGTTTTTCTGTTCGCCTCTGGTATCTGTTCTACTTCTGTCGCAACAAGCAGCACGAAGCGGTTGCTCTCTTGCGATTCTTCCTCCCCTTCGTCGCTTTCTTCATGTTCCAAATCTACAGTCATCTTCAAAAGCCACGCGAAGGAACGGTATATCCTTTATCTATTTCGTTGGTGTATTTTATCCCTTATTCGTCTGTTTCACTGCACTTCTTCTCCACTCCCTGTCGTAGGGTGTAATTCCAGAATTGTTCTTCTGTTTAAACCATTCTTCTATCTTCATTCACGCACACTACCTCTTGCAGCATCAAAAGACCTTTACCTGTTCCACTCTATACGAAGTTGTAACCCATTCCCCTTTCCTCTAATCCTTATATGCCAATTTTTAAAAGTTAAAATAGTGTGTGTGTGTGTGAAACTAACCCAAAATAGTTGGAACAAGGTTAATCATGATAATGAAGAATTTAAAGATATACATTTTTATGCATTGTATGTAACTTTTCTATATTTTCATGTTAGAATCTTTTCGTGGAGTCAAACATGGGGTTTATGAGACATTCAGTTCAAGAAGATAATAAGTGGTAAACAAAAGGCAATTCAATGAGAAGCATGCCATTGATGGGAGAAAGAGATGGAGTTTCAGCAATGGTCCAAGCGGAAAGTCAATCAATATGGGCGATTACAGATATGTGACAACTTTAAAGAGCACATTTTTTAAAGTGTAAGACTGTTTGGTTAGGTTTCTCCTTCTCAAAAAGTTTATTAAAAAAATGTTTTTGCAAAAGCCATTTTTTAAAGTTTGATATAAGTTACAGCTCGAATTGAAAGATGAAGTTTTTTAATAGCGTTTCTAAATAAAGCGTGGTAACCAAAAGACTCGTCAAATGTAAAAAAATGACTTCTTCTGAAACAGAAAGCAGCAGGAAAGTTTCCTCAAAGAAACCTTGTGTTTACATGCTTTTAATATTGGCTATCTAGTTTAGCCAGTTTTAGGAGTAAAAGAAACTAATGATTTTATGTCCACAGATTATAGTAAAAAATCAAATATGTTACATACTTCTGCTGGCATGTTGTCTAAATTTACTATTATCTTAAAACTCCTTAAAATGAAGTACAAACCTACCTTAATTTAACACATAAACATAGCCTATATTCAGAAAGTCATTGATTCTTTGTGTTCAACAAGTTTTTGGGTGGACTTGATAGCACTAAAGGATCCTTCCTAACTTCTTACTTTCTACAAAATTTGTTCAGGTCTGTAAAATCAAAATAAAAGAATGGTACTAGTTTACAACCGGTAACTAAAAACGATAACCAACAACAATTTTATAGTTAATTTCTCGGTACCCTGTCACTTAGTTTAGATTAAAACTTAATTTGCACTCCCATCCGCCTTATCACTTCGCTTGCAAGACTTTCTCAGATGTCATTTCAAATCTCTTTTATGAGCATAATTAGTTGCAGAGATGACACTTGGATACAAACTGACAATTTGAACATTATTTTTGGAACAGTTTGTTTAGCTAAATTAAATATTAGTTTGATTAAAGCATATTTGATGCTTATCAACTTGGTGAACCACTTTTTCTTATAAGAAATTAGTTTAGTTGAAAATCACTATATAAAACTGAAACAACGTTGAGATCAAAGGAGGCGAATCAAAATCACAAAACAAAATTGACATACCTTTCCTCTGCTACGTTTTTATCTTTGGTTAGAAAGGTTGAATGCCAGCCACGACCAATGGGAGAAGAAGGGTCATCTTCTGTCCCTAATACCCTCGTATAGATCAAACCATGCTTCTCTAATTTTTCCACAAATTCTTGGTGCTTTTCCTTCATTCTCTCGTAAATATAGTGGCTGAGAACAATTGGAGTTTCCCCACCAGTTTTAGGTTCCACTTCGCAGAAGAAATATAGCTTTGATGGGTACTCTGGAACCTAGCAAGACTATCAGACCATTAAAATTACAACTAATAGCTTGAACTCTAAGGGGCCTTTAATTACATAAAACACAATTCTTACATATTTACGTATCTCACCCCTAAACTTTCATATTCACACACTTAGCATTCAAAAATTTAATATGACAACAATAATAGTACTATCACCACTTTTTATCAGTGAAATACACTGTTACGCGCATAGGTATAAAGCACCAAAGAGTCATGTATGTAAATATGAAAGTTTAAGTGTGAGATATGTAGATACAAATGAACTGTGTGCTAGGTATGTAAATTTCTCAAACTCTAAATATTAACAATTGTGAGAAATGGTTTGAGAAACAACGTAGGCATGTAAGCTAATATTAAGCAATTATATGATTTATATTCTTTTTTCTTCATCTTTGGTTAAACTCAATAGAAAAGCCATTATCAAATTACTGTGACTACTAATAAAAAGAATGTTAGATAATGTTACTCCAAAATCGCTAATTCTTCACTATGACAAACCTAGAAGGGATATTTTTTATGATTCTAAACCTGATCTCTCGGGCAATACTACATGGAATAAAAGCCCATCAATGAATGGAGGTTAAGTCAATCCAAGCTTAAAAGAATGCACGCTTTTGAGTTTTGAAGTTTTAATTGATGTAAATAAATTGTAATTTTTTTTAAAATAGTAATGCTACCCTTGGATATCAAAAACTCCAAAGTTAAGCATGCTTGTCCAGGAGGACTCTCAGGATGGGTGACCTTCTGGAAAGTCACACCAATGGAATAAAACCGTGAGGCCATTAGGCCAAAGCAAACAATATCTCGATGGTTGAAAATTAACTTAATTCATAAAGAACATAAGAATTTATTGCAAAGGTCTTGAAATTAAATCAACTTACATCAAATTTGCATTTTGAGACACACACCCACCACACACACACAAGGTAATACTATACTCCAAATATATTCATATACTCAAGTTTGAGCGACATGACCTACCTTAATGGCAGCTAATGCCAACACTTCTCGAAATAGGCCAATCGAATACCTAAGTCCTTTTCTCCCACACAATCATTCCACACTAAAAAGATAAATGTTTGACTCAATAAATAAAATATTCAAAAATAAGGTTACTCAAACATAATACAAAAAGTTATACAATTTATACATGTAATATAATAAATTTATATGAAATATCACTTTTCTTAAGACGACCTTTTAATTTTTCGGGGAAAAAAAAAAGACAATCGAACACAAGAAAAATCAGGTGTAGACTTATTTAAAAATTCTTTAAAGACTGTTATATTTGCAGCGGAGATTCTCAGATGAACGCAGCTCAATTTTTTCGCTAACTTTGTAGTAATTTTGTTCTATTTTATTTAACATCAATGTTATGTTGTGTGCAAGCCTTGGCTCATTGGCTCAATGTCATTTTTTTCTAACTTTGTAGTAATGTTGTGGCCTTCGGCGTAAGTCCCTCGGGTCAGGGGTTCGAATCCCACCCCTTACGGGAGGATTTGAATAGCACACAAGATTTTTGAATAGCACACAGGATTGGAAGGGAGTCCGCTCCTCAGTCAGTTCAACCTATAGGGTTGATCGGCAGTCTCCGACAGTCGATCAATCTTTAAAAAATATATATAACATCAGTGTTATGTTAACCTTACGACAAATAATACTAGACAAAACACTGCCAAATACATAAAAAAGAGCAACGATCCCTAAAATGTCCACCAATTTGTATGGGATGACAGTATTCTTGTTTAATATCAAACCACAGCTAGGGTTACTTTTTATCATACAACTATTTGAATAAACTTGACTGCATTCATTAAACTATTTTCTTTGATGCTGCGTGCTCCCGTGTTCCCCGCATGAATAATAGCAAATTGAGTGACAGAGATCACTAAACCTGAGCCATCTCATGATGGAATGGAATCTTCTGATCCGGCGGCGATTCATTCGCGGTGAAGACTCTTCCGACAACTTTCGTCCGCGGAGCAGCGCCGCCAACGTAGGGAAGCTCCTCGTAACCAAACGCCTCCACGACGGCGTTGAAATCCGCAGCGGTTTTCACAGGGAATCCCCTTAAGAGAAGCGCACCGCTGATGTGGAGAAGGTTCTCCAGCCGCGGACGATGGTCTTTCAACCCATCGACGAATCGCCGGAAATCAAGCTGAGTCGCCGGATCCGGAGACACGATCGCCGGAAAATAGATTCCTCCGACGATCTTCTGCGCTGGGATTCGCGTCTCTTTGAACATTTGGGGACTTACTGCTGTACGCCCGCCCTCTATCAGTAGAAAAGCACCTAAAATTTTCAATTCAACCACAGAAAATTAAATTTAATTGGATAATATTTCTTCCATTTACTAATATTAAGTACTAATTTAACCACTAATTAAACAATCATGAATATAATTAAACATAAAGGTTGTTAGGGCTGAGCATTGCTTTCGTTGTTATGAAGCAATCTCGTGTTCGAGCTTGTTAAGTAGACTCATGTTCCGCTCGTTCGCTACAGCTGTCAACGAAATTCAATACAATAAATTTCGAAATGTAAATCGAATGACAACGAAACAATTGTTTGTTGCTTCGTGTTCGATTTCAAATTAGATTGAAATAAAAAAATAATCATATTATTATATATATTATTACATATTAATATATTATATATATTTATATTTAAATTTAAATCATAATTGCTTGTGTGGTAGTGTGGTTATGCTATTGTTTTCATTCATTTAGTCAGTGTTCGAATCCGGCGTTAGGCATATATTTTTTCCGATTAATTTTAAGAGAACGACTTTGAACGAAACAAGCACTATCAACAAATATTTAATTCAAGTGAACACGAACACAGCCTTTACAGACCATTTCAACACGGCCAATTTGAATATGTGATTTCGAACAATGAACACATAGCCAGCTGAACTTCGCTCGAAGCTCGAGCTACGTTCTGTCCAAAGCGTTGTTAACAATCAAACAAGATTCTAAATATCATCAAATTAATTAAAATATTATGCTTTAAATCAACTCTTCGTGTTTGGCTCGTCAGAGATTCAAATCGATAAGAAAATGAGATGAACACGAATAATTTCATTAAGTTTGGTTTATAAGCGAAACAGACATGAACGCATCTGTTCGACCATATCTGAATTGTTATTATTTGAATTATAAAATTATTTAAAATAATTATATATATAATTATAATTATAGATTAATAGTAATTTATATTAAATATATATTCATAAAAATAAATAGTATAAATTACAATTAATTAAATTTTTTATAATTAAAAAAATATCATATTTTAAAAAAATTAAATTATATAAATTATAATATATAATAAATTATCAATAATAATATATTAGTATTAGCTCTAAAGATGTTATATATTTACATAATATAAATTATATAATTAATATAATATACAATATGTCAGGACAAAAACCCTAAGCCCTAACCCAACCGGTCTCCCCTTCCCCTCTCTCAAAATCGCGAATTTTCCTCATCGAGTCTTCTTCTCCTTCTCCTCTCAAAATCGCGAAAGGCTTGCAGCTGCGAGAGCTTAAGTTTGTCTTTTATGTTCGATCTCTAATCTCCACTTCTATTTGTCTTCGATATAGTCTCTTTGTCCTCGGCGAGTCGGCGTTGGCTCGACTGCTCGGTGGTCTTGCTTGGTTGCTTGTTTGGCTACCGAACCTTAGCGTACAGAGACCTCTGAAACTCCCATCTTTCTTCTCCTTCTGCTCCGCTCCTCCACGAAATCATTGAGAAAAGTAAGCCTATTGGCGCCATTCTTTCTCCTCGCTCTTTACGGATTCACTAAGCTCGCCGTGAAATCCGCTGCTTTATGAGAAAATTTGAAAACTAAGACGTAGGTTGATCCAGGGAAGATGGGCAGAAGAGAGAAGGATGGATGGAGCTTGAAACCTGGGATATGTAAAGGTGCTACCTTGCGGGAGGAGAACATCGGGAAGAAGGAGGTGGATGTGAGCTCGATTTTGAAGATAAAGCATCTGCAAAAATTGGCAGCTTGGGCAGGCGGAGAAGGGGGAATACCTCCTCTTGGCGCCTTTTTTGGGCACCGTTTAGCAGCTAATGCTGAGGCTTTAGGGGTTCCATTGGATAAATCATTATTCTTTTGTGAAAGGTAAGCTATACTTCTGCTTGCTATGTTTCTGGGTTTCTTTTCTCAGGGCTCCTTGATTGGTTGAAGATGATATTTTTAATTTTATTAGGGGCTGTTACATACATACCACTGAATTCCTATGTGCTTATATATCTAACACCTAAACTATGATATTTGTATGCATGACACTCAAATCTTTATCATCACATTAAAAATGTCACTGTTTTAACTTTTAAACGTGAAATACTTGCAACTTTTCATGCATAGGTAAGGCGAAATATGTGTAAAAATTGAAGTTTAGCTGTTAGATATGTAAATACTTAAGTGCTCAGTGGATGCATGTAAATCTTCCTTTTTATTTTCACTTATTTGATTGAGATATTGAATTCCTTAGGAGTATCATTATTTAATACTACTAAAAGTGTGCAATGGTATTTTTTAGACCTTTCTTACGGATATATGAGTTTTACTCATTTAGATTAGATAACTTACTCAAACATGATACATTTTAATCAGATTTCAGAGTATACAAAAGATGATATTTTTGACCTCAACATATGATTTTATCAAATATAGAGTTTAACCATCGGTTCTTTTACCCAAATATATAGCTTTCAATATCAAATTTGAAAACTTTGAATATGATTGAGGGAAAGTACATTCTTTCAAGCATTAGCTCTATATTTGAATTTTGTTGGATTGATGGAAGGTGTCAATTTGAGATTTTATTTTATTTGGGGAGTATAGCGACGTGCTTATTATTATTAATTCATATTTATGTAATTTATCAACATGATACTATTGTTTAAATTTATTACTTGGCCAAGCTTTTGTATCACAGTGATCAAGCAATGGCTTCAGGTGTAGTCGGATTAGGATTCGGAGCTTGGCATTAACGATGATTCATGCTTATCTTTATATATATATATATATAAAGGAATCAGTATTTGGCTCCAGTGGGCGCACAAATAACGATTCCCCTTTGCGCTACAATACCCATGATGAAGTGTCCGGCATCATGTGCCTATAATTCCAAAGCTCATGCGCCATGATGGGATCGAACCCTTGACCTGAGCAGACTTACAGTGAACTCCGCCAACTAATGCACCGAGCGCTTGCGACACGCACACACGAGATATATATATATATATATATATATATATATATATATATATATATATATATATATATATATATATATATATATAAGCATAGGGATCATCATGGCAACTATCAACGCATTATTATTATTGTTGGTTTCATTTAGCAGAATTTTTTAACAAAAGTTCTTTACCTTGAGTATTTTATCCTAATTAAACTCAGTTTATTTTCTTTTGATATATTATATTTTAATAGACTATAAAGTTGATCTAGAGTTATTTTCATGAAGTCAGACTCAAAATTAAATTAGTTGTATAATTGTTTGAGAAGGCATAAAATGACTCTTGGAAGATTTAGATTCCTGTTACTTAGTTGTTTTTTATTCTAATGGTTATCCTATAACTAAAACACTAGTTTCTTCCTATTTGATGGATTTTTAAAATTAAAATATATTTGCTTAGGGACATTTTTTATAGTGTATTAAATACCATTAACAATCACTTGAGAGTGGAAAATAGGTACGCGTTTGAAATGAAATAAAGTTGAGCTCTTATTATGCACTTATCTATTAGTTTAAGCTTTTGTGTCGATATTTGCAATTATGGTTCTCATGGAACTTGATGTCTACTACCATAGCTGATAAGCATTCCGAGATTGAGCAACTCTCACAAAAGTTCCGCATGGTTGAATTAACTCTGTGTGTGGCACTTGATGATGTTGAAAAGTGATGGCAAATATAGGGGATTTTCATTTATGAGAGTGGAGAATACTGCTTCATTTAAAATACAAATTTAGTTCTTAATATACAAGTATTGATCTTTATCTTGAGTTGAAGGATGGTTTACTTATAAATTGCTACCAAATTTAGGACATTACATCCATAAGTTTTCTATATTAGCTTCAAGCACATTAAATAAATTTGATTTTCTTAGTAAAGAACTTGGTGGCCACATGCATAGCTACATTATGTTCCATGAACCATGCTTTGCTTGACCCTGTGAAATTGAGGAAAAAAGAGGAAGAAATAAATGTGTATGAATTTCAAAATTGTTGTCTTTGTGATGTCAATGTGTGAAGAAGGATAGCAAATATTTGATCTAAGATAATTCCCGATTCAAGAGAGGAATGAATCAAGGTATAGGAGACCGTACGAGGACATGATGCTGACTAATGTCTCCTTTAGAATTATAGGCGTGCCTCGAGAGAGAGGAGTAGAATCATCCTTGGGAAGGAGGAGGAGAAATGGAGAACATAATAAGGCTGGCAACTTATGTGGTTAGGTTTTGTTGCCTAATTATACGGGATAGTGATGTGAAGGAGTGTACCTTGAAAAAATTTTAAGCGCACATGATGAAAAAAATGTCCACCTTATATGGTTGTCAGTGCTAGCCTAGAAGTGATAAGAGAAGAGAAGAGAAGATATTGGAAGGACTTCTACTTTTCTATTTATATAAGGAGGTCATTTCTCATTGAACAGAACTTTTGGAAGGAGAGGGAGGTAGTTTTAGGTGTTAAGTGGAAGAGACTGCTAGCAACAATGGAGACCTCCATTTGGTGGGCCTAGTGGAGATCAAGTGTGTGATGTTGAGGCATGAATTGTTGGATCGATGATTAGTTGTTGGGTCTTCATGTAATGTGCCGAGAATGATAGGCTGGTTCGATGGGCATAATCCACATAACCCGCCTCTAGAGTAGCAAAGTGAGTGGGAGGCGTAGCATCAATGCCCAATCAAACATGCCTTGCACTAATTTAATGTCGAAGGAAGTCAGTGGTCTTTTGGGAGTAGTCGGGATGAGTTCTGATGCAAAGCTTAGCTTTTAGAAAATGTGAATTTTTTTTAATCATTGTTTTTTTTTTTTAGGGGGAGCGTGGGTAGGGATTTACATACAGAAATCAACTAGGGGGTTGTCTTGGAGGGATGGCCGACTTGAGAGAAGCCAATAACTGATGCAACACTAGAAGCTCTGCAAGAAAAAAAAAATGCAGCTAGCTAAGTACTTGTCAAGGAGTACAAGGAACATATTTACTTAGGAATATTTATATAGAATTGAAATTTTACATGTTGCATAATTATGATGTAAGCTTGTGTCTGTGAGTCGAAATTGCAGTCACATATGAAATTTTGAAATTTTGAGTTTAACACTTTCAATCCATTGAAATTTTGAAGTTTGGATGTTCGAGTACGAGTTATCTTTATGTAAATTTAATGAGCAAATATTTATTTGCATTAAAATAATTAAATGAAATATTTTCCCTTAATTAAGTGGCTGGCCAAAGCTTTTTGAAGGGGCAGCTATACATCCCTCCTTCAATTCAAATAAATAGGTGCCTCTTTTGTCCTTTTGTAGAACTCATAAAACTTTGTTGGAACGAAGATGGAATTGATATGTATTTGAAGAAGTTTTGGAGTTTTAATCCGAGCAAGAGGATGCTTGGCGGTCATCTTCTCCGTTGAAGGGCTCGGGTGATTTCTTGACACATTGTCACTTTGGTGAGTGATGATCTCAGGTATTTTGCATTAATCATCATCTTTCGCTATGAAAAAGCATCTGCAAATCTTCATTTACCAATCCACACCATTTTTCCCAATTAGTCTTTCACAATAAGTCATCCAAAAGCCAAAAGGGGTCCATCGGCTAACTATTGCATGAAAAGTTAACTCTACAATTCAAGTTGGGGCATGAGGGCATCGATAACATGTTCCAGCTTATTGATGGGGAGATTGACTTATAGTGAAGTTGGCAAGTCAACTACATTGAAGAAATTGTCGATTTATTTGTCGAGATTGTCGGACTTGGAGAAGTCGGTGGTATGTCTACATCCATTGATTTTGTGATATTTTGTTGAAGCTCCCAAACTCTTTAGATGAAGCTGATTTTGAAGTAGAGAAATTGGGGCATTTACATACAAACCATCCAACTCCGATATATTTACCTACCTAGATTCATGCATGGGTACCTAGATTCATGCATGGGTAAAGATGTAAAAATTGAGGTTTAGGTTTTAGATATGTAAATACATAGGAATTGAGTGGTGTGTATGCAAATCTTAAAATTTGCTTTTCGCATTTATAACACCCCCAAATCTTTCCTTTTGGATTTAAAAAATCACTATTTTAAGTTGTAAAAAGCTAAATTTCCCCTTTTTCATGCATAGTTAAGGTGGTTTATACATGCAAAAATTGAAGCTTTGGTGTTAGATGTGTAATTACATAGGAATTATTTATGTGACATGGTGTGCGCTCCATGACTTGTTGGTAGAGCAGCCTCTTAGAAGATCGTAAGTCCCCTTAGGTCATGGGTTTGAATTCTCTGGTGGCGCAGTGTCGCCTTAAGTCAAATGATACTCAAATTATTTGCACACCGTGGCTCATTCTTTAAATATATGTACATAAGGATATATATATAAGATATATAATATAATGTATGAATGTAGTTAGATCACTCTATAACCAACCAAGCCTAACTTTAGTGTACTTCTTTGACATGGATCAGCTCAATTGCTGGATAACTTTGTAAATCATCTCTATGTTCCTCTTTCCCAGCAATATAAATAATTCTTTTTCTTGTTTTTTTTCGCAGATGCGAAAGCAACCTCCAACCGGGATATAATTGCACAATTCGGATCGAAAAATGTACGAACAACAAGCAAAGGCGATCAAACATGAAATCACGCAGCTTGCAGAACAATGTCATCTACACTTGCAACTTCTGTCATCATCGCAACTCAATCAATGGCACCACCAAAGGCCACATCAAAACTCTAATATATTCGAAAGAGCCAAGATCAGACACCACATCAGAATCAAAACTTCATTCTTCCATCAAGATAGATGATCAAGATCCTATATCGAAATCAAATTGTTATGATCAACAAACTCCTTCAACTCCGATGCAGAAACAAAATGTTAATGTTTCGTCGAAGAAGAAGAAGAAGAAGAAAACGAGCGAGTCGGAATCTGGAAAGTTGGAGCTAAGCAGCAGCAGCAATAAAGGGTCCAACAGAAGGAAGAGGAAAACATGGTCAAGTTTGAAAGATATAGTTGAGAAGAAAGAGGCTGAGAGTAACCAAAATGTTAGCAATTATGCGATTCCTTTCCTTATGCAGCCATAGTTATAGATTGATCACTTATAATTATATGTATGTTAGCTGCTCTTAATAAATATGTTAACTGTGGATAGACATTTACATTATAAATTTACATATCTAACACCAAAATTCCATTTTTTAACTTTTTTCAAGATAAAATAGTGGTATTTTTTATTTGATACGAAAGTTATTGTTGTATAAATGTTAGAAAATTTTGGTGTAGGAAATGTAAATACAGAGGAATTGATTAGTATGCATGTAAATACTGATCCTTAAATGTTTATGAGTATTTTTTTGGGTTAAGAATCTCGTAGGAAATTTTATTTCATCAAAAAAATAATTAAAATTGCGTGGCCAATGGTTCTACTAAACTCTAAATACATACAACTCACACGAAGAAAATAGAATCCTAAGAACCATTAGCGAATAATATCTCATTTAAAAAGCTTACAAACTATTATTAACAAGAATAAAAGGGATATTCAAACAATTCTCTTTAAGCAACCAAAAAAGTTCCAAAGAAATTTTATTAGAAAAATCAATCGTCTGAGAATCCAATCCTCTTTTTGCAGCCAAATTAACACATTGATTTTCTTTTTGATAAATAAAACATGATTAAGTAATTTTTTTTTTTACATATGAATAATTAAATTTCAATGATACTCATTTTTCACATTACAGTAATTCCGCAGTTTTTAGAGAATTCATTTCTAACACAATTTTATTACAACCGCATATGAGAGCAAAGTTCAAAGCAACAATCTCCACCTCAGCCTCTGCACAAATAGAAGAAGAAGCAATAATCGACCCAGAAAATCACAACATACAACAGACAATCACCATAATAGTTTCTGCACACATCTCCAATACCAGCAAACAAAGTATTCAAACTAACCAACCATATTGAATTTCAAAATGCTCTTCTCAAGTTTTTTCAACAGAATTAAAGAAGTGCAATCTTTTTCATTTGATTAAAAGCAAATTCTGATTCACATAATGCTCAAAGTCATGCAAAGTACAAACAATTAGGGACTGAACTAAAAATATCCTTAAAAGAAAATAAAGAAAATTTAACAAACTACAAAAGTAACAGAATAGTTCAGAATTCCAAAATCAAAGGCCACAATATAACATCCATTCATCAAACCACAGGAGAATATAAATTATAATCTCGTAAGCTGCTGAAGATATCATTCACTTCTTCTTGCCTGCCTTGGCAGCCTCTCCAGCTTTGGTCTGCAATAATAAATAATAATAATATTAACAATAACGATAAGGGGCATTTACATACAGACCACACAATTCTTATATATTTACATATCTACTAATTTTTTTACAGAAATTTTCGTGCATAGGTTTCTAACAAAGTGTTAAAATGTAAATATCAAATTTTGGGTCTTTAGAAATGCAAATAACTAAGAATTGTGTGGTATTTGAGTAGTTTTTTTAAAATAATAATAATATTATTATTATTTTTAAAAAAACAAAAGAATGAACAATCAAAATTTTCTTTTAGAGCAGAATAAACTCAAAAGATCAAAACTAACCTTCTTCACGCCACGGACTTTCTTTGCTCTGTTCTTCCTTTCTTTCATCTGCTTCCTTGATTTCTCCACCTTCGTGGCCAATCCATTCTGTAAATCATTACACACAATCAGCAGAAAAGTAATGTGAAAGGTGAAAATTGTAAATATTTTAACCAGGCACGAGTAACAAATAAAAAGAACGATATATTTTAACATAATGATGAGATCACTAAGATTAGTGGAGATTGCAAAGGATTGATTATTGCTTGAGATTTATAATGAAAATAAAATTTAAACAATAATTCATACCGAAAAAACAAAGAAGAAAAATTAAAAAATGTAATATTGTGCGGAAGATTCAAAAAACAATATGTAAAGACAATGGAAAAGCCACTGTCACTCCAACACAAAGAAACAACAACAAGAAGTAGCATTTACCCACTAAGGGTCTGTTTGGGGCAGCTGCAGCTTATCCAGATAAGCAGCTTATCCTGATAATCTGCTGATAAGCAACTGATCTGGATAAGTTGTTTTGTTGTTTGGTTTCTGCGTTTGAAAAACAGCTGATTTTGGATAAATGACCATTCTGCCCCTGTTTTGGATAAGTTGTTTAGCTGTTTGGTTTGTACGTTTGGAAAATAATTGATTTACAACTTTTTGTTGATAAAAGACCATTCAGACAGGTTCAATGTTACAGTTTATATAAGAACTTTAACGGCTACACATCTGACGATTGAGAACAAAAAAAAATCATTTCATAACAGTACAAAATTATGATAATTTAATAATTTTATTTAACTATTTCATATAGCCATAAATAACTAAATAGTATAAATTTCCAAGATGATCACATTGACCGTAAATAGTATAAATTTCCACCAAATCAAAGATAACTTTACCCATTACATTTCAGAACCACCTTAAACACCATTAAGGAAGAAAACAACTATCAATTGCAGCAGGAATGTCATGATAATTAGTTTCCCAGGAAAAAAATTTCAGAACTTTTGGCAAAGAAGAGGATGATTCACAACTGTTTGGTTCAAGGAAATGGAAATTGTACTTTAAGTATAAATTCACCCAGAAACGTGGGTCCTGAAGCTTTGAGAGTAAGGAATTTAAATAAAACTAGTTCATCAGAAAGATAGAGATACGATAACAGTCATGCCATGGGATAAAAATCAATTCATCTGCAACTGGCTCGTAAAAGCTTACCTTCGAATTTTATTCAATGAGCCATTGATTGTCTGAACAGTGTACATAATCATGACAAAGTACTATCAAAATCGAAATGATTGGTTTGGTGACATGCATCCTCATTTTATGACTAGTAATAGCATGGCTCATACGGCCAAACAATTATTTACTTTTTTCTAAATAGAATAAATCAAATTCTCTGCCATGCGCAGTATAAAATCTTACCCATAATTTTCATTCTATCCAAATTCTTAATGATTTATTTATGAAATGTAAATAAAAGAAGTCAATAATTCAAAATGATGACCTGAATAATCATTTTATAAATAAAAATGTTCTGGGTATTATTTATGTAATTGCCTCAACAGAAAATAGCCCTACCTCTCTGCTATCACAAAATCAGTTTCCACAACAGAAATAAAATGGCCTCATATCACCAGTCTTGCTCCTGGGAAGAGAGATAGTATGACTGAGAACTACTTGAAATTGTGAGTTTATATTTGAATTTGGTTTAAATCAGAATAAACAAGCAGCTACAATGAGTTCCTTTTAAAGAAAACATCAACCTTGGAAGTGATACACAAAATTGATTCATTTTTCAGACAAATAAAGAATACATCAAAATAAATAAGTCTGGTTTAACATGATTTGAGTTTTGACTGAATTAAAATTAAACATAAATACAAATCTTTAGCTAACTTACAGTGCGAAGCATAAGGCTAGCATGGACTCAAATGATAACTCCAAAATCCACAAACTTAAGACAATCAAAATTCATTATAGCTAACAATAAAATTTGAGAAAAAAAATGCTGCAGTAAATTAGGTCTCTTCTTAAACCACCAATAACAGGGCCACTGCAATTCACTCCAATATTATCAATGGCCCCATTAGACAAACAATAAAAAAAAAACTGTCATTGGATAACTGTATGAGTTGTAAAAAATTAATCAGAAATCAATTGTGTTTGCAGAATCTCTGAGACGAAAAAAAAAATAGAGCAAAGACAGGGACGAGATATCGGTACAAGAGAAGGACACGTCCATGCCAGAAGGAGGATCCACCGCCATGCCGGAAGGAAGAAAAGAAGTTAGGGTTTGCCCAGCAATGCCACAAGGGAAGGAATCATCCCATTCGCTGATACACGTTGCCTCCACTGTCGACACAGATTCGAGAGCAGAAGGGGCATCGGGGGAAAAGTCTTCGAAAGCATATTTGAGAGGCGGGTCGCAGGGTCGATCCTGCGGCCCCGTCTCTCAAGAAAATAAAAAATGTGTTTTCCGATAATCTGTTCCAACACGAAATCCAAATGCTACGGCGGCGTTTTTAAAAACGCCATTGCAGTTATAAACTATCCCAAACAGGCCTTAAATTGGGTCAGCTGCATGAATCTTTTTTCTTCATTTTGTTTTATTAAGTGTCATATTTTCATTTAATTCTAATAAATTAAGATCATTTTTATACATCATGCCAGAGTTATTTCAAGTGCTCCTCAACCTTTCTTAGCATAAGTCGAATCTAAACATCTACTCTCCTAACAAGATCATCAGATAGCCAACGTTTAATGTGACCAAACCAGCTAAGACGATTATCTCTAATCTTGCCTGCCACTAGAGCTACACCAACCTTTCACGGATATATTCATTTCGCATTTTTTCTCTAATCGTCAAGCCACTCATCTATCTTAAGCATTCTCATCTAAGCAATATTCAACTTAATCTTATGCTTCTCTTTTATATGCCAACATTTTGTGCCCTAAAGCATTGCAAGACTCCCCACCTGTCTTATAAAATTATCCTTTAAGTCCACGCAATACTTTTCTATCACACAATAGGTCGATCCATTCCTCTAATTCAACCATCAGATTTTAATTCGACTAAATATCACCATTATTTTGAACAATAGACCCGACATAACTAAAACGTTTACTCTATTTAATGATTTGATCACCCATTATTTCAATTATGTTACAAGATCTACTACTACTACAATTGCATTCCATGTATTCAGTTTTAGATCTACTCACACCAAAGCCTTTAAACTCTAATGCAAACCTCCAAAATTCAAGTTTATCTTAAACTCTTTCTCTAGTCTTATCCACAAGAACGATATCATCAATGAAAGCATAGAAGGTTTAGGTTCACCAAAGAAGTCATCGAGGGTGTTCAAAAAACTTTAAATTGTATACCGAGATTTGAATCTTTATTACTAAAAGCCTAAAACTCACGTCTCAAAAAAAAAAAAAAAGGGCAATTACATACCTAGCAATCGAAACATTACTGCTACAAACCCATCTTTAATCCATTTTCCAAATTCTTACTCAAATATCAAAGATTGTGATAAAACCTCAATGTGTACTTACCATTTTTCCCAAATTTTCGATGGCTTGATCATGACAGCGTAAATGAATCTAGTAGTTTTATAAAAATCACCTGAGCTAATTTTGTAAATAGCAATGCTTTGATTGATATAGATATAAAAGACAATTGTTCTCAATAAAAGATTGCAAAAGTTGTGAACAAAAAACAAATCCACTATGGTTCACCAAAAAAGCCATGGAGGGCGTTCAACAGGCTTTAAATTGTATACCAAGATTTGAACCTGTATTACTAAAACTCAAATCTCAAAAAAAAAAAAAAAAAAAAAAAAAGCATACCTAGCAATCGAAACATTACTACTACAAACACATCTTTAATCCATTTTCCAAATTCTTACACAAATATCAAAGATTGTGATAAAACCTCAACCAGTACTTACAATTTTTCTCAAATTATTGATGGCTTGATCATGGCAGTGTAAATGAATCTATTCAGTAGTTTTATAAAAATCACCTGAGCTAGTTTTGTAAATAGCAATGCTTTGAGTGATATAGATGTAATTTTAAGGAAATTTTCTTAATCACCTGGGACTCATCTGACAGCACATCACCGTTGAGAAAATTTCTTTTAAAAGCCACATTTCACATTGTCGTATCCTATTAACAATTCAAAATGGAAGGAAATACTATTGAAATAGCGTTGCGATGGAAAAACATTCCCAAAAAATTAAATGGTCAAATGATCATTTATGTTTTGTGCACTTTCTGCAGGATAAACAGAGGCTAAACGGATCCTCAAATGAAGCCTTAGTTGCCTCACCGGGTTCCATTGACAAATGCAAGAGTGGTGAAAAATGAAATTCTCTCAGAAGTAAATTTTAGCCCATCGAATGGCAATCTAAGAAATATATCTCACTTCAAACACGACACGCTCACATCTCAAAGCACAATTCAAGAACTCACACACATATTATAATTTCAAGAATTTGTTAGTACATTTGTTTTTCTGTGCTATTGCACAGTGGACTTCTTCCATTTCTATAGGTTGCATCAATAGTCAAAGAGCACAAAAATCTCCAAAATTTCTAATGGGCTATACATTGACCGGGGAAAAAAAAAGTAACAAGCGTAAACAAAGAAATATAAGACAAATCTAAGCGTAAACAAAGAAACACCTCATATAGTAGTTCTCAGTAAATTTAATAGACATGTCAATGCAACAAAAATATTTTTCTAAAATGTTGCATTTCATGGTAAAGGACACCAAAAGGCGTTTATATCCTCTAAAGATCGCATAGCTAAACTAGAACTAAGAAAAATAACAACTTGATATAGAAGCACATATCACATTTCTATTCAAATTTATGTTATGATTTTTGAAATTTTTGTGATAGCCTTTTGGCATAACAATCATGGGTTAAAAAGGTGATCAAAGTGTTCGCCTCATGCCTCACCCTGAGTTACCCAATAAGCACATTGAGGATTATAACTTTCAGACAGGGGCAAGACTTGAACCGTTTTATTCAATATTATAAGCCTCAATACATATGAGGTAAACAACTAGAATTAACACTTTAAAAAAATATACTTTTTAAGTTGTTTTTTTTTTAAAAAAATATATTTATTCTTAGAAGGTGAAAAGGAAGCATGATAGCACAATTGCATTAAATTGCATCACGAAAGAAAAGTAAATTACATTAGACAAGCTGATCTAAAGCATAAAGAGCAGTGGCTATCCTAAAGAACTGGTGATACTAACATTCAAACAATAATCAATTTCAGCATACTAAAATCACCAATGAGGCATTAAGATTTGCTTGGAATCTAATAAATCTGGCATAATTTATCGAACAACAACAACAACAACAAGAAAATTGCAACTGAAATAATTTATCGAACAACAACAACAACAAGCATTTATTCCATTAAATGGGGTCGGCTATATGAATCAAAAAAATCAAAAAAATCAAATAAAAAAAAATTGTTGTATCACATGGAGAAGGCAGAGTAAGAAATAATTTATCCACTATATCCAAAAAAAATTAAAATAAATAAATAAATAGATTTTGAAAGATAAATCGAGCCTGACTCATCAAAACTAATTATAGCATTGACAAATTAGGTCGTAGTATCACATGGAGAAGGCATTGTAAGAGTAGCGACATGACCTAATACAGTCTGGCAAATATCTAACGCAAGTAAGGCTCTCAACAAATCCGAAAATTCAAATTCTAAAATTGAGGGAAGAAAGGAAACACTATCAAATACAGTTATAAGTTTTTTAAGTTTTAAGCTTAGACTGATTTCGGGATAGAGGATGTCAATTGAAAGAAGTGTTAAGCACTTGAGTGAGAATAGTGGCATACAAATGGGAGTTCGCGAAGTTAGCATTTGCAGGCAGGAGTTGAGGGAATCAAGTGTAAGCAGGAATTCTAATTAAAATCGACACATACAAGGACCAAGCGTTGAAGCGTTGCAAGTAGGTGCTTTTTGCAATTTTAACCTTTTCTTTTATTTTGTAAGTAATTTTTTTTCTTTTTATATTAAGATTCTATAATAAAGGCTTACTTTCTTTGATTTATTGAGAGATTTTGTGTTGTATAAAGCTGACCAAATTTAATATAATGATGAATTATAGCTTTTTTATGAATTGCTTTTAGTTACATTTTTTATTTCTAGCCCTATAATTTGTTTTTTTTTTTTTACTTTGGGTAGTATTTTGATAAAAACATCGCCATATTTAAAGTTCACATTGAGATAAAACAGAGATTTTATAAGCCCAACAAAAACCCATCAAGTGATAGAAATTTATCTCCCTAACCTCAAATGGAAAGCCAAGTGATTCAAAATTTAAAAAACCAAGCGATAACAAAAAGATATACATATTTGAGAGTTGAAAAAAATTTATAGGCAACTAAAACCACCCAACATACTAAGCATGAGATAGAAATAGAAACACAGTTGTTGTCTTGTTGACATAAGAATAAAAACAAAGAAAAAAACTAGGGCATAATTGACATAATGGATAACATCATTCTAAAGCTTATAATCTAATTAGTGTTGATAGAAACAGTCATCAGCACGGGCTTAAAAAAGCAAGAAAAGAAATATATCTCTAATAGATAGAGGATTAAAGGGCTAAGCATTAGCTTTTGCAGTGAAGGGTTTGAGTTTCTTAAATATTTTAAACCTCTTTTAGATTTGTATGGTGATGGAATGACAACGACCTGTTTCTATCTTAACAATTTTGTGGTTTGCATATTTTGAGAATATTTTGTTATTGGAAGGAAAAAAAGAAACATTGGGAGAACAAAAAAATAGGAGGATAGGTAATAGGAGAGCGCTTTGCACAAGTAAACAAAGAAACACCTCAAATAGTAGTTCTCAGTAAATCTAATAGACATGTCAATGCAACAAAAATATTTGTTGGAGGGCCATAAAGCTTGAAGCTAAGCATGCCCATATTTTAGTGATTAAGGATAATCAAGCTATTAGTGCAAACAAGTGAGTCGAACTAGCCACCCTCAACTTGAGCTCAAGCTTGATTAATTAGTAATCGAGTTCTAGCTCAGGCTCAAGTTTAATTCTATGAGTTCGAGTAGGTTTGTTTATTATAAAAGAGAAAAAATAATATTAACTTAAGATAGTTTTATAATAAAATGACAAATAGAATGAAAAATTAGGAGATAAGCAATAAAAAATCACTTAATGGAAGATATAAAATATCATTTTTTAAATATTTTTAATAATTTAAAGCTAAAGTGTTAAAATATATTATATTTTAACTATACCACTATTAATATTTTTTTAAACAAGTTGGCTCACAAACTAACAAGTCAATTCGGGTCATGCTTGAACTTGGCTTGTTAGCTCAGCTCACAAACCATTTATTCAGTCAAGCCCGCCAGCTCATGAGTCAGCTAGGCTCACTTAACATCCCTAGATCAAAGCAATTGTTAAGCTTAAACCAGGTTCTACAACTCATTCATTATGAACTCCTTTCTCGCCAAGTGCTAAGCCTAGAAGATGCAAGGTCCTTGATAATCTTATTTCTACTACCCACCTACAACTAAGGCTTAACAAAACACTATGATCAACATGCACGCTAGGATCTTATAACTTAGACCTTGAATTCATTAATGGGGCTCTAAAATTCATCCGTTCGGTAGATGTTTTATGACAAAACACACCAAGGGCTCTCACCCTTGGCTTGGAACTCGCACACAATGGGAGCCTATCAAGACCATCTATTTAGAGTCTAATGAAACAAAAGAAATTGTTTAAAAATAATGTGTGAGCGAGTGTGAGTGCATGATAAAATTTACATACATACCACAAAACTTTTACGTAATTACAAATATAACATTTTTTTTAGTATAATTACATATAAACATATTTATGAAAAAAAGTTTAATTTTTAAAAATTAGTATTATTTGCATATTTGATCTGATATTAAAAATTTTAGTGCTATAGAGATAAATATTAAGCTTAGGTGACAAATATGCAAATATACGTAAATTGAATATTATAAATACATTTTTTCTTTATTTTTCAAATTAAATCTTAAAAATTAATTTAGCATGCTTTATGGGGACAATATGTCATTCACTATTGCCTATAAATGGCCAAAATATCACTCGCTATTTTGGTGTGTCATACCATCATATGCAAATGGCGTCGATGGTGCACTATGCCATATGTCATTGACATGTTTGTTTTTGACGTGCTAATAAACCTCACAAGCTACATGTATATGTACGAGTCTTAAAAAAAATTAACAGCCCTATTTTACAAGATAAAAACATGCGCGACCAAGTAAAGTTTACAAATTGGCCTTGAAACTTCATAAGCATATGCGAACCCTAGTTTACATGCTGATAAACCTCATAAGCTCCGTTTAAATGTACAAGTCTGAAATAATATTTATAACCACACTATTTTACATGATAGAAACATCAAAGGCTTAGTAAAATCCACAAATTGGCCTTGAAATTTCATAAGAATATGTTATTACATAGTATGCTAACTCCACCTCAAATCTAAATGTAAGTGCATTCCTCATAAATAACAACCATGATACATTGCTGCCCCTATTATATGCTAAGAGTGGCACTTTAACCACATCTATTCAACAAGCTTCTTCTACAAAAATCCCTCAAGTCAAAAATATGTTTTCTTTATTGACTTTATGTTCTTATTTATATGATTGTAAACATTTTACTCAATCAAAAAATTAAAGCAATACATGTATTATTACAAATTTCTGTACTCATAATTTATGTAATACATGTTATAAATTTAAAGTCTGTTCATGCAATATTGTATTATGAATTTTAACTCTTCTGCATTGCACAATTTTTATGATTCTATCTTATAATTGAGGATTTTTATAGATAATTGCAAATGTTTCATTATAAATGAATGCCAAACTTCCTAATTAAATCACCTTTTTTTTTTCAAAAACAGCATCTCAACAACCTTTTCATGATTTTAGATTTTGGAGCCTTGACAAGGCCTTTAGCCTTAAAAATTTGATTTCTTAGCACATTACTATGAAGCACAAATAGTTTGTGTTCGCCAAATAGAATCGGAGATCATGTGAAACAATTGAGAAATTTGACTCCCTTTGGTTTGTAGGAATTAACAGAGAAAGGGGAATAAATAAAAATGAAAAGAGTAAAGGAAATGAAATAAAATTATTTATTAGGCATTTGATTAGCTGATAAAAATTGAATAAATTTTGTTCTTTCTTTCTGGTCTGGTTGAGGAAAAATTAAGGTATTGTTTCTTTTAACGAGAAATGTGAGACAAAACAATAATCAGATAATATTTTCTTCTAATTTTTCACTAAGGTTACGCAGGGAAGATTTGTGCTGCTCATCAAACAGCAATGAAGAACAATTTCAAACGTAAATAACCAGTAACATTTAGATTTTTATATCAATCTTCAGAAATCATGTTGAAGACAGTATTTTATTTAGAGCTCGTACAATCAACTAGCCAAGCACTAGAACTCTATCTTCAATGTTAGATTTCTAAAAAAAATGGTGAAAAGAGAAAAACAGAAGCATACCCTGATGAGTCGGTATTTGGGCTCAAATTTCTTAGCGCTCTCCACAGAATCATAAATCAGGCCAAACCCAGTAGACTTCCCGCCACCAAATTGGGTCCTGAACTTGAACACAAATATCGAGTTCTGATCCTTAACATCGTACAGCTTAGCTAGCTTCTCTTTCAACTCAGCCTTCAGTTAATCAACAGCAAGATTAAAACATTACCAAAGCAAAATAAACCAAAACGATTGAAAAACTCAAATATAACGCAAGATCTCAAGTAAAAAATGATGTTCGGAGCGCACCTTGGACACATTCGGCCTTCCCGGGTGAAGAACATCGATCACCTGAAACCGAAAAAGAACAACTCATAAATGATTGAAATCAAAGGCTCGCGCCCAGAAAAAGAGACAAGCGAGGCCTTAGGGTATTCTGAACTCACAAACTGCTTGCGCGAAAGAAGACGATTGGTCATGAACTTTCGGGTCCTGATGGTGACTGCCTTAGTATCCGCCATTGTTTTTCCTCCCTCCAATCAAGAAAACTCGAGCCGGCGACGGACAAGGAGAACGATCGAGCGGCCGAAACCTTTTCGCGACTTTGAGAGAGAAGGAGATGACCTGGAAAAGGAGCACAGCCGAAACTTTTCGCGATTTTGAGAGTAGAAGTCGGAAGAGGAGAGGAAGGAGTCGGAAGCCGCAGCACCAACCTTCGCGAGAGGGAGGAGTCGGAAGAGGAGGCGGCGAAGAGGAGAGGCGGAGGAGTTAGGGTTTTTAAGTTTAGACTTATATATTATATTATATTAATATAAATATATACTATTTATATAAATAATATTTTTTAATAGTTTGTTATATATTATAATTTATAGGATTTAATTTTTTAATTTGATAATTTTTTTTTTTTTTTAAAAATTTTAATTAATTATAATTTATAATATTTAATTTTATGAATATGTATTATATGTGTGTGTTTATTTATTTATTTATTTCATTTTCGAGTCGATTCGAATGAACAAGAGCGAATAATTGTTTGTTCGTGTTCGGCTCGTTTATATTTTGAGCCTAAAAAAACTGCTGAACGAGTCGAACACGAGCTGCTCGTGAACAACGAGCCAAATTGACAGCCATAATTGAGGCAGGTCGAGGAGGAGCGGAGCCGAGCAGAATGAGAAGAATAAAGATGGGAGTTTCGGCGGTCTCTGACGCTAGGGTTCGGTAACCGAGGGGTTAAGTTTAAGGGTAAGATATGCAAATATATAAGAATTGTGTGGTATGTATTGAAATTATTATTAATTAATTCAACAGTGTATTTTGCCCCATAATTTTGTAAAAATTTTTAATTTTATTATTGACTATTTTTATTTCAGATGAATATGTGTTGAATTCTCGTGCAACGTTAAGACAATAATCTATTACTCTATCTCGATAAATTTTCTAGAATGCATTAACTATGTTAATTAAATTAATGTATTTAGAACCTCCTTTGATTTTATCTTTTATGTTTAATTATATTCATGAATGCTTAATTAGTGGTTAAATTAGTACTGATGATTAATATTAGTAAATAAAAAAATATTATCCAAAATTAAATTAATAATATTTTCTATTTAAATTCACAATGTGGGAATTCTTATTTAGTTTATTTTATTTATATCGGTATAGATCAAGTTAAAATAACAAAATATTACAAACATATAAATCTTTATAAATCCTAAAAAAAGTTGACAATATATTCACTTAATCTAATAAATTTTTTTAAATCCCACTTGAGTTGAATCTTATTTGTAGCCAATAAAACAAGAAATTTAGTATTATTTAGGAATTAATTTGATTAAAAAAATATTGTTGATATATTATTAGCTAATAATTAATTTAAAATTTATTACAAATTAAGCAAATAAATTAATAAAAGATATATATTAACCTTCATAAATTTCATCAATTAACTAACAATATTAAACTTTATTAATTGATATTATTTATAAGTTAGTCTTATTAAATATAAATAATGTACTGAATTATCTTAGCGAATCAGTAATTAATATTTGATTAGAATATTAGTTTGTAATAATTATGATTATTAGTTTGTACTAATTATGATTATATTGGTTTTGGGGATACTAATTAGTAATTAGGGGAAGGGGGGGGGGGGGGTCAACGGTTCACTGGGACTTCGGTCTGGAACAACGATGAAATTCAGCTCATTCTTCTCGAACCAATTCTAGGTCAAGCTCTTCCTGGATCATCCTCTTATTCTTCAGGTCCAAATCCCTCTTTTATAAAGGGGATAGGGCTCTATTTATAGAGCATGGGAGAAGCCTCCCCTCAAATAAGCAAGAAAACTGAACCACTCGTCGGATACCCCGTAGAGATTTCTTCAATCGAAGTACATTATGTCATTATGTGGACATTTTAACCTCCTTCATGATGTCGAAAGTGAGTGGTCTTGAGCTCGTTGGATTTATCTCGCTGAGTCACCAAATTTGATTGTAAGTTTATTAGATTTAAAATCGATTTGATCGTCCAATTAGCCTCCCAAAGTATCAAAAGTAGAATTAGTCACCATTGGTGATCCTTATAACCATAATTAGTACAAAATAATATTCTAATCAAACATTAATTACTATTTTGCTAAGATAATTCAATACATTATTTATATTTAATTAGACTAACTTATAAAAAATTTAAATTTATAAAGTTTAATATTGTTAGTTAAATGATATAATTTATTAAGGTTAATATATTTTTTGATTATTTTATTTTCTCGTTAAGCAGTTCGTGTTCGGTTGATTCGTTAGATTGGCAACGAACGAAACATGAACAAATTTTTAGACTAGAAATATAAGCAATGCGAAACACTGAAACAAACGATTGTTACGCTCGTGTTAATTTCGAATTAGATTCGAAAAGAAATAAATAAATAAATATCTACACACGCATATAATACGTATTCATAAAATTAAATATTATAAATTATAAATTAATTAAAATTTTTTAAAATAAAAAATATTATCAAATTAAAAAATTAAATCCTATAAATTATAATATATAATAAATTATTAAAAAAGATTACTTATATAAATAGTATATATTTATATAATACAACTTATATAATTAATATAATATAATATATAAATATAAACATAAAAAACCTTGACTCCTCTCTCCGCCTCTCCTCTTCCGACTCCTCCCTCTCAAAATCGCGAAAGGTTGTTGTTCCTCTCCTCTTCCGACTTCTCTCAAAATCGTCAAAATCACGAAAGGGTTTCGGCTCTGCTCCTCCAGGTCATCTCCTTCTCTCTCAAAGTCGCGAAAAGGTTTCGGCCGCCCTCGATCGTTCTCCTTGTCCGTCGCCGGCTCGAGTTTTCCTGAATGGAGGGAGGTAAAACAATGGCGGATACTAAGGCAGTCACCATCAGGACCCGAAAGTTCATGACCAATCGTCTTCTTTCGCGCAAGCAGTTTGTGAGTTCAGAATACCCTAAGGCCTCATTTGTCTCTTTTTCTGGGCCCGAGCCTTTGATTTCAATCATTTATGAGTTGTTCTTTTTCGGTTTCAGGTGATTGATGTTCTTCACCTGGGAAGGTCGAATGTGTCCAAGGTGCTCTCCGAACATCGTTATTTACTTGAGATCTTGCTTTATATTTGAGTTTTTTAATCGTTTTGGTTTATTTTCTTTGGTAATGTTTTAATCTTGTTGTTGATTAACTGAAGGCTGAGTTGAAAGAGAAACTAGCTCAGCTGTACGACGTTAAGGATCAGAACTCGATATTTGTGTTCAAGTTCAGGACTTAATTTGGTGGCGGGAAGTCTACTGGGTTTGGTCTGATTTATGATTCTGTAGAGAGCGCTAAGAAGTTTGAGCCCAAATACCGACTCATCAGGTTATGCTTCTGTTTTTCTCTCTTCATCATTTTTGTTAGAAAGCTAACATTGAAAATAGAGTTCTAGTGCTTGGCTAGTTGATTGTACGAGCTCTAAATAAAATACCGTCTTCAACATGATCTCTGAAGATTGATATAAAAATCTAAATGTTACTGGTTATTTACGTTTGAAATTGTACATTACCGGCCCATGATCACTAATTTTCTCATTTTTACGAATATATTTATATTTATTTGTTTATAAATTAAAAAATAATAAATAAAATCTTAAGGAAAACCACATTTTTATATCTTATAAATTTAATAGGATAAATTTAACTTTAAATTACTCCTTAGAAGCCCTTTTTAATCAATTTTAAATAACCTTTAAATTATATTTGAAATATGGTTAAGCCATGATGAAAAATATCTTGAAATCAATATATGTCATCTTAAAATAATAATGATATTATATTTGAACTAAGTTCAAATCAACTTTAAATCATTGTATTTTATTTCAATTTTATTAATTTTCAGCATTGAATTATTGAATTATTGAATTATTTTGACATATATTTAGATATTTGCTATAATTTGAGTAAAAAGCTAAAACAGTTCCCCACTATCTATATTTGACAATTTTAGTCACAAGGAGTTTATAGAAGTGTCAAAATATTCTCTGATTATTTTAAAATGTAGTTGTAATAGTCCTCGATAGGGACTATTTCAATTCAAATTTAAAGAGTATACTCGAGCTAGTTCGAGTCAATTTGTTGTATGGCTTGTAATCAGCTCAAAAAAATTTGATCCATGCTTTTAGTTTATAGCTCGAGTCATTTATTTTGATGGGTCAAAATTCGAATAAATTTTTAAACGAGTAACGATCATCAATCTAAATTCTCAACCATACCTAAGATATGTTGGGTCAACTTTTACAACCATACTTAGAAGTTAGTTTATTACATTATAGGTGAATATTATTTTACTTTTTATTTGAAATGAAAATTGTTTGCATTATAACATATTATATTTTTGCAAAAATATGTTTTATGTTTTATAGTATGCTCTATTATAATTTTTTGTGATTACACAATGTTGTATGTCTATATCAACTTTATAGTCTGCCATATTAAAGCTATTGAATCACACTTTGCTATATTTAATTTTTCATAGATAAATCATGATTGAATCAAGTTTGAACTTATTGAAATGATTGAATCATATATAGACATTTGAATTATGTCTCAATTATATATAATTATTTGTAAAAAAACAAGTAAATTCCTCCAATCATAAAAAAAAAATTTATTAAACATAATATATATATATATATATATATATATATATATATATATATATATATATATATATATTATATTATATTAAAAGGATTTGTACAATAAACATATCAAATAAATAATTGGAGATATAAATTTAAAATTTTCTTTATTAATATTTAAATTTCAACAAAACAATATAAATAATATTGAATGAATTATGACAAAATTTTGCTCTCTCATTTATGAGAGAGAAAATGATGTTAATTGAAGTTAGTGTTATACTAAAATGATAAATAGAATGAACAACTAAGAAAAAAATTATAAGAAATTACTTGATATAAAACATAAAATATAAATTTTAAAATTTTTTAAATGTGGTATCATTAGTTAAAATACTGGATTTAGATTTCAATTATTTAAAATAACAATGAGAAAAAAAATCTTACCATTTTTAGTTAACTCCAATATCTCCAGTGATTTTGCAATTAAGCACTACTTAAAATTTTTTTCGTGCAAATATATTAATCTCACTACTCATCAAATAAATTATATTGCTTAAATGCATTGAAATGCATGCATTTATATAAGACCATTGCTTCTTTCAGGGTTTTTTTTTCACATAATATGCATGCAAATCATAGTTAGAGATATAATAATCATAAAGAATGCATGCATTGCTTTATAATGCATTAAAATATGCATGTGTGCTTTCATGGCATTTACATGTATGTGTGCTTGCATGATGGAAAACTTGACATTACTTGCATGATTAATTTTGATATTCAAAATTTTATTTGCAATTATTGATAAAATTTAGGAACTTAAATTAATAAATGTAAGAAATAAATAAATAATTATTGATACATCGTCAATAAATTGTCATTTGGCACTAATTTGATTACAATTAGCACAAATCTGGAGCATTTTTAGAGCAAGTAAAATTTACTCAAATTAAATATTATCCAGAACTCTGATTTTAACAATACTTATATTCAAACTGACCGTCCCAACCATACAAACAAAATGAAGACAAAATTTATCTAATCTTAGTCAAATCAAGCTCAGGTAAAGCCATTAAACTACTTTTGATACTTTGGGAGGCTAATTGGACGATCAATTTGATTTTAAATCTAATAAGCTTACAATCAAATTTGGTGACTCAGTGAGATGAATCCAACGGAGATCAAGACCTCTCACTTTTGACATCATGAAGGAGGTAAAATATCCGCATAATGACATAATGTACTTCGATTGAAGAAATTTCTACGGGTCATCCAACGAGTGGTTCAGTTTTCTTGCTTATTTGAGGGGAGGCTTCTCCCATACTCTATAAATAGAGCCCTACTCCCCAACATATATATATATATATATATATATATATATATATATATATATATATATATATATATATATATATATATATATATATATATAAAGGATTTGTACAATAAACATATCAAATAAATAATTGGAGATATAAATTTAAAATTTTCCTTATTAATATTTAAATTTCATCAAACAATATTAATAAAATTGAATGAATTATGACAAAATTTGATGAAAATTTATTAATTTTCATCAAAATTTTCTAAAAAAATGAAGTTATTTAAAAGCATTTCTAAGAAAAACATAGTAACCAAACGACTCGTCAATGAAAAAAATGACTTCTTCTGAAACAGAAAGCAGGAGGAAATTTTCCACAAAGAAGCCTTGTGTTTAGATGCTTTTAATTTTGGCTATCTAGTTTCACCAGTTTTAGGAGTAAATGAAACTAATGATTTTATGTTCACAGATTATAGTAAAAATCAAATATGTTACATACTTCTGTTGGCATGTTGTCTAAACTTACTATTATCTTAAATTCCTTAAAATTAAGTAAAAACCAACCTAAATCATAGCCTATATTCAGAAAGTCATTGATTCTCTGTGTTCAACAAATTTTTCAGTGGACTTGATAACACTAAAGGATCCTTCCTAACTTCTTACTATCTACAAAATTTGTTCAGGTCTTTAAAATCAAAATAATAGAATGGTACTAGTTTACAACTGGTAACTAAAAAAGATAATTAATAACAATTTTATAGTTAATTTCTTGATACCTTGTCAGTTAGTTTAGACTAAAACTTAATTTGCACCCCCTTTAGGCTCATGACTTCGCTTGCAAGATTTTATCAATGTCATTTCAAGTCTCTTTTATGAGTATAATTAGTTGCAGAGATGACCCTTGTATACAAACTGACAATCTGAACATTATTTTTGGTTATAACTATTTGTTTAGCTAAATTAAACATTAGTTTGATTAAAGCACTTGATGCTTATCAAATTGGCGAACCACTTTTTCTTATAATAAATTAGTTTAGTTGAAAATCATATATGGAACTAAAACAACGTTGAGATCAAAGGAGGTGAATCAAAATCACAAAACAAAATCGACATAACTTTCCTCTGCTACGTTTTTTATCTTTGGTTAGAAAGATTGAATGCCAACAATGACCAATCGGAGAAGAAGGGTCATCTTCTGTCCCTAATACTCTCGTACAGATCAAACCATGCTTCTCTAATTTCTCCACAAATTCTTGGTGCTTTTTGTTGTGCAATTTAGGGCGAAACAACACAAATCCAGAAGAAGAAGAACACAGAGATTTAACGAGGTTAGGCAATATGCCTACGTCCTCGGAAGCAGAGCGGTGAATTTCACTATTTCAGAGGAGTCTTGTTACAGTTGTGTTTCATACCCTTAGGGTTACACATATGTATAGATATATAAAAAACACAAAAATAAATTACTAACTCACCCTCCCTCCCCCCCCCAACACACTTATCCAAGAGACACACCACTTCACACCAAGAGACACTCCTTTTCATTTCAGGAGACACACCACTTCATTTCAAGACATCCAAATTTCCTGGTGTATGAGCCATAACGAACACTTTTCCTTCATCCTCTTGTAAAATATTGGGCTGAGAACAGTAGGAGTTTCCCCACCAGTTTTTGGTTCCACTTCGCAGAAGAAAAATAGCTTTGATGGGTACTCTGGAACCTAGCAAGACAATCAAACCATTAAAATTATGAATAATAGCTCAAACTCTAAGGAAGCATTTACTTACATATAACACGAATCTTGCATATTTATGTATCTCACACCTAAACTTTCATATTTACACACTTAGCACTCAAAAATTTAATTTGACAGCAATATCACCACTTTTATGAGTAAAATACAATGTTACATGCATATGTTTAAAGTGCCAACGAGTCATCTATGCAAATATGAATTGTTAAATGACATTATATTCTCAAACTCTAAATATTAACAATTGTGAGAAATGGTTTGAGAAACACCATAGGCATTTATGCTAATATTAAGCAATTATAAGATTTGTATTCTTTTTTCTTTATCTTTGGTTAAACTCAATAAAAAGAATGTTAGATAAAACAGTGAGGACTCTTAGGATGGGTGGCGTCTTGGAAAGTTACACCAATGGGATAAAACCGTGAGGCCATTAGGCCAAAGCAGACAATATCTCGATAGGCGACAATTAACTTAATTCATAAAGAACGTAAGAATATATTGCAAAGGCCTTGAAATTAAATCGAGTTACATCAAATTTGCATTTTGTGACACGCAACCACCCCACACACACACACACACAAGGCAATGTTATACGCCTACCTTAATGGAAGCTAATGCCAACACTTTTCTAAATAGGCCAAACGAATACCTAAGTCCTTTTTTTCCCCACACAATCTTTCCAAACTAAAAAATAAAAGTTTGACTCAATAAACAAAATATCAAAAAATAAGCTCACTCAAACATAATCCTAAAAGTTATACAATTTATATATATAATACAATATTTTCTATATGAAATATCTCTTTTCTTAAGACAACCCTTTAAATTTTTGGAAAAAAATAGACAATTGAACACAAGAAAAATCAGGTGCAAATTTGACTTAATTAAAAATTCTTTGAAGCCGGTTATATTTGAATGGGGGTTTCTCAGATGAACACAACTCAATTTTTTGCTGGCTTTGTAGTAATTTTGTTCTCTTTTTATTATTATTATTTATTTATTTTCTTTTTTTTGTAAAAGAGCCCAATGCTCCCTACGCGTTTAAAAAAAAAAGGTACAAAAATTGAGAAAGAGGTCCTATCTAAACCCACACACACAACTCACGCAAAAAAAAAAAAATCTAAAACCCTCTTCCCAAAAAATAAAACACAACACACACGACACAGACAAAAACAAGAAAACCCAAATATTAAAAACAAACAAAAGACGGAACAACAAAATTACTTATCAGAAGAAACCAACTTCATCAAATTCACACGCAAACAATTAGAAATAAAAGGAGCACATAAAAGAGAACCCAGCTTTGCAGTCCAATCTGCAACACGATTTTCATCCCTTCTAGTATGAGTCCAAACAATATTAAGCCGAAGCGATCGACCTTGAGTTCTATGAACGCAAACTAATACTCCAATGACAATTAATGTTAGTATTGCAAACTTTCCAAAGAATAATAGAATCACCTTCTAAGTATAAATTGATCCAACCCATTTTAATCGCGAGCAACAAAGCAAAAATCACATCATCAACCTCAACAAAGCAAAAACCCATTTTAATTGTTCTCTATTAGTTAATATCAGTGTTATGTTAACATTACGACAAATAATACTAAACAAAACACTGCCAAATACATAAAAAAGAGCAACGATCCCCTAAAATGTCCACCAATTTGTATGGGATGATAGTATTATTGTTTAATATCAAACCACAGCTAGGATTACTTTTTATCATACAACTAATTGAATAAATTTGACTGTATTCATTACATTATTTTCTTTGATGTTGCGTGACAGGGACCACTAAACCTAGCCATCTCATGATGGAAAGGAATCTTCTGATCCGGAGGCGATTCATTTGCGGTGAAGACCCATCCGACAACTTTTATCTGCGGAGCAGCACCGCCAACGTAGGGAAGCTCCTCGTAACCAAATGCCTCTACGACGGCGTTGAAATCTGAGGCGGTTTTCACAGGGAATACCCTTAAATGAAGCGCACCGCTGGCGTGGAGTAGATTCTCCAGCCGCGGGCGATGGTCTTTCACCCCATCGACGAATCGCCGGAAATCAAGCTGAGTCATCGGATCTGGAGACACGATCGCCGGAAAAAGGATTCATCCAACGATCTTCTTTAAGCTGCAGCTGCGCTATCCCAGGAAACTGCTGCGGTGAAGCAGCTGTTGGGAAGTTGGTTGTCTGTTTGGTTTCAACTGTGTGAAAACAACTGTCGGGCAGCATTTGCTGTATAAATGATCAAACTGTCTCTATTTGTTATATCTGATTTTAAATTTTAATATATTTATCTGATTGGAAGTTTAATATTCATAAAATTTTTAAAAAATAGTACGTATTTTTTTTTTAAATTTCTATAAAACATATTTTAAAAAATAATATTTTGTGTTTATAAAAAATATTCAAAATAAAAATATGTTGTGTTTATAAAAATTATTTAAAATAATGATATTTTCAAAATTTAAATGTTTGATTGATTTACTGTAGAAATAAGTTTGAAAACATATATGCTTTTTAAGAATAATTTAAATTTTGTGAACATATAAACATATATTTTTAGTGACATAAATAAACATATGTAAAGACATCTCAAAACCAAATACACTAGAGTTCTTTATAGATAAATACATCTCAAGTCATACATTTTTGGCATTCCAAAATAGTCCACGTGTACATGAAGACATCTCAAGCACTAGCTAGTATAAGTTGAGTGAAAAAAAACTGTAAAACTGATAGGGGCAATTTAATGACAAAGATAAATATAAAAAATGAATAGAATTAGCCATATAATACAGTTAAGCACAGAAGGACACAACAATTTACATGGTTCTGTCAAACTGGCCTACATCCACGGGAAAGAAATGATATTTATTTATTACTTAAATAGAGAACATGTACATAACTTCCAATTTACATAGCATTTCAAAGTAACTAGAGAACAATTTACATAGCATTTCAAAGTAACTGGATAGCTACACATTGATGTGCTAATAATAGATGTATCATGGCAGAATAAACATTGCAAATACCCATCAAAAAATAACCACAGAGAGACAACAATAATTTACGTGGTTCGGTCATAATGACCTACATCCACGGGGAAGGCATCTGCCACTTTTTATTATCTGAATGACAATAAGATACAAAACTTGTTGTGTACAATATTTTCTGCACAATGCAGACAACAAGAAAATCTATAACAAATTAAAAAACTTGCTGGAAAATTGTGCCCTGCAATTTCTATCCTCTACTGCTACTTCACTTCTTCTCTATTATTTCATTTGTATTGTAAAATTGAGGCAAGAAAACTTGTACTGTTTCATTTCAACACAGTTTTCGTCTGATGATATGTATGCTGGCAGAATATCGTGGCAGAATATATTTCACATCATGTGCCTAAAGTGAATATAACCAGCATAGTGATGGCTGGAATATCAATCTTCCCCTTCTACTTCAGTTTTTTCTCAAGTTTTTGTATTTATGAAATATACTTTTTATCAATAGTAAATTCTTAGTAAAATTAACCAGTGCTGCAAACAAAACTGGTAGATTCATGTTTGAAAAGAAAGGTAGATACATATTGAAGTGCTAATGATAGAAACAACCTGACAGAACATATTATGTATCATTTGCCTAAAGTGAATATAACCAGCATAATGATAGCTGAATTTTTTTTACTCTCCTTCCACTTCAGTTAGAATCGTGTCTTTCTATTGTTGAAAAATACTTTATATCATTACATAATAATGTGCAACTGATAGAAGTGTAGTGACAAAATATATGTTGCATATTGTGCCTCACTGATAGGGACAATTTCTCTATTCTCCTTTGTTGACCTCATTTTTGGTGAGGTCTTTTTTGTCCTTTTAGTGCTCATGATCTAGCCATAGAACTTCTCCTTGACTATCCTAGAAGATTAGAGATGGAACCCACCATTTAGAAATTCAAACCAAATCTTGATTCTCTTTGTAATGTTACATAGATGGTCATTAACCTCCAAATCACTTGGAAGGTTAGGATCAATGTGTGGGAAGACAAAGATGAATTCCTATAGGATGTTCAAGCCTTAGGACGGCCACAGGTGGCACAGTCACAGTGAGGTACTGTTGGCACACACCTGCACTCCCACACTCATCCTAAACCTTGAATCATCCCTACCCAATCTTGACTCCCGGTTCATTGGAGCACTCATGTGGCTAAGTCCAAACCCCTAACCCTTGGCTAAGAGGGTTAGAAACAACCTATGAGATGTTAAAAATGGACATTTCTTGGTCCATGGCTCACTTTAAGCTTTTCCACTTTCCCAACCTTAACCAAACTCCACTTTTGCCAAAATCTCTCATTTTGACATTGTGTCCTTAAACCTACCTAAAATTACCTAAATTGCCCCTACAACCACCAAATTTCACAAAAATTATCCAAAATTCCTAAAAATCCTAAAAATAATTTTAAAACAATTCCCACCTCTTAAATCCACCAAAATACCCCATTACCCTCCAAATAACCTCAAATTACCCTAAATACCCCTTTTTGGCCCAAAAATCCAAAAATTCCCATAAAATTCTAAAAAATCCCAAATATTCCTAATTTCATTTTGTTCAACTACACCATAAGCCAATTTTGCCAAAATAACCCAATTTTATCAAAATCCAATTTGACCCATTTTTAACCTAAATGGACCCAATGTCAAACCAAACCAACCCATTTGACCTCAATTTTGCCCAAATTCAATTCTAAACTTTAATTCAACATCCCCACTACCAATCTAAACCAAATTCAAGTATAAATTGATTCACATTTGAGTTCAATTCCATTTGAAACCTAAATCTCCAATTTTGCCCAATTAATCCAGACCCCCAATTAACCTAATGTCAACCATTCCCCCCCCCCCAAATTCCAATCCTAAACCTTCCATGGAACTCACATGAAACCCATGCAACTTTCAATTGTCCCAATTTGAGCCTAAGTCTAGCCTAAATCCATTGGAAATCAAAAATCCCCCATTTTGACCTAAATTGAATTCATGCCTTAAATCTACCAAATTGATTGACCTAATCCTAAAATTTCTTCCCAATTGATGTTGGGAACTCTTCAATGCATTCCCCTAAACCATTTTAAACTTCCAATTGGGTATAAACCCTACCTTAAGCCAACTTGGGCCCAACTTGATCCAACCTTGCCCAAATTAACCAAAATCCCAAAACCCATCAAATTGACCTTTCAATTGAACTTGAAACCTTTTCATGTCTTCATGAAACTTCTTCATGGCAATCATTTCTACAATGTTGCTCAAGACACTTGGACCTAAATCAAACCCAAACTCAAGTTAGCCCAACATAAACCCAAGTGAGCCAATTTGAACCCATGACTTAACTTAACCAATTTGAACCAAATGTGGCTAAACCAACTCTTCCACAACCATCATTTGAACCATAGGAACCACCCTAGATCCACCTAGTCCAAGATAAGTGAGCCATGGACCAAGGCTCCCCTATTTTAAGAGATCTCTTCCCTTAAATGGTTAAATCCCCTTTTGCCTCATCCACGAATCCCTCAGTCACAGTTAATCACCATTAAACCACACTTGCACGACTCACACGACACAGGACCGGCTCCCCTGTCCTTGCCAGGCCGACTCAGTAGGCTGGAGGGAGCCAAAATCGAGAGCCACTGTTGACCTCATTTTTTGTGAGATCTTTTCGTTCCTCTTAGTGCTTAGGATCTAGTCATAAGACTTCTCCTTGACTATCCTAGAGGACTAGAATTGGGACCCACCCTTTAGCAATTCAGCCACCTCTTGACTCCTCTTAGGACCCCACTTGGATGGTTGTAAACCTCTAAATCACATTGGAATGTTAAAACCCCATATAGGCGACCAATAGTGAATTCACATAGGATGTTTAAGCACTTAGGACTACCTTGGGTGACTTGAGCTTCTCTTGCTTGCACACACACACCCTAAGCCACTTAACTTAAACCACTGAACCCTTGCCTTTCTACCCTTTGTGAAACTCGCATGATTGAATACAAGCCACTAATCTTTGATTAAGATGGCTAAGGTCGATATGTGAAGGATCATAAAGTGGTTACTCATTTAGGTAGACTTGATCCAAAGTGGTTGGACTTGGTAAGTCATGACTCGTACTTCCGAACCACTAATTCCATTCAAATCACTTTTTACCCAATCTTGAACCCACTAAAATAATCTCATTCTTCCTTATTTGAAACTCCATTCATGTTGCCAAAATTTACGGTTTTGACATTGGGTCACACACTTACACCTAAAATTACACAAATGGCTCACAACCACCAAAATCATCCAAAAATTCCCAAAATTACCCAAAATTCCTAAAAATCCTAAGAATCATTTCAAAACAATACCTACCTTTTAAATCCACCAAAATACCCCAATACCCTTAAATAACCTCTAAATACCCTAAATACCCCTCTTAGCCCAAAAATCCAAAAATTCCAAAAATTCCCAGAAAATTCCAGAAAATCCCAAATATTCCCAATTTCATTTTGTTCAACTACACCATGAGCCAATTTTGTCAAGTTAGCCTACTTTTTCTAAAATCCCCAATTTGACCAATTTTTAACCCAAATGAACCCAATGTACAAACCAAATCAACTTAATTGACCTCAATTTTGCCCAAAATCAATTCTAAACTTCAATTCAACATCTCCAATACCAATCTAAACCAAATCCAAGCCCAATTTGATCCACATTTGAGTTCAATTTCAACCTTAAACCAAAACCGATCTTAACTGCTATGACCCGAAACCTACCGAATCCAACCCGATTCAACTCGATTTCCCCCAGAATCAACTCTAAACTCTCCCTAATACATTCCTACACCAAATACAACATCAATTGGCTCTCGATTTGAACCCAGACCCAACTCGAAATTCATTTGAAATCGAAACCCCCCAAATTTGCCCTAAAGTTGTCACCTACCCCTAAATCTCCAAATTGAATCCTCTAAACCCAAAATTTCCACCCAATTTCTATCCTAAAAAATTCCTAACAATCATTTGAAACATTTTGAACCATCAATTGGCCTTGAAACAAACCTTAGCCAAGCCTAAACCCAACCTAACCCATGGTGACCAAAATTGACCAAGACCCCAAAATCCTCTAAATTGAAACCTCAAATGAACTCAAATCTACTTCATGTCTTCATGAAAAGTCTTCCTTACAATCATCTACACAATGTTGATTAATCAATTTGATCCGATTCAAATCCGAGCTCAAGCTAGCCCAACTCGAGCCCATGTGAACCCATATGTACACATGAGCCAGTTTGAACCGAGCCGATCCGAATTGACCAAACCGACTTCTTGGCTCTTGACCACTAGGCCTCCTATGGTGGGTTTGACTGACCTAACCCATGCCCCATGAGCCATGGACCAATGGTCCACCACTTTGGACCAATGGACTAAGCCGCATGGCTAAGGCCATGTCACTATCCTTAATCTCCCTTTAAGCAACATCCACTGCCTCGGTGTAATTGAGCTAAACTCCTCCTCACTCCTCCTCGGCCCGCTCGGCCGCACGGCCGTCCTTGCCAGCCACCCCAGCCGCTGGAACAGTCACACCCGAGCACCCCTTTGTCCTTGAAAATTCAAAATTGAACCTGGGCAGTGGCCAATCCTTTCACCAGCCACCCTGCCTACTCAGCCCTTACCCTAAGCGGCCTAAACCACTCATTGTCTGGCCCTGAGCTCCCCTCTCCGGCCATGGCTATAAAATCCCCACCTTTCGGCCTCACCAAAGGTGCTGAAAATTCTTCCACCAAACTCCCCCAAATTGCTCCCAGACCTTCTCCCGAGCACTGAGAAGAAGAGCCTCTTGTCCTCCGCCACTAATTCCCGCTAATTGAGCTCGATTTTGGAGCTCGATTCTCGGCCCGAACGAGACAATCCTCGAATTCTCTACGAAGTCGAATTAACTCCTCTCACACCTTCACCGGAGGTAGAGAAGGAGTTCCCAGGTGAAAACCCCTCTCCGGACACCGATCTCTCCGGCCATCGAAGTACGAAATCGGCCACGGTCGAAGTCATACTAGGCGATTCCCGAGCCATAGACTTCATCCGGAGCTTCCTTGGACTCAATCGAAGGTGCCACGACTCTCTGATTGAAGCTTCCCTTCCCAGAGCCAAGGTATTGACCTCTCCTCCCTCCTGAGCTTCCAGCAATTCTCCATTTTGTTTGGCTTGATTTCAATGCATGAAAGCCGTATGGATGTGTTCGTCTTGTCGAGACGATCCATAGAGCACAAGAACATGTAATTTGGTTGAGTATCAAGCGAGATCCTAGGGTTAGAAGGTGGATGGCTCACGGGACGCACTAGTTATAGACGATGACCACGGACCGTCGGATCGCGCTTGTATCGGATGGACGGCTAGGATCGCGTCGGACGAATCAACGGGACATGAACCGCGGGCCGTGTGGCTGTCGAGTCAGATGATGGCGTCACATGGGAGCGCGCCGCGTGGGCTTTCGATCCGCCATAGGATGACGGGGCGCTGACTCGTTTAAGTAGGAAAATCCGGATTTTCTTATTTATTTAAATACCAAAAACTTTGAAAATTCATATCTTTGCATAGAAAAATCATAAAAATAAAAGAAAAATACCCTCTTACTCAGTGAACAGAGGAGAATAATGTGGAAAAAGAATTGATCTATTTTGTTGAGTATTTTATTTTTAATTAATTTAATAATATTTTGAGTATTTTAATTCTCAGTGCATGCATACGATTCACTAGTGGTATGAGGCAATAGGGCTTTTGTAGCCTACATTATGGGAAACATTCACTGAATTTTCCGAGGACGGAAGCGATCTGCGTAGCGAGTTATTGATTTTCTAAATTTATATGTCTGTTTTGCCATTTTAATTCCAGTAATTAGCATGTTGCTTAGAAAATTATAGGAAAATTTGGGGAGGTATATTATGACCAGAGGACCTTAGGATAATTATGGTTTGGCTTAATTCCCTTAAAATACTTCTAATTGGCCTAGCAATCCAAAATTGAATTTTAATTAATTAGGATTAACTACACATCAAAACCACTTGAAAATAATTTTTCACTAGTCTTTAGGGTCAGAGGAGTCCCACATAAAAATTTGGAATCAATTGGAAATGGTTTAACCCATTAAATGGATTAATTAAATCACATGGCTATTTTCAAACTTTAAAAATTCATAAAACCCAAAATACATTTCAAAAATTCATCAAATTGGTTTTGTGACCTCTCTGATACTAGAGGAGTCTAGGAAAATTAAAATTAGATTTTTCTAAAAAATTTCATTTTTTACCTATTTTTAATATTTTAATAATTAAAAAATAATAATAATCACAAAAATATTAAAATTCATAAAAATGTCATATTTTGCTCCCTAATCATTTAGGAGCAAACCAAAATATTTTTCCCAAGTCTCTAGGTTAAAATATTGAATTTTAAAGGCTTAATGTAATTTTTAATATTAAAAAAATGAATTTTCAAACTTTCTCACTAAAATAATTCTAATAAATAAAAAAAATCAAAAAAATATAAAAGTTGTTTCTCTGGACTCCTTGAGGTTAGAGAGATTTAATAAAAATATATAATCAATTTTTTAGCTTCAATTTTATTTTAAAATTAATTAATACCTTAAAACTTGAAATAATTATAATAAATAAAATATAATTCAAAAAATCACCAAAATTGGTCCAAGTGGTCCTAGTAGGTAGGAACATCCCATAATTTTCCTAAGGACAGAAAACTTACCTTGGTCATGTTGTTGAATTTTCATTGAAATCCCACATTTTCCATAAAAAAATAATTATAAAAATTAAATTAAAAACAAAAAAATCACATTTTCTCCTCTAATGTCTTAATTGACATATGAGTGAAGTGACACAAAAATTTCAAATTCATTTGAGCTCAATTTAGTGAATTATGAAGTGAATAGGCTTAAGAGGGCATAAAGGTAATTAAGAATTTTAACCTTAATTAATATTCTTGGCCTAATAAAAGGGGAGGGTAAAATATTTGATTTTAATCTTCCCTTGGATGATTGAAACTTAGGGAATAAAAGGGTAGACACCCATTAATCACCTTAAAGATATCAAAATGGAACTTTAATTAATTAAATCATTTAAATTTAGGGAGAATAATTAAAATTTTGAATTATTAGGGATGTGACTTAAGAAGATACCAATTCTTTAATTTAAAGTCCCTAACTAAATTAATTCAATGGTAATCATTTCTTAATTAATTCTAAAATGATGACTAAAATGACTAATTAAAAAGGAAAATAACCCTTAATTAAATTAAAGCTTAAAACATTAAATGATTTAACATTCAAATTAAAATAAATTTTAAACATTTAAAAATTAATTTGAAATCACTTAAGAACAAACTTAAAACAAATTTGAAACCTTAAGTAATCTTAAAACAAATCATAATTAAAAATATGAAAATCAAACTAATTAAAATCAACCTAAAGTATTATAATTAATCCAAATCAAGTCATCAAAATTTAATAAAACTAAATAATTTAAACACTTCATTCAACCTAAGCAAATTTAAAACATTAAAATTAACTTGAAAAGATATTAAGATCATTTAAAACATAAAGACTTAATTGAATTAAAACAATTTGAACACTATTCCAA
Source organism: Papilionanthe hookeriana x Papilionanthe teres (assembly GCA_022702705.1). NCBI lineage: Eukaryota > Viridiplantae > Streptophyta > Magnoliopsida > Asparagales > Orchidaceae > Papilionanthe > Papilionanthe hookeriana x Papilionanthe teres. The sequence continues at coordinate 2,505,005 of CM040430.1, read as the reverse complement.
ACTTAAAATTATCACTTAAATTTTTATAATTAAACCAAATCACTTTAAATCATTAACTCCAAATTTTGAATTAAGAATTGTTACAATCTTTAACAAACTAATTTGCCCCTAAAGACTTTTATTATTATAACTCTCAAATAAAACATCAAGTGAGATGTCACTTCACTCATCAGACAATCAAATGTCTAAGTTCACTGAGCAAGAGATAAAACTAAACTAAATTTTTGGATGATTAATTCACATGTACGATGAAATTCATTTGGACTCGAAATAATCTCATAAGCATTGAAAAGATGTTCAGGACTCGCCCTAAGCACTTTCTCAATATGATGGGGTGTTTTAGAAGAACAATTGAACTTAATTGTTATTTGATGAAGAAAATCATCCATAAAAACACAAAAACCTAGACGTCATAGGAATTGACTAGCAGTAGGATTAGGATTTTGGTAGACAACCAGAATCTTCCCTTAGCTTTACCTAGGTATTTATTGCAAATACTTGAATGCTCTAACATGTGTTTTAAGTGTAGCTTGGAATGACGGGAAGATCCTCAGAGTACGCTTTTACTTTATTGCGATTACTTACATATGCGCACTTTACTTTTCTTGCATGCTAAACAAGAATGTCACCCTGCATGAAAACTGAAACCTTTAGGATAGCCACAAAACTGAAACCCAAAACTAAATTAAAAGTCACAACAAGATAAAATTCACAGCCACAACATTCAAGAATATAAAATAACTCAAAATTTAATCACAAACAGAACAACAAAACTACAACTCCAACAAAATTAAAATGTCTTGTAAGATGATCGGGAATACCTCAAATGATGTAACCTACGTGTTGCTAACGGGATTTCCCACGGTCTAAATGAAAGTGTGGAACTCATTCAGTTGAGTTTAGCAAATTCATCTGGACTAAGTGAATGCGATAAAAATAACGGTGCTGGAATGATGGAACAGTGGGATCTTAACCGGTATTGTTATAATCAACTTTAAGATTCCCCTAATAAAACATTAAAAATACTTGGACTTAAGACTTTTCTAAACCAAAACACTTCTCTCATCTCCTAATTTTCACTTTCTAAAACTAAACCTCTACAACAACAAGGAGCTTTGAGCATAGTGGGCAGCACGGCCATCGTCGTCAGCAAAACTAAAATCTACATCAGCTAAACCATTCTTTAGTTTAAATAACCAAGTCATAGGACTTTCGAGGTAGTTTGCCTAGCGCAACATAAATCCTCAACTTTGTCGTTAGGCATTTGCATAATCATGTTATGTAAATTAAGCCCTAACCAGTCTTAGGATTTCGAGGTAGTTGTTTGGTACTACATAAACCCTCACATCTCGAGGCTATCTGTATGATTATGTCATATAAACACAAGTCCTAATTAACTAAAATTGGTTGGATTACAATATTAAATAAACTCTTAAATTGAAGCCAAACAATAGGATAGTTTGGGAAGTTGCCAAGATTCTTCTTGGATCCTCAACTTCTCTTGCTTCTCTTCCTTTGGACTCCTGAAATTAATTGTTCCAAATTTGAACTAATCCCTTTTGAAATTCCAAAATTCAATCATTTGAAAACCTTAAACTTTGAAATTCTTGAGAGCAAAACCACTGATTATTATCGAGAGTTTTCTTAAGTGATTCCCGTCATTTAAGATGTAATTAACTAAAGGGGCTTGCCCTTATAAGGAACTTTAAGAACCCAGGTAATATAAACCCTACTTAATTCATTTATATTAAGTAGGGAAGCTATCGACTTATAAAATTGGTTCGCAGACCAAACATATGTCACAAATCTTCTAGTTTATTTAATCGAGCCCCATCATCAAACAGTGTGTCTATTCTTCTGGATAGATACACGGTTTGTGGCGTGGTGCTCGTTTATATAAACTATTTGGGATGTGAGATCAGTTTGATTTCATATCTTAAAATTTTCAAACTTAAAAATTATTTTCAAAAATCAAACGCTACACTTCAAATTATATATATATTTAAATTAAATTTAAAATCTAAAGTTCGCCGACAATTTCTGTAGGCGACCCCTTTTCAAAATACAACACATAACCTAATCTAAAAATAAGCCGCACAATCACCATCCACTTAAACTCACCCAAATCTCCCTAACTATCCACCTCAACCAAAATTCCCCTTGGAGCTCCACTGCCCTCCACCTAAGCAGTGGAATTCACCCTTCAATTGAGCCTTGACTCAGCCCTATGGCCCTGGCCATATAACTCACACCTCTCGGCCATGAGAGGGGTGTTGGAAAATTTTCTCACAAAACCTCTCCAAATCACTACCAGAGCTCCTCCCAGCTAAGAGAAGCTCAGCTTCACTGTTTTCCAGCCTTCATCCCCACTGGCTGAGCTCAATTTCAAGCCAGAAACAGAACAACCCTTGAAACCCCACATAAACTAAATTAACTCTTCACACACCTTCACCTGAGGTAGAGAAGGAGTTCCCCAGTGAAAGCCCCTTCACCAGGCCAACCATTTGCTCCAAACGTGAAAACACCAAATCAGGTTTCACCTGTTTCATAGCCAGGCATTTCACCACCGCTCGAGACTCCATCCATAGCCTCCTGGGACTCCAACGAATGTGCCGAGCACCTCTGATAGAAGCCTCACTTCTCAGAGCAAATGTTGTTGACCTCATTTTTGAGGTCATTCTTTTCTCCTTCTAGCTTAAGATCTAACCTTAAGATCTTCTTATTTTGGACTATCTTAGGGGACTAGACTGGGACCCACTATGTTTAGGAATTCGAGCCATTTCCTCGCTCCTCGAAGTTTCATATGGACGGTTTCAAATCTTGACATCCAGGTTGAATCGATTAAGCCGACGTATTGAAACTCTTGTTGAGTTCTCATAGGGATTTGAAAGCCATAGGTGGACCCCACTGTGTGCGACGTTTGACTTTTTGCCACGAGCAATATGTTTGACTATGGTTCTCGCTTAGGCGAAGGCCGGTCGTCAATTTGCTCGATAAGTGGCTCGGTCGAGTCAAAGTAAATTTATTTTGCAGTGACGCAAATTTAATTTAAATTGACGCGATTGTCGGCGAACTTGTCCGAACGGCCTCGGATGACGAAACGGATTGCTGCCGTTGCATCCGGAACGTCGACTTTAGCCGGGAAAGACATATAACTCGATGAGGTTTCGAATCGGCTCGATTTGCGTGCGAGATTGACGATTTTAAATAAAATAATAATATAAATAAATATTTTTTTCTTTTATATGATAAATATATATATATATATATATATATATATATATATATATATATATATATATATATATTTTTACCTAATTCTAAGGTTCACGGGCGCGGCACTGTTCATTTTCTCTCTTCTCCCGCGCGCGTAGCTCTCCTTTCCCGTGCCCTAAGCGGTCCTCGCTGTTTCCTTCTTCGATAGCGGCTGGATTCGAGAAGCTTCCTAACCGGTTTTCCGGTCACCTCTTCCTTCTCCGACCCCGATCAATATTCTTTTCCGGTTGTAACTGCCGGTCGTGTTCTTGTAACGAACCCTCCCGCCCGAACAAGTCAGGTAACCTTCCCTGTGGCTTGTTTTGGTCGGTTCTCCCGCTAGTGGTAGAGTTCTCGTCACCGTCGGTCTTCATCTGTGGTAACGTTAGCAGCGAATTCTCTGTCTCTGTCGCCTATAAATACTCCTATGATGAGAGGATTTGGAGTGGAAAAAAAAATCTTGGCTCATGTGCTAGAGAGAGTGAGTGAAGATTCATCTTGTGAGATTTTCTTGCACTTGTGATTTAGCTCTGTGGCTGCGATCGTTGTCGTTTAGAGCTCGGGTTCCCATTTCTTTGCTGTCTGAAGGGGTCGTTAGTTCATTCTGCTTACGATTTAAAGTCTTTCTTGTGGCCGGAATTTCTCATATACTCATTAGAGGTAAATGTCCCCTCCTTCTTTGATTCTTTTCTTCTTCCTTTAATCATTTAATGGAATACTTTCACATGGCTTTGTGGTGGATAATTGAGGATTAAGAGGTTATGATCCTTAGTTATGAATTCATGAAACCTATACCTGTTTTGTGATATCTTCTTCTACTGGATATAAATTGAGTCACCGGTTGCGAGAACTTCTTTGAATTTGCATTAACGGTTGTATGAGGTTTATTTCTTGATGATTTGGAAAATTTTCCTTCTCCAGTATTGCTTCAATCTGTTTGAATTATATAAGTGTTTCAGAAGATGGTGAGATAAGAAATAGGAGCCTGTTTTATGTTAAGCTTGCTGTAATTTAAAATAACTTGAAGTTTAGCTTAACTATCGACAAGTATAAGATGCTGAAAATGAAGCTTGAGGTAAGGCTAGCCTCTCTTGCTAATATATGGAAGGATCGGGTTTAAATGCTTTGAACTTCATTCTAAAAAAAAAAAAGAAAAAGAAAAAAAAAGGCATATTATAGTCCTATGTGAAGCTCTTATTTGAAACACGTACTGGTCTTCTATTCTTTTGTTGGATATGTTGAGAGCATGAATTTGAGATAAAAGTTGATCTCATTTACAAGCATGTTAACATAGGCATTGAAATTTTCTTTAATTTAGCTTGATATGAAGCATGAAAGGATTTATTTAGTTTTACATGCATATGGAGCTCATTCCCCGTTCCTTTTATTTCTTCTTGATCAAAGAACATACCAGGGAGGATTTTATTTTGATATTGAAAAGGTTTTATGTTTGTCGAGAAAGCTTTGTGGAAAATTCCTGTGCCCATTTTATGCTCATTATATGCTCATTCTTGCTTGTAAGCACATGGCAGTTAAGTTTTTTTTTTAAATATATATATATATATATGTGCCTCATCTTAATTGAGTTCTTGAGAAAAACTTGCTTCAGCTTTATGTTGGATTTATATTTAACTGCGGCTGGAATTGATTTTAGCCTTATGTGGCTCGGCTTTCTGTTAATCTTGTTGTTATTCCCTGTTTTAATTCAAAGCTGGATTTGCTCTCAGTTTAGCTATGGTTTGGATTGGCTTCTTTGGCTCTCTCGTGCTTTAGCCTCATGTTGTGGCTGTTGTGATTTGGAGCTGAGTTTGTCTTCAACCTTGCTATGGTTGGGTTTTGGCTCTTTTGACACTCCTGGTTTTAGCCTTATGTGGGGATTGTTTTAATTCAAATCTGGGTTCGATTTTAGCCTTATGTGGCTCGGTTTTGGCTCTTTTGACGCTTTTGGTTTTAGCTTTATGCTGGGGCTGCTCCAATTTAGTGTTGGGCTCAGATCTTGATTATGTTTTAGTTTAGGTTGGATCTTGGGGGGTCGTTTTTTTGGCTTGGAGCTGGACTGATTTCCAGCCATATGGTTGTTTGGGTTTGACCTGTGTTTGGCTCGATTTTCAGTCTTGTGAGGGTTCAATTCTTAGTCCTGTGCTTGTTTTGGTTTCAGCTTTTATGAAGGTTTAATTATGGTCTTGTGTTGGCCATTTTTTCTGCTCGAGTTTCAACCTTGATCTGGCTCGGTTCTACTCCTATAACAATTTTCTCGTTGTGGTTTTGTATTGGGCTGGCCTGTTGAGACCCGGTTCTCTGGATTTTGATATTTGAAATTAAGGCATTACAAGAAATTAATTTAATTTTATTCTTCTGTTCCTGGTCTGCTAAAACAGAAGTTTTTGGAGATTTATGAAGCTTTTTTTTTTTTGCTCAGTTTATGGGAGCTGAATCATGGTAGCTTCGTTTTTTTTTTATTAAAATAGATTTCTCTGATTTGAACACATGGGCAAGTTTTTTTTTTACTTATTTGAATTGGCTTTATGCATTAGAAATTGGAAATGTGAATGCATAAGAATTGAGTACTATGCATGGAAAATTACCTCTATTCTGTTTCTCTGGTAACGACATATATATATATTCATTGGCATCATTTATCTCCCTCTAACTCATTAGGTACTTAATATTTAATTTGGAAAGCTTCAGGCTTATCCTTTTGAAAATTCGAAAAGTTCATTTTAAACATTATCTGATTTTTTTTTTTAAGAAGCTGAAATACAGAATTTTGGGAGGTGTGTTTGCTTTAGTTTGCTAAAGCAGAAAGTTGAAGTTTTTTTTTTTTTTTTTTTTTTTTGAAATTCTGGGAACTCACTTGAGCTGATTTGCTGGAATATAATTTTTTCGGATTTAAATGCTCGAGAAAGCTTCAATTGCTGGATTCACTTGTATGTACTTATATGCTTTGGAACTATATAATTATGGGTTGTGTTAAAAGAAAGAATGATTTATTACATTTGTTCTTATTGAAAGAACTTTTATTGAAACTTTCTTTATTAAAACCTTAAACTTAGCTTGATCTAAAGCTTGAATATGTCTCTTTTTGGACCTTCTATGCTGAAACTGAAATGTGAGCTTCCTTTCTTTTGCCTTAACCCATTGAAGCAGAGATTTGGAAATTTGGAAATTGACATGAGCATGGCTTGTATAAGGCCAAGTCTTGAAAATTTAATAACTATCCTTACTTTAATTAGCTGAAAGGATGTATTGGAAACATGTTGATTGTAGCTTTTCGTAAAGCCTCATTATTGATAAGCATATAAAATTTCAAAGTGGAGGCATAAGTCAGACATGCGGGGTACAGGCAATGATGCACACTCGAATAATCGTGCTTTATAGCCGAGACAAATAAAAAATCAATACTCAGAAATAGATGCCCATCTCACTTTAAATTAGGTAGTTCTAATCCCTACTTTTAAAAATCCATGAACCGATAAACAAATATTACGATATCAGACATTATAATGATACAATAACAGATACTTCAACAACAGATACTACACCGCACTTGCACGACAATAAACACTACGCCTGCACGACAACAGATACTGCGCCAGTACATCAAACCACATGTCACACACATAGCATAACACATATCACATTACACACATACTGCAACACATATTACCTCACACACATGTTACATCAAACACATATCACATCAAACACATGCAACATATTAAATATCACACACAAATACCACACATAGCACATCATACACAACACATTCAGTATATCAAATCAAACACATACAACACATCAAATACATCGCATCAGACACAACACATATAATTATCAAACTTATCATGCACACCCTACATATTAAACATCACACACTGCACACTATGCACTAGTTATTACACATACACATCACATATTAAGTATCACACACACACATACACATCACATATTAAGTATCACACACACTACACACTACCCAATACACACTACACACTATACACCAGTTAACACACATTACACATCAAGAACAGATACTACAACGTACCAGATGTTACACTGATAAAGAGTTCAGATACTACAGTAACAGATACTCCACTCTAAAAAAAGTTCAGATACTACAAACTGGTTCACTCACTAGTTAAGTGGTAGGGATTAGGATTGCCTACTCTAGGGTGATTTGCCGGTGACTTAATCTGAGATTGATACAGACTTCAGTACTTCGGGTTGCATGTGGGATCGAGATAAAAAAAAAAAAAGAAGTCTATAGACTGAGTCTATCCTCAAATAGAATTCTTATTCCCCCACTTTGATATTTTATATTTTTATGGCTAAACCTGATTATATAGTTGTTTGTAGCTTGCTTCTGAGGCATCGACGGAGTTGGCCAGGTACACATTTATTTATTGTACGATTCATTTACTTTCTTTATTGCATGCATTCCTTTACTCTTTGTATATACATTTACCTGCATTTATACTTTTTCTTTCATGCTTGCCCCTAGGATAGGCCATCTAGGGCGTGGTTAGTTTATTTTGATTCATTGTTTCTCGTATGCACGTACTTGCCCTTAGGATAGGCCCTTTAGGGCATGTTTGTTTTTTTCTTTTCTTTACACACATTTTTCTTGTATATGCCCTTAGGATAGGCCGTTCGAGGCATGATTTTCTCTTTTTCTCCTATCTTTACTCTTTCTCGAGACGAGACGACAGAGGACGAATGAAGGATCTTCGCTCGGGTTTTCGTAGATTTAAATAATATCTATAGGACGTTGAGGTCGTCGTTTGATACGACGTAAACCCTTACACTATCTTTTAGGACTGAGTACGATCGTATGTCATACGATACAAGTCCTAAACCGTTTAGGATTCCGAGGTAGTCGTTTGACACGACATAAATCCTCCTATTTCTTTGGGCTATTTGCATATGATGTGCAGACATAAGCCCCAAATATCTAAATAATTTACAAGATTGAAACATAAAACATAACTTCACTTTCAAAGACATAAAGCCCAATCATAGGTTAGTTTGAAATGTCACTGAAGCTCCTTCAGTATCTTCGACATTTCCTACTTTTCATACCTTTGGATTCTGAGAATAACTGTTCCACATTGAACCATTCCCTTTGATTTTCCTACCACCAATCGTGAAAACCTAAACATTGATATTCTTGAAGACGAAACCCATGATCCTTATCGAGAGTTTTCTTAGGTGACTTCGGTTGCTTAAGATGTAATTAACTATAGGGGCTCGCTTCTATAGGGAATTAGGAACCCGTATTAATCTAAACCTCCGCCTAATCATGCATTAGACGGGGAATTTGTCGATTATAAAACTCGCGGACCAAAATAGAGTCAAACTTTTAAGTTTAGATAGTTAAGCTCTACTAACAAGTGAGTACGCTCATCTTTTGGGATGATGTGTCACTTGTGGTATCGTGCTCAACTATTTAAACTATTCGATATGAGATCTATCCGGTCTCGTTATTTTCAAAATAAAATAATATATCACCATTTTCAAAATCAAAATAAAATACTTTACATATTACATTAAATTTAAATTTTAAAATTTTATTTTCAAAAAGAAAGAAATTAGCCGACAAATGTATCGGGCTCTCCTTCTTTCCGAGCTTCCATGCATTCTCCATTTTGTTTTACTTAATTTCACTGCATGTTAGCCATATGGATAGACTCCTCTAGGCTAGACGAGCATGTAGGACGAAAACCCATGTGATTTGGTTGAGTATCGAGCGAGATATTAGGTCTAGAAGCTGGACGGTTCTCGGCTCACACCAGTTGGGGACGATAAACGGATGCCGTCGGATCGCGCGTGTAACGGGCGGACGGATAGGATCAAGCCGGATGGAGCAACGGGACATGAACCGCGAGTCGCATGGCTGCCGAGTCACGTGGCGACGCCGAATCAAACCCCGCAACGTGGAACTTCGACCCGTCGCATGTTGAGGTGGCGCCGCGTCACTTAAGTAGATAAATAGGGTATTTATGAATTATTTAAATCCTTGAAACTTTAAAAATGCACATCTTTGTGTAGAAAAATCACAAAATTAAAAGAAAAATACCCTCTTGCTCAGTGAACAGAGGGGAACAATGTGGAAAAAGAATAGAGCTATTTTGTTGAGTATTTAATTTTTAATTATTTTTATACTAATCTGAGTATTTAAATTCTCCACTCACACACACAATTCACCATGGCATGAGACCATAGGGCTTTTGTAGCCTCTGATCTTGGGAACATTTCCTGAATTATCCAAGGCCAGAGGCTATGTCTTTATGGAGTTATTTATTTTCCAAGTTTTTATGCTTGTTTTGATGTTTTAATTCCAGTAATTAGCATACTGTTTAGAAAATTCTAGAAAAATTAGGATAGGATCCTTATGACCAGAGGAACATGGGATAATTATTGCATGGCTTAAAATGTTGTAAATAATCCTAGTAGCCCACTTGATCCAAAACCAACTTTGAATTAATTAAGACAAATTAAAAATCAAAATAACTTGAAATCAATTCTCCACTGATCTTTAGGGTCAAAGGAACCCCCATAAAAAGTTTGAAATTAATTAAAAATGGTTTAACCCATTAAATGAATTTTCTAAGTAACATAGCCACTTTTAAACTTTAAAAATTCATAAAACTTAAAATACATTTAAAAAATTCACTAAATTCATTTTGAGGCCTCTCTGTTATTAGAAAAGTCTAAGAAAATTAAAATTGAATTTTTTCTAAATTTTTCATTTTTAACATATTTTTGAATATTTTAATAATTTAAAAATAATAAAAATTACAAAAAATAATAAAATTCACAAAAATGTCATATTTGGTCTCCTAATCACTTGGGAACCAACCAAATATTTTTCTTAAGTCCCTAAGGAAAGATATTGAATTTTAAAGGCTTAATGCAATTTCTAATATTAAAAATGGATTTTTCAACCTTTTCATTAAATTAATTCTAAAAATTCAAACAAAAATCAGAAAAATATAAAGTTTATTTCTCTGAGTTCCTTGAGGTCAGAGAGATTTAAGAAAAATATGAAACCCATTTTTCTATTTTGATTTTATTTTATAATTAATTAATACCTCAAAATTTAAAATAATTTAAATAAATAAAATAAAATTTAAAAAATCACCAAAATTGATCCAAGTGATCCTATATTCAATAGGAACCTCCCATAATTTTCCTAAGGACAGAAAGTTCCTCTTGGTCATGCTATGAAATTTTCATTGAAAACCCCTATTTTTATTAAAATAATTATATAAATTAAATTAAAAAATTGAAAAAATCATATTTTCTCCTCTAATGTCTTAATTGACATATGGGTGAGGTAACATAAATGTTTCAAATTTATTTGAGCTTGATTTGATGAATTATGAGATGAATATGCTTAAGAGGGCATTAAGGTAATTAAAAGGTTTTTAACCTTAATTAAAATTTTAGGCTTAACCAGGGGAGGGGTAAAATATTTGATCTTAAATTTTTATTGGATGTCTGAAACATAGGGTATTTAAATGGTAGAAACTCATTAAAATCACCTTGAGCATTAAAGAAGGAATTTTAATTAATTAAATCACCTAAACTTTGGAAGATTAATTAAGGCTTGAATTATTAAAGATCGGGGATGTGATAAAAGCATATTCTAATTCTTTAAATTGAATCTCTAATCAAAGATTTAATCAAATGTCGTTAAATTCTTATTAATTAATTAAACTATGAAGTGATAATTGAAACTAATGAAAGGTAGATAATCTAAAATTTTTATAATTAAATTAAAACCTAAAACATTAAAACAAATTTAAATTAAGAAAATCAAATTAAAACAAACTTTGAATATTAAGACTAATATGAAATTGTTTAAAACTTAAATTAAAACAAATTTAAAACATCAAAGATTAACCTGAAATAACTCATGATTAAAATATCATAATTTGAAAATTAAATCAGTTTTAAAATATTTAAAATTAATCTAAAAAGTTATGACCATTTGAAATAGTAAAATTTAACTAAACTAAACAACTTGAAACCTTTTTTTAGCTTAAAATAATTTAAAACATTTGAAAAAGATCAATCAAAACCTTATAATTAAATTAAATCACTTTAAACCATTAATTCAAACTTCAATTAAGAATGGTTAAATTCTTTAATGAACTAGTTTGCCCCTAAAGGCTTTCATTATCATAATTTTCAAATGAAACATCAAATGAAATGTCACTTTACTCATAGGATAATCAAACATCCTAATTCACTGAGCAAGAGTAACCCGGGTGATTGATTCATCACCGCAGTGAAACTAACTGAACTTAATGTAATCCCTAAAATGTTTAAGAAGATGTTCAGAATTTAGTTCGGAGCACTTCTCTAACTTGATGAGATGTTTTAGAAGAACAATGAGACTTCATTGTTCTTTGGTGAAGAAAATCATCTTTAATAAAATACAAGAACCTAGACGTCATAGGAAATGACTAGCAATAGGATTAGGATTTTGGTAGACAACCAGAACCTTCCCTTAGCTTTACCTAGGTATTTGCTCTGACATGTGTTTCAAGTGCAGGTGAAAATGATAGGAGTGCCCACCAGGTACGCTTTTAAGTTTATTGCGATTTACGTTTAGCAATTTATTAAATGTTTTACTTTCCTGTACTTGTAAATGCATGAAAATGATCGAACCCAGCATGTTTAAACAACTCAAAATTTAATCACCAACAAAAATAAAACTGCAATTATAACTAAAATTAAAACATCTCGTTGGATGATCGAGAATCCCTCGGATGATGTAATCCACTTGTTGCTAACGAGATTTCCCACAATCTAAATGAAAGTGTGGAACTCATTCAGTTGAGTTTAGCAAATTCATTTGGACTAAGTGAATCCAATGAAAATAGCGGTGCCGGGATGACGGAACTGTGGGATCTTAATCGTTTCTGCTTAATCAACTTTAAGATTTGTTTTAATTAAAATACTAAGTCATCTCAATTTTCAACTTTTCTAAACCAAAACACTTCTCTCATCTCCTGATTGTCACTTTCTAAAATTAAACCTCTACAACAACAAGGAGCTTGGAGCACAGTGGGCAGCACGACCATCTTCGTCAGTGAAACTTGTGTCTACTTCGGCAAAACCTTTCTTAGCATTAAATAACAATCCATAGGATTTCGAGGTAGTTTGCTAAGTGCAAAATAAATTCTCAAATTTTTGTTAGACATTTGCATAATCATGTTATGTAAATTAAGCCCTAACCGGTCTTAGGACCCCGAGGTAGTCGTTTGGTATGACATAAACCCTTACATCTTCGAGGCTATTTATATGATTATGTCATACAAATATAAGTGTTAATTAACTAAAATTGGCAGGATTGAAACATTAAATAAACTCTTAAATTGAAGCCAAATCATAGGATAGTTTGGGAAGTTGCCAAGATTCCTATTGGATCATCAACTTCTCCTACCTTTCTGCCATTGGACTCTTAAAATAACTGATCCAAATTTGAGTTTTTCCCTATTGAAATTTCCAAAATCCAATTTGTTTGAAACCTTAAACTTTGAAATTCTTGAAGGCAAAACCACTGATAATTATTGAGAGTTTTCTTAAATGATTCCCGTCATTTAAGATGTAATTAACTATAGGAGCTTGCCCTTATAGGGAACTTTAAGAACCCATGTAATATAAATCCTGCTTAATTCCTTTATATTAAGCAGATGAACTTGTCGACTTATAAAATTGGTTCGCAGACCAAACAGATGTCACAAATCTTCTAATTTATTTAATCAAGTCCCGTCATTAAGCAGTGTGTCTATTCCTCAGAATAAATGCACGGTTTGTGATGCGACGCTTGTTTATATAAACTATTTGGGATGTGAGGTCATTTCGATTTCATATCTTAAAAAAAATCAAATTTAAAACTATTTTTAAAACCAAAATACTACTGTTCAAATTATATATATTTAAATTTAAAATCTAAAGTTCGCCGACAATTTCCATAGGCGACTCCCTTTTCAAAACACTCAACCTAAAAATATGCCGACATCCTTCTACTTCAAATCTTCTACTCCTTTTTAATTTTTGGATGGGAACTTACACATAAGAGAATTACATTTTTTGCTAGAATCAAAACTGACAGATACATGTATGAAAATAGAGATGACTACATAATGATGTGCTATTGATAGAAGTGTAGTGACAGAATTACATTTTAGTAATGTGCCTCACTGATGTGAGCAATTTCTTGATTCTCCATCTTCTTCAGTTTTTCTACTTTTTTTTTGTTGGAATGAGAACTTACACAGAAAAGAATTGCATTTTATGCTAAAATCAAAACTGACAGATACATGTATGAAAAGGAGAGATGACTAAATCATGATGTGTTACTGATAAAAATATAGTGACATAATATTTGTTGCATATTGTTCCTAAAGTGAAATTAACAATACCAAAGATGGGTGGATTTTCTCTATTCTCCTTCTACTTCAATTCTTCTCTCCTTTTTAAATGTTGGATGAGAACTTACACAGAAAAGAATTGCATTTTCTGCTAGATTCAAAACTGACAGATGCATGTATGAAAAGAGAGATGACTACATAATGATGTGCTACTGATAGAAATATAGTGACATAATATATGTTGCATATTGTGTCTAAAGTGAAATTAACAATACCACTGATGAATGAAATTTCTCTATTCTCCTTCTGCTTCAATTCTTCTACTCATTTTTAATGGTTGGATGGGAACTTACATAGAAAAGAATTGCATTTTCCGCTAGAATAAAAACTGGCAGATACATGTATGAAAAGAGAGATGGCTACATAATGATGGGCTACATGTTGCATATTGTGCCTAAAGTCAAAAAACATATTGTGAATTGCATTTTTTGCTTGAATAATTTCTGGCAGATTTATGTTTGAAAAGAAAGATTGCTACATAATAATTTGTTACTGCTACAAATGTCATGACAAAACATATTGTACATACTGTTCCTCAAGTGTAATTGGATGGAAATTAACAGTAGTACTTATGGATGGAATTTATCTACCCTCTTTATACTTCAATTCTTCTACACTCTTTCAATTGTTAGATGAAAAATTACATTCTATGATTTTCATACTATGCATGAATAGAAATTGACAGATGCATGTTTGAAAAGAAAGATAACTACATTATGATGAAATAATGATAAAGATATTCTGGCAGAGTACTGTCGGTGCATTTTAGGTTTTATTTTTAATTGAAGTATATATATATATATATAGTTTTAAATAGTTTGGAAAATATTATTTGATTTTTGAAAATACGAGACCAAACCGATCTCATATCTGTTTTCGCCGTTCTTTTCTCTTTTTTTTTTTATTTTAAAAGGAGTCGCCAGTTTGTCGATTGTCGTATACTTCCCTTATTCGAATAAATCTCCCTCCCGAATCAAATAAGTGATTCGAAGAGGAGAGGAACCGATTAAGAAGGGACATACGACAAAGTGACAAACAAGAGAAAAGAAAAACATGAAGAGTCTACGTGCGATAAACCTCGCAAGGATAAGTCAAGCATGTCCGCCTAAACAAGATCGGGCAGAGGCACCTTGAACCAATATCCGCGAAAGAAGTATCTACGTAGACTACCCATAACCAGAGAGTCATGTGTATGTACCTGTTTTGGGGTCAAGAGCACTCCCAGAGGAACGTATTCCTACTAATTAATTACATCTTGGGGGATACCCAAGAATACTCTCGATAAAAGGAGTTTCGCTTTATATTATCATAAACCTGGGATATAGGCAATCAAAGGGAGATTATTCCGTGTGGGAAAGTCTCGACGCTTCAAAGCTCTCGCTAAGCCATCAGGCAGAGAGTGAGTCTCTCACATCCTAAATGGGGTAGCAGCTCATCAGCATACGAAACCCACGGAATAACCTAAATCATCTTGACGGGGTATCCCGACAGTCAAAGCACGTCCGGGCCATAAGGGTAGAGGACAAATCATCGTATCCCAAACGGGCGGCGACTCATCGGCATCGGGCCTTCAAAATGATATCAACGAAGTCGAGGAGCGAAAGGGCTCGACGGGTGGTAGTTAAAGGACGGAAGGAGTAATCCTAAAGGGGTAGAGGTAGCCAAGTCGGGGTATCACAAACCCTTCATCCGAAGCGGTAGGACCCTAAGTCTACCCGAACGTGAAGGTAGTCGACCCAACACATCCTGAAATCCCCGGTCAGCAATCCAAGAATTGCATTATCCACGGGGACCTCGGTAGCCCTAAGGTCGAATGAAGGAAACTCGTTCTATGACTATAGGTCGGAGCTCCAAGAGGTGTGTCTCACACTCGCCAAAGTGGCAAGGATGCCTCGGAAAGAAGAGAAAGGGAGGTTCAGCTACAAAGCTGCAAATGCTCCAAACAAAAGGACTTACACCCCGTCTGGGTCGGGGAGCCTTCTAACACCCTAGGCGCACTAGACAACCATCTATAAAGGTATGCTGGGCCAGTCAGATTGGAGAAGCACGGAGACTCCTCCTCGGGACATGCAAATATGAATGCAGTTATCTAGAGCGGTCCTTAAGTAATATGGAGGCCATATTAGTATGACTTGGGTGATAGCCATGCAATGCAACCCATTTAAAATCTGGCCCAAAGGCCATGCAAGAAAGTAAAAGTGCATATTTTAAAATCTTGAATATTTTAATCCTAAAATTCATTTATCTTAAATATTTTATTAGGATTTTTAACATATAAAGTTTACGATTTTAGGGTCCTTAAAGAGCACTAAATGATATCGTGAAATCCCGGATCACGAGAAGAAACAAGGAAAACACATGCAGGCATGTAAATATGTAAAAAAAATAAGAAAGAAAGCACTCCATAATAAAATAAAAGAGGCCAAAATGCCGCTGGACCGGCAACATAATCCAGAAAAAGAAAAATGCGGCCGGACTCCGCATATACATGCCCGGTCCTAATTCTATACATCAATATAAAAATGCAGAATTAAGATAAGGGGCACGAGCATCTGCTCCTAGTCCCCTCCACGTGGTTCCCGCGCAAAACTCCTCGGAACCCGTGCCCGTATCTTATTTCTGTTACAGGACTCTCCTAGACTCTAAAAGTACAAAGGAAAATAAAAAGACTCAATCCTGAATGAAAACAAGTGTTAGCGGGAAAGCTCACATGCAAATGGCGTATAATGAGCCATGCTTTATAAATGGGGGAGCTAATAGCACCTGCAAACAAATATGTCAGAAATCATCACTTGCTCCCCCCATAGTGGTACTTGTGTGTGTGTATAAATAAGCATGGCTCCCTGCAAAAAAAACGCCCTAACACACTACCATACATATGCAGCATGCAATCACATCACAGACAAAGTGCAGGAGAAAGATTCCCGGCTAGAGGCGACCAATCCATCAAAGAACAATAGCCGAGCATCAAAAAGACTACCTAGCAACCTAAGTCCTAGCCTAGCACACCATCTAACGAAAGTGCACAAACTCAGTGTCTAAGTGCAGGGTAAGTCTGGGTTTAGTATGACTTTGACGGGGTCGCCATACCGGCCCTGATCAAAAGATCCGAAGGATCTAAAGGGAGTCACGAAGAGGGGTGACACAAGTTAGATCCAATGGATCCTTAGCACAGTCATACTTGTTTCGATCCCGTTGACTTAATTCGCATTGCTCATTGGGATCAACCCAACAAGCAATGCTTGTTAAGGCATCACGACCGACACGGGGTCACTCTCCTAACGAGTAGGACAAGCCATCGAGGATTGGGTAAGCAAACAATCATGCAAGAAGCCCACGTTGTGATTGCTCGACTGAAGTACGAAACAATCACAACGGGTGCCCAAAAGGGCAAGCACACACATCATGCAAAATGCAAGGATGCTACATGCAAAGAGAATGCACCAAAGTGGTGATGGTGAGTATACCATAAAGGCAGTGACTCGAAAAGAGCGGGCGTGCCGTGAAGGCAGCGGCCCAAAGGATGGGTATGTCGGGGAGGCAGTGACCCGAAGGTGGAATAAATCTCACCAGGGAGAATCATAAAAGTGCGGTGCAAATGGAAATGCAAACACAGAATATGGTGCAACATGCAACCAGACCAACATGCACATGCCAGAAAACATGCAATAAAATGCAAAATCATACAAACATGAGTGATCGGTCGACCGGACCGCGGTGGCTGGTCAGACCAAAGAAATGGGTGGATTATTTCGGTGTAACTAATCCGACCCTAAAGGATAGGTGATCGACTTGGGACAGTCGATCGAGCCCAACTGAGGATCAAGGATCGGCCCAGGACATCCGATCAACCCGAAGTGCTCATGCGAACATGCATACAATGCAACAAATGACCACATGCAAAAATGCAACAAGATGATCCATGCACATGCGATGAAACCCAAACGGTCGACGACACGTCGAACTCGTCCTAACGACCTCACAAAGGTACCTGGGGTTGACGCACTTGGATCCGCGGCATCGTCGCCTCCGGCTTTGGCGTGGCTATGTAGAGGGTTTCCGCTCCGATTTCTCGTAGGGAAACTCTCCACCGTTCGTAGGGGCGGACTAGCTACAAAGCTTTTTCCGCTCTACGAACACCCCGATCTTATAGGACGGACTAGGCTACAAAGCTTTTTCCCGTCCTCTAAGATCGAACTCAACTAATCCCTCCAAGGAGATTAGGAGCGCCAAAGCCGTGGGAAATCGGGATTCCAACCCGGCGGGACAAAAGCCTAAAGCTTACAACGGGAAATCGCTCGGCTACGAATAGAGTCGGCCAACGCATAGGATTCCTAACCTATGGCTCACTCTAGGTAAATCAACGATCCATCACATAGGCGACTCGACCGGTCGACACATGTCGTCCGGCACCTCCACCCCACGCGGGCGACCGAACCCACGTGCCTAGACCAGACTAAACCTAGGGCCAGCTAAGGGATAAGGATATCTCACCGTCGCGAAGGTTGAAGACGCGTTCTCTTTATGCTGAAGAAGAGCCCAAGCTTCCGGCGAACCGTCGGTGTTCGGTCCACGTGCCGACACGCCTCGCAATATGTACCTCGTCGAGCATGCAGGGAACGAGAAAAAGACTCAATGAGGTATGCAAAGTACAAGAAATAAATAATTTTAGCATATAAAAATATAACTAAAATGTACATTCATAAGAGGTTGGATAGAAGTCTTGCTCGACATTGTCTTGCAAGCGTAAATTTATAGAGAAATGTTGGAAAGCTCGATGCAATATCTCTATTGCTTTCCAACATTAGGAGGGATCACAATGAAACATTGGCACTTCTTCGAAATGATTTTAAATAACCAAAGATCCACTTGTATGCATCCATGAATCAACATTCCATCTTGCAAATCACAATGCGTAAACTTTTGCTTAATTTTGCGAATCAATATCTACACATTCAAGAGATGTAGAGCAAGATTTTACCAAAATTTGAGCACACCTCATATGCATCCATGGAGTTTACGGAAAGAGGAGATGGTCGCCGACGAGAAAGTGGCAGCGAGAACTTCGAGCAAAGAAGATTTGAGAAGGAGGTGGCGACTCGGCTGCAAGGCGAGGGCGTCGGCGCCGGAGGAAGCCGGCCGAATGCTGCCGGTTAGGGGGAAGTTCCGACGAGGCTGCGTTCCGCCGACGAGGAGGAGCCGGCGGCGACTTTCGGACGGGCGAGGGGAAATCCGAGCGGGAGCGGCTACGGCGCGATAGGGTTCGCGAACGGGGGCTCAACCAAGGAGTCTCACCGGGCTGGATGACGCGACGAAGAGTTCGCCGTCGAGGAACGCCGGTCGGCGAGGCTCGAGCACGAGGAGACGGTCCGGAGCTAGGGCATTTCGCGAAGTGGGCTTGGCGGCTGGGAGGAATTGCGGTAGGGTAGAGAGAGGAGGCGTGAGATTTTATAAGATATGTTATTATTATTATTATTATTATTATTATTATTTTATATAATAATAATAATATTATTAATGATAATAATAATATAATTATCATTTAGCTCATGTACGTCATCGCAGCATAGCATATGTCATTCTTAGCTAAAATCGACATTTCGGACGCACTGACGCAGTCCGTTTCGTCATCTGGAGTCGTTCGGGGCCATTCGGGCCACTTTCTGAGCAATTTAGCCAAAAGGATAATTCACATATTTTAAACCCACCCGCGACATCGCAGCAAAATGAACATCCTCCGTAGGTAAAATCGACGTCCCGGACACAATCGTGTGATCCGTTTCGTCATCCAGAGTCATTCGGGTGATTTTTGATGATCAGACTAAAAAATGATAATTTGCACAATTTTTACCCCGCCCGCGAAGCTGTGGCAAAATAGACGTCCTTTCTAAGTAATATTGATGTCTCAGACACACTCGCGTAGTCCGTTTCATCGTTCGAGGTCATCTGAACAAGCTCGCTGGTGGATGAGCCAATTTGAGCTAATTTCCCACGCGACGCTTCGAGTAACACCTGTCGACTCTGGTATGCTCGAATGGACATCCCATGCATGTAATATATAAAAAAAATGATGCCAACAAAGGACCCCCAACAAGTGTGGTGCGCCGCTGAGACACAGTGCACTTGTTGGAAGCATCCTGAAAGGAGAGTATCCCTTGGTAGTCGAGGTGACATCCCAAGAAAAGAGTAAAAGAAACCTCGACCAGGCCAGATAAACTGGACATGGTATGGTCGAGGGTGTGGCTAACCTGTCGTGACCGGTCAATCGCCAGAAATAGGTTCAGAGGCCGTAAAGGCATAACCTAAAAGGGGTGGTTCAGAGGCCGTAGAGGCATAACCACAAAGGATCCCAACCAGGCCAGAAAAACTGGGTAGGGTATGGTTGGGGGTGGTGGTCAGTAGTCGAAGCTAACTGTCCACCGAAGAGCTCAGCCAGGCCAGATAAACTGGACATGGTATGACTGAGAAAAGATTTGCCTGACCTCATTCGAAACAGCAATGTCGATCTGTCTGACCTTATTCAAAACAACAGAATCAATGAAAATCCTGTACCTGACCACATTCGAAACGGTAGGAGAGAAGGACCCAACCAGGCCAGATAAACTGGACATGTTTGGCTGGGTTTGCCTGACCTTATTCGAAACGGCAATATCGACCTGTTTGACCTCATTCGAAACAACATAATCGATGAAAACCCCATACCTGACCACATTCGAAACAGTAGGGGAGAAAATCCAGTTATCTCGTGTGACCAAATCTCCTGTTATGTTTCCTCTGAAAGAGACCGCAATTGCGAGTCTACTGATCTCCTTGAGATGAAACACCCATCACTTTAATCAGGTGGCTATAAAGCACAACATATCCTGATCCGAGGTGGTGATCAAACCAATGAGTATATAGTATGGTTGACCCAAAAGAAAAAAGAGAGGTGGTTCAGAGGCCGTGAAGGCATGACCAAACACAGTGGTTCAGGGGCCATAAAGGCATAACCACAAAATAGGTTCAAAGGCCTTAAAGGCATAACCTAGGGGTGGGTTCAGTGGTCGTAAAGGCATAACCCAAGGAATGTCTGAAGAATGGATACTCTCGTAAATGAACCGGCCCAAAAGGGACATGTGGTCCGAGAAGTATCGAAAGGCTAATGAGTCGGATACGACAATATGTCCTCATAAGAGCTGACTAGAGCACCATATAGCTCGAGAAATGTCATATCAAACGGCTACGGGGCCAAAACGTCAAAAGACGAGATGTCCTCGTACAGAGCCGACTAAAGTGTCATGTGGCTCAAGAAACATCAAGGTATATGGCTATGCAAAGCCGAAAAATGCTCTCATAAGAGAACTAGTCGAAATGGGCATGCGGTTCGAGAGACCTCAAAGCCAAATGGCTACGAAACCCGACGTGCCTCATAATAAGGTCTTATCATCAAGGGTCGGCCAAGTGAAGGCAATAGTGCCGTTGATCGGAACATCAAATGATCAGGAAGGTATATATCCCGATCGAGGTAGTATAGGAGATATGTATCCTGACTACACATCAAGTAGAGTAGGAGGTATGTATCCTACTTCTCATATCAAATGGCACAGAAGGTATGTATTCTGGCCAAGCATCAGAAAGGACAAGAGTTATGCATCTTGCCTACACATCAAACGAGCAGTCATATGGCGCAACAGCCTGAGGCAACATGCTCAAAGTATAGTCGGATGTCAAAACGCTCCGAAAGAACATGGATCGGTGTTAAAATCGATACGACATGTGACTCGACGTGGTGGATAGAACCAACCGAAGTAGTCGAAAATATCAAATAGGACAGGGGAGGTATCCTGCCTATGCAACGAATGAGCGACCATATGGCTAAAATAGCCCGAGGTATCATGCTCGAAGTATATGCTGGATGCATAGAGCGCTCCGCCCAAACATAGATCGTCGATACATCCGATGCAACATGTTACTCGATGTGGTAGACAGAACTAACCAAATAATCGAAAGAATTAACGGGGTTAGGTAACTGAAATGGTCTAACCAATAAAGTGCTTTTATGTAAGCACTAGCGAGACAAATCTCGCAGGGGATTCTCCCATTTAGCAAATAATTATGCTTGGGAGGCATCAAATATCCCGGTGTAGACATGGATCAACCGAGCGGCCGATACAACATGTCATTCAATGAGGCGGACCAAACTAACCAAGCCAATCGAAATATCATCGAGGTGGACTCACAAGTCCAAATGTAGAGTGCTTTAAGCAAGCACTAGCGAAATAAGTCTCGCTAAAGTGGCCCTCAAAACTAGCGAAGTAGATGTCGATGAGGAGAGCTCAATGGATATTTCCTGCAAGAACTGGCTAAGGCAATTCCTGTCGGGGACAATACCGAGGCGAACGTCATGCCTCAGAAGTGCAACTGACTAGCGACATAGATCGAATAAAGAATAGACGAAGTTTAAAATCGATACAACATGTCGTTCCAACAAGGCAATGAAAATTGACCGAGTCAAGAATATCAAAGAGGGTGGATGGTCAAAACATACCAACCCTATACGATACTGTTACCGGAAATTTGGTAGAATGAATTCCAATGGGGAATTACCGCAGTATCCAAGAGTGGTTGGTAAAAAAAATATAGCATTCCAACCGCATGGGTGCATGGATCTCAGACCAACCCAAAAACATCCTCCTAAGAGGAAAATGCCGCACTCATTTGAAATGAGCGGGAGACTCTAATTCGGACCCACACAGGGTGCTCGACCGAAAAGAGGAGTCGAGGAAAGAAGTATGGCTTTCCCGCACAAAAGAGGCATCAATCGAACTTGACCTCAGTCAGTCGAGACACCTTAGAAAGGTTGGGCAAAATAGAGCGAACCAACCAAATGATATTTAGCCGGAAGACCAAAACATATCCCTTAAGAGGGAATACGCCACACTCATCTGAAGTGAGTGGGCCCAAGCATATCCATAAAAAGGTGCTCGGTTCGGACCCTATGTAGATGGGTAACCGAACAAGAATGCTAGGAAAGGGCATGACTTTCCTGCATAAGGCAAATATCAATCGAAATTGACTCTTGTCAATCGAGATCTTGCGAAGGTTAGCTAAGCAAGATATGATAACCATAATTGCAAGATATAATAACCATAAAGCTATGCTCAAATCCTCCAAAAAGAGGGTATCTTCCACTCTCACTGTGACGAGAGGGACGAAAGTATCTACCACACTCATTTATGATGGGTGGGACACCCTTGCTCGGGTCCGCTCGAAGCGAGGAACCGAAGAGAAAAGATAAGAGAAGTACTTGGCTTCTCTTACACCGATTACTGGTTGCGCCGGTATAAGCCACTCGTAAGACTTCCACTTTATCTCGTTTAGCAATTCAACGATCGGTTTTAAGAGATGCACAAGACCTCTCTTACTTGCAATGAAGCAAAGGAATGGGTGGGTGTACAGTGTCGTACAACATACCCACAAAGAAGGCTAGTCAACTTCCGAAGGAAGGACTGCCAGGAACCCGAAGGTCAACACATAAAGTGTACAAGAAGGTGGGTGAAAAGCCCACAAGATGGCAAACCTTTCTTCCGAAGGAAGGGCCACCGGACCCAGAGGGTCGCCACATAGTACGTAAGGGTGGTGGGTGAAGAGTCCACACACAAGAAGGAGAGTCAACTTCCAAGGAAGGACTGCCGGACCCGGAGGGTAGACGCATAAAGCGTAAAGATGGTGGGTGAAGAGCCCACAAGATGGCAAGCCTTTCATCCAAAGCAAGAGGCTGCTCGGACCCAGAGGGTCGACGCATAAAGCATAAAGATGGTGGGTAGAGAGCCCACAAGATGGCAAACCTTTCTTCCAAAGGAAGGGTCGCCGGACCCAGAGGGTTGACACATAGTGCATAAGGGTGGTGGGTGAAAAGTCCACACACAAAAGAGAGTCAACTTCCAAGGAAGGACTGTCGGACCCAGAGGGTCAACGCATCAAGCGTGATATAATGTGGGTGTATGGTATGTCGTACAACATGCCCACAAAGCAATTGAGAGCCTTCCATGCCATTTATATTTTTTCATTGGCATTAAATATTTTTTTTTTATTCCCAACATAAGTCGTTATGAGGAATGATTTGGCGTGACATGCCAACTCAATACGGTAAGTGGAGCTCTCAGTAAGCATCCTAGACTCATGACCGGATATACCATGCAAAATATGAGATTTGCAGAATCCGAGTCCGAGTGAGATTTTCCTTAAGTACTCTTCCCTAGTCCCTGTCCTTTAATTATTTTCACCCTTAGACTAGATAGGCCTCGTCATTCGTATCCGGATGTAAAGAAATGTTTTCATTTTGGAGATGTCTTTAAATCAATTACTAATTTATCAGTCATCCCAATGTCACTTAAACAATTCTCTGAACCTTAATATTCTAAGGATCTTACCAGGAGAATTTTGAAATCAAAAGGTTCTTTATATCGAAATTTTTGATTTCCCACTCACCTCAAGCTTCTTCTCAGGAGTGTTGATCATTTTTTTTTCAATCTTTTTTCTTTTTTTTTATTTTGAAGCCTTTCACACTTTTTTTATCTCTCCTGAGAATTACTATATCTGATGAGCTTCTTTTTGTTATAAAGTAATTTACTCTGACTCAAAAATCTCCTGAAGAAAGATTCTTAGAATTTTATGGTACATTACTTGTCAAGCTTCCATCGGTCTAGCTGAATGGAAAAGCAAGAGATCTAAATAGTCTATGAAACTACTCACATCTCAATGACACCCATCTAGTCACTTGAGGGTGTTCTCAGGACTTAGGTGAAAGTTCATTAAAGTAAGAGATTTGGTCATCAAGACATAATTCAAATCCCCCGAACCATGAAGATCAGCAAATCCTAAGAAGGTTCATACATGGTCTGGCTTAAACCCATCCTCAGGATCTATCATAGATTCAACCTCAAGAAACATCGAAGGAAAATCCAAGATAAGATCAACTAAGGAGCACAGTTCCTTTCGGAAGCATCTCAACGGCCTCTGTAAATGGAGCCGAAATATCAAGAGGTACAGGGATAAGAAGCCATTGCCTCTTGGTCAAGGTATATCTCGGTTAGATAAGCAGCGAGGTCTAACCGGTAGTGTCGGATATCGAGGTATCCCGATGAGTCATGGACTGATTTATCATGACAAAGTGTTTTAATCAGTTCAACATGAATATTAACATTGTGATAAGAATCAACCAAGTCAAACAAAATATCAATGAGGTTGGATGTAGGAGATGAATCCATCTCACAGTGATGCTTTCTCACAAAGAACAGACTAAAAAGTCAATAAGGTCCTAGATATGTGAGGCACCAAATCCTAGTCAGGTTCAAAGTAGACTGACTAAATCAAATGCTAGACAAATAAGGTGGTCTTAGCAATGAAATGCTCTCATCAAGAGCTTAGCCAAAAGGCAAAATAGCTCAAATCGAATGAGGCACTCTCAACAGCCTGGGAGATGTGCATCCCAGCTAAACATGGATCGACTAAAACTAGCAAAATGGTCTAGTCAATACAACAAGTTATCAACAATAGATTTTTGGGGTGTCCCCCAATCGGAGTATAAAACATCCATTATAGCCTTGCTTAATAAATGAAAGAGGTAGAATAAAGCACTCTTCAAAGCAAAGGCAAGTAAACTCCTTGCTGTCAAATGTAGAAAGTTATTCAACATGCAGCGTCGGAATATCAAGAGACATGGTGGCAAGAATTTGCCTAACCCAATGGATATTCGCCGAAGAACGACGATCAACTTTTGTCCCAAAAAAAAAAGGTGAGAATCGACGGGGTATGCCCCGGATCTCCCTTTATCGACATAGGACAAATTCATCTAGCGTGATGAAGAGGAAGCCACAAAATTTTCCTTATAACTTGTAGAAAGAGTTAGCACATCCAATATGGGCAAAAGCCACTCCAACAGGATCATTAATGGTACATGGTAAAACATCTGGTAAGTGGCACCAAATACCGCACCAAGGGTTCCATACAACACCTCGACGGGTCTCATGGCCTGCACGACAGATGGGGAAACATCCAAATCTCATAATGGACTGAGAGGTATATCTCGATCTCTTACTATGAGAATCGTGGGGGTAGGGTAAGTAGAGGAGTTCTTCCACAACATGCTCAGATGTTTTAGAGATCTAAGCAAATAACTCATCTCTAGAAATAGGACCATGTCCTCTCAAATAGAAAACTAGAATCTCAACATGTAAAGAGAACTGTGGCTAAGTCAGCCTCTATGGTTGCAGCAATATGTTCCTATCCTTCTGGACGCCCTTGCTTAATGTAGGGACAGGCGAGACCTCAGAGAAACCAGAACAACTGGGGCTGGGACAGTCGTCAAACCAGCAAAAACATTTCCCCTTAAAGAGGAAGATGCTCCTACGATCTTCCAAGCTAGAGAACTCGTGGTAGCAACAGCAGTACGGACTGCAAGGTGAGAATGACTTGCACCCGGAGGAGGGAAGAATCCCAAGCAAACCTGATTGGAGTGTAGTCCACATAACCAGACAAAGGAGAGAAGATGATTTTCAGTTAATGGAATTTGGGCGTTATCCTGTGCTGAATCGGAAACAAGTCATGGCGGGGACATGGTTCACATCGCCAGAAGATGAAGATGTGATTCTCAGCCGACGGGATTTAGCACCATCCCGGCCGGAACCAAAACAAGCCATGACGTCGACATGGTCCACAACGTCGGAGGACGAGAAATGTGATTCTCAACCTTCAAGATTTAAGTATAAATCTTGGGCTGGAACCAAAATAAATCACGGCGGGGACCCAGTCCACACCGCCAGATGACGGTACCATAACTGGTAACTCTAGCACTCTTACATAATGCAACATCCGTGAGGATGAAAATCTTAAACATATGGAAGGACTAAAATAGAGGCTAGTAAGCAGGAAATAGCATTATAGCGTATCGCCATATGGCACTAGTCCTTTCCTTAAGGGAAAAGTAACACCAATGCGGGTTGCTACAACGAAAGTAGTACTACATGCACAACTCCTTTTCAAAGGGGGGCACGTAGCAAATGTCCAATGAGGACGTGGTCCGCTCAACGGGGACGTAGCAAACATGACTCAAAACGGGGCCGAAGGCACCTCCTAAACGGGAGTCAAAACGGGTATAAAAACCTCGATACAAGCAATGCCGATAAATTTGCGACGAATCTATTCCCGGTCCTCATGGCCTTCCCGCCTAATCGAGGGACAGGCGGATCCTCAGGGAAAACTGGAACAGAAAGAGAGTCGGTACAAATGTCACAACGACGACAGTAGTGACAAACCTATTGCTAAAAGAAAACTCACCTGCCTATGGCAAGGAGACACGTGAGAACACGGAGGGACAAGTCTAGAAAAGACCGTCAGGTGCGGCGGCGCATCGCTATCGAGCGTCGTCCTCTTTTTGCAAAAGAAGCGAACGTGACGCGAGCCACCACAGCAAAAACAGCTAAATATGTACGACTCCCCTTTAAAGGGGGAGGACACGGAGGAAAACGCCTCAGATAGCGCAAGAACAACTCAATATGCACGTCTCCCCTTTTAAAAGGGAGGGCATAGAGTAAAACGTCTGAGAGAGCGTAAGAACAACTCAATATGCACGTCTCCCCTTTTAATGGGGAGGGCATAGAGAAAATGTCTCAAATGGCGTATGAAAGACTCAATGTGCATGTCTCTCCTTTTAAGGGGGAGGGCACAGAGCAAAATGTCTCAAAGGGCGTAGGATTACGTAAGGTAAACCCACAGGGGTGCTCGAAAGAACTGAAGGTTATGACACCCTCAGGAGCACAGAAACGCTTGAGGAGAGGGGAAAGAGTTCTCCACGGCAGCGCGATCATATCCATCTTTCTACTCTTCCGCGTAGCGGGGCAAAAAGGGACAATGATAAAAAATAAGGAAAGGTCAAGAAACCAATCACAAAACTACAATTACATCGATGCATGTGATAATGCAGCAACCGAAGTGTCGAGGGTGAGAGAAGGGACAGAATGTACCATGTTGCTACCCCTAGCAACTGACACATGGACTGAAAACCAAGGTCTCACAAAAGGCTCAACTGTGACTCGAAGGAAGAGAACCAGGTCACGATAATATGAGCGAAACTCCAAGTATGGAGAGAGGCTATAACCCCAGGAAAAGCGAAACTCCAAGTATGGAGAGAGAGACTCATTCCCCAGCGGAGTCGCCAGTTTTGTTTTCGCCGTTCTTTTCTCGTTTTTTTTATTTTAAAAGGAGACGCCAGTTTGTCGATCGTCGTATACTTCCCTTATTCGAATAAATCTCCCTCCAGAATCAAATAAGTGATTCGAAGAGGAGAGGAACCGATTAAGAAGGGACATACGACAAAGTGACAAACAAGAGAAAAGAAAAACATTGAGAGTCTACGTGCGATAAACCTCGCAAGGATAAGTCAAGCATGTCCGCCCAAACAAGATCGTGCAGAGGCACCTTGAACCAATATCTGCGAAAGAAGTATCTACGTATACTACCCATAACCAGAGAGTCAAGTGTATGTACCTGTTCTGGGGTCAAGAGCACTCCCAGAGGAACGTATTCCTACTAGTTAATTACATCTTGGGGGATACCCAAGAATACTCTCGATAAAAGGAGTTTCGCTTTATATTATCATAAATCTGGGGTATAGGCAATCAAAGGGAGATTATTCCGTGTGGGAAAGTCTCGACGCTTCAAAGCTCTCGCTAAGCCATCAGGCAGAGAGTGAGTCTCTCACATCCTAAATGGGGTAGCGGCTCATCAGCATACGAAACCCACAGAATAACCTAAATCATCTTGACGGGGGTATCCCAACACGTCAAAGCACGTCCGGGCCATAAGGGTAGAGGACAAATCGTCGTATCCCAAACGGGCGGCGACTCACTCGGCGATCGGTCCGTCAAAATGATATCAACGAAGTCAAGGAGCGAAAGGGCTCAACAGGGGTAGTTAAAGGAAGGAAGGTGTAATCCTAAAGGGGTAGAGGTAGCCAAGTCGGGGTATCATAAACCCGTCATCCAAAGCAGTAGGACCCTAAGTCTACCCGAACATGAAGGTAGTCGACCCAACACATCCTGAGATCCCCGGTCAGCAATCCAAGAATTGCATTATCCACGGGGACCTCGGTAGCCCTAAGGTCGAATGAAGGAAACTCTATCCTATGACTATAAGCCGGAGCTCCAAGAGGTGGGTCTCACACTCGCCAAAGTGGCAAGGATGCCTCGGGAAAGAAGAGAAAGGGAGGTTCGGCTACAAAGCCGCAAACGCTCCAAACAAAAGGACTTACACCCCGTCCGGGTCGGGGAGCCTTCTAACACCCTGGCGCACTAGACAACCACCTATAAAGGTATGTTCGGGCCAGTCGGATTGGAGAAGCACGGGGACTCCTCCTCGGGACATGCAAATATGAATGCGATTATCTAAAGCGGTCCTTAAGTAATGTGGAGGCCACTATTAGTATGACTTGGGTGATAGCCATGCAATGCAACCCATTTAAAATCCGGCCCGAAGGCCATGCAAGAAAGTAAAAGTACATATTTTAAAATCTTGAATATTTTAATCCTAAAATTCATTTATCTTGAATATTTTATTAGGATTTTTAACATATAAAGTTTACAATTTTAAGGTCCTTAAAGAGCCTAAATGATATCGCGAAATCCCAGATCACAGAAAGAAACAAGGAAAACACATGCAAGCATGTAAATATGTAATAAAAGCAAGAAAGAAAGCACTCCATAAAAAAATAAAAGAGGCCAAAATGCCGCTGGACCGGCAACATAATCCAGAAAAAGAAAAATGCGGCCGGACTCCGCATATACATGCCCGGTCCTAATTCTATACATCAATATAAAAATGCAGAATTAAGATATGGGGCACGAGCATCTGCTCCTAGTCCCCTCCACGTTGTTCCCGCGCAAAACTCCTCGGAACCCGTGCCCGTATCTTATTTCTGCTACAGGACTCTCATAGACTCTAAAAGTACAAAGGAAAATAAAAAGACTCAATCTTGCATGAAAACAAGTGTTAGCGGGAAAGCTCACATGCAAATGACGTATAATGAGCCATGCTTTATAAATGGGGGAGCTAATAGCACCTGCAAACAAATATGTCAGAAATCATCACTTGCTCCCCCCATAGTGGTACTTGTGTGTGTGTATAAATAAGCATGGCTCCCTGCAAAAAAAGCGCCCTAACACACTACCATACATATGCAGCATGCAATCACATCACAGTGCAAAGTGCAGAAGAAAGATACCGGCTAGGGGCAACCAATCCATCAAAAAACAATAGTCGGGCATCAAAAGACTACCTAGCAACCTAAGTCCTAGCCTAGCACACCATCTAACGAAAGTGCACAAACCTAGTGTCTAAGTGCAAGGTAAGTCTGGGTTTAGTATGACTTTGACGGGGTCGCCATACAGGCCCCGACCTAAAGATCCGAAGGATCTAAAGGGAGTCACGAAGAGGGGTGACACAAGTTAGATCCAATGGATCCTTAGCACAGTCATACTTGTGTCGATCCCGATGACTTAATTCGCATTGCTCATTGGGATCAACCCAACAAGCAATGCTTGTTAAGGAATCACGACCGACACGAGGTCACTCTCCTAACGAGTAGGACAAGCCATCGATGAATGGGTAAGCAAACATTCATGCAAGAAGTCCACATTGTGATTGCTCGACTGAAGTACGAAACAATCACAGCGGACGCCCAAAAGGGCAAGCACACACATCATGTAAAATTCAAGGATGCTACATGCAAAGAGAATGCACCAAAGTGGTGATGGTGAGTATACCATAAAGGCAGTGACTCGAAAAGAGCGGGCGTGTCGTGAAGGCAGCGGCCCAAAGGATGGGTATGCCGGGGAGGCAGTGACCCGAAGGTGGAATAAATCTCACCAGGGAGAATCATAAAAGTGCGGTGCAAATGGAAATGCAAACACAAAATATGGTGCAACATGCAACCAGACCAACATGCACATGCCAGAAAACATGCAATAAAATGCAAAAGCATACAAACATGAGTGATCGGTCGACCGGACCGTGGTGGCTGGTCAGACCAAAGAAATGGGTGGATTATTTCGGGGTAACTAATCCGACCACTAAAGGATAGGTGATCGACTTGGGACGATCGATCGAGCCCAACCGAGGATCGGGGATCGGCCCGAGACGGCTCGATCAACCCGAAGTGCTCATGCGAACATGCATACAATGCAACAAATGACCACATGCAAAAATGCAACAAGATGATCCATGCACATGCGATGAAACCCAAACGGTCGACGACACGTCGAACTCGTCCTAACGACCTCACAAAGGTACCTAGGGTTGACACACTTGGATCTGCGGCATCGCCGCCTCCAGTTTTGGCGTGGCTATGTAGAGGGTTTCCCGCTCCGATTTCTCGTAGGGGAAACTCTCCACCATTCGTAGGTTGGACTAGCTATAAAGCTTTTTCTGCTCTACGAACACCCCGATCTTATAGGACGGACTAGCTACAAAGCTTTTTCCTTCCTCTAAGATCAAACTCAACTAATCCCTCCAAGGGAGATTAGGAGCGCCAAAACCGTGGGAAATTGGGATTCCAACCCAGCAGGACAAAAGCCTAAAGCTTACAACAGGAAATCGCTCGGCTACGAATAGGACTGGCCAACGCATAGGATTCCTAATCTACAGCTCACTTTAGGTAAATCAACGATCCATCACATAGGCGGCTCGACCGGTCGACACATGTCGTCCGACACCTCCACCCCACGCGGGCGACCGAACCCACGTGCCTAAACCAGACTAAACCTAGGGCCAGCTAAGGGATAAGGATATCTCACCGCCGCGAAGGTTGAAGACGCGTTCTCTTTATGCTGAAGAAGAGCCCACGCTTCCGGCGAACCGCCGGTGTTCGGTCCACGTGCCGACACGCCTCGCAATATGTACCTCGTCGAGCATGCATGGAACGAGAAAAAGACTTAATGAGGTATGCAAAGTACAAGAAATAAATAATTTTAGCATATAAAAATATAACTAAAATGTACCTTCATAAGAGGTTGGATCGAAGTCTTGCTCGACATTGTCTAGCAAGCGTAAATTTATAGAGAAATGTTGGAAAGCTCGATGCAATATCTCTATTGCTTTCCAACATTAGGAGGGATCACAATGAAACGTTGGCACTTCTTCAAAATGATTTTAAATAACCAAAGATCCACTTGTATGCATCCATGAATCAACATTCCAGCTTGCAAATCACAATGCGTAAACTTTTGCTTAATTTTGCGAATCAATATCTACACATTCAAGAGATGTAGAGCAAGATTTTACCAAAATTTGAACACACCTCATCTGCATTCATGGAGTTTACGGAAAGAGGAGATGGTCGCCGACGAGAAAGTGGCAGCGAGAACTTCAACAAAGAAGATTTGGAGAAGGAGGTGGCGACTCGACTGCAAGGCAGGGCGTCGGCGCCGGGAGGAAGCCGGCCGAATGCCGCCGGTTATGGGGAAGTTCCGGCAAGGCTCGTTCACGAGCAAGGAGGAGCCGGCGGCGAGTTTCGGACGGGCGGGGGGAAATCCGAGCGGGAGCGGCTTCGGCGCGATAGGGTTCGCGACAGGGGCTCAACCAAGGAGTCTCACCGGCTGGATGACGCGACGACGAGTTCGCCGTCGAGGAACGCCGGTCGGCGAGGCTCGAGCACGAGGAGACGGTCTGGAGCTAGGGCATTTCGCGAAGTGGGCTTGGCGGCTTGGAGGAATTGCGGTAGGGTAGAGAGAGGAGGCATGAGATTTTATAAGATATGTTATTATTATTATTATTATTATTATTATTATTATTTTATATAATAATAATATTATTATTAATGATAATAATAATATAATTATCATTTAGCTCATGTACGTCCTCGCAGCATAGCATATGTCATTCTTAGCTAAAATCGACATTCTGGACGCACTGGCTCAGTCCGTTTCGTCATCCGGAGTCGTTCGGGGCCGTTCGGGCCACTTTCTGAGCAATTTAGCCAAAAAGGATAATTCACATATTTTAAGCCCACCCGCGACATCGCAGCAAAATGAACATCCTCCGTAGGTAAAATCGACGTCCCGGACACAATCGTGTGATCCGTTTCGTCATCCGGAGTCATTCGGGTGATTTTTGATGATCAGACTAAAAAACGATAATTTGCACAATTTTTATCCCGCCCGCGAAGCCGTGGCAAAATAGATATCCTTTCTAAGTAATATTGATGTCTCGGACACACTCGCGTAGTCCGTTTCATCGTTCGAGGTCATCTGAACAAGCTCGCAGGTGGATGAGCCAATTTGAGCTAATTTCCCGCGCGACGCTTCGAGTAACACCTGTCGACCCTGGTATGCTTGAATGGACATCCCATGCATGTAATATATAAAAAAAATGATGCCAACAATGTCGTTAGTAGTTTAAATAATTGAACACCACATCATAAGCTATGCATTTATCCCGAGGAATATACACATTGCTTAATAATGGGCTCGATTAATTAAACTAGTAAATTTATGACATACGTTTGGTCTGCGAACCAATTGTTATTAGCCGACAAATTTTCCTATTTAATACAAAAAAATTAAATAGGGTTTATATTAAGCTGGGTTCTAAAATTCCCTATAAGGCAAGCCCCTATAGTTAATTACATCCTAAGTGACGGGAATCACTTAAGAAAACTCTCGATAAAGATCAGTGGTTTCGCTTTCAAGAATTTTAAAGTTTAGGTTTTCAAAAATTGGAATTTGGAAATTTCAAATAGAGAATGGATCAAATTTGAAACATTTTATTTTGAGAATCCAATGAAAGAAATGTAGGGGAAGCTGAAGATTCAAGAGGAATCTTGACAACTTCCCAAACTATCCTATGATTTGGCTTCAATTTAGAGAGACATTATTTTATTTTGCAATCCTTCTAATTTTAATTAATTAGAACTTATATTCATATAACATAATCATACAAATAGCCTGGAAGATGTGAGAGTTTATGTCGTACCAAGCGACTACCTCAGAGTCCTAAAACGAGTTTAGGGCTTAGATTGCATTAATATGATTATGCAAATGCCTAAAGGGAGTTGAGGATTTATATTGCACTAGACAAAATACCTCGAAATCCTATGACTTTTTATTTAATTACTAAAAAAAGGAAAGCTGATGAAGTCCACCGTGCTGCCCACCGCGCTTGCTCCGAGCTCCTTATTGTTGCAGAGGGTTTAATTTAAGAAAGTGACAATCAAGAGATGAGAGAAGTGTCATGGTTTAGAGGTTGATTTTTCAATTCAATGTCTTAAGTTTTATTAGGGAAAATCTTAAAGTTGATTAAGCAGAACCGGTTAAGATCTCACGGTTCCCTCATCCTGACACCACTATTTTCATCGGATTCACTTAGTTCAAATGAATTTGCTAAACTCAACTGAATGAGTTCCACACTTTCATTTAGACCGTGGGATATCTCGTTAGCAACACGTGGGTTACATCATCCGAGAGATTCCTGATCATCCAACGAGACGATTTAATTTAGTTGTAATTGTAGTTTTGTTGTTTTCTTTGTAATTAAATTTTGAGTTGCTTTATATTTTGAATGTTGTGGCGGTGAATTTTATCTTGTTTTGATTTTTAATTTAGTTTTGATTCAATTTTGTGATTGTCCTATGGGTTTCAGTTTTCATACAGGGTGACATTGTTGTTTAACATGCAAGCTCGTAGGAAAGAAAAGTACAGAGCAGGTAAATAAATCACAATAAAATAAAAGCGTACCTGGCAGGTCTTCTCATCATTTCCAACTGCACTTGAAATACATGTCAGGACATTTGAATATTTAAAAGAAAACACCTAGGTAAAGCTAAGTGAAGGCTCAGGTTGTCTACCAAATCCTAGTCTTATCACTAGTCAACTCTTAAGGCGTGTTTGTGGATGATTTTTTTCATTAAAGAACAGTGAAGTTCAATTGTTCTTCTAAAACATCTCATTAGGTTGAGAAAGTGCTTAGGATGAGTCATGAACATCTTTTCAACGTTTCTGGGATTATTTTGAGTCCAAATGAATTTTATTATATAGATGAATTGATCATCCGGGGTTAATTAAGTTTTGACTCTTACTCAGTGAACTAGGATGTTTGATTATCCTGTGAGTAAAGTGACATTTCATTTGATACTTCATTTAAGAGTTATAAAAGTGGTAGCCTTTAGGGGCAAATTAGTTTATTAAAAGACTTAACCATTCTTAACTGAAGTTGAATTGACGATTCAAAAGTGATTCAATTTAGTTATAAATTTTTCATATTGATTTTCAAATGTTTTAAATCATTTAAGTTAAAAAGGTGTTTTGAATTATTTGATTCAGTTAAGTTTTAATGATTTAAGTTTGTTTTAACTTAATTATAATATTTTGGGTTGATTTTAATTAGTTTAGTTTTAATGTTTTGATTATGAATTGTTTTAAATTAACCTTAATATTTCAATTTTGTTTTAATTTCAGTTTTAAGTGATTTCAAATTAGTTTTAATATTTTAAGTAATTTTAATTTGATTTTAAATCATTTCACATTAACTTAAGTACTTTAAGCTTTTAATTTAATGATAAGGTTTCAAGATTATTCCCCTTTTTTAATTATTAGTTTCAAAACATCATTTTTATGGTTTCATTAACAAAAATTAAGTGATGTTTGATCAATTCATTGATTAGGGATTCAATTTAAAGACTTAAAAAATCTTCCTATGTCAAAAATCCCTTACCCTTAATAATTCATGTCTTAATTATCTTCCAAAGTTTAATGGTTTAATTAATTAAGATTTCTTCTTTAATGTTTAAAGTGATTAATGGGGGTTTCTACCCTTTAACTCCTTTAGTTTCAATCATTCAAAAGGAAAATTAAGATCAAATGTTTTCCCTTCCCTTTGGTTAAGCTTAAATATTAATTTAGGTTAAAGTCCCTTAATTACCTTTATGCCCTCTTAAGCTTATTCATCTCATAATTCATTAAATCAAGTTCAAATGAACTTAAAATTTTTATGTCACCTCACTCACATCATGTCAATTAGGATATTAGAGGAGAAAATGTGATTTTTCTACTTTTAATTTAATTTATATAATTATTTTAATGAAAAATAGAGATTTTCAATGAAAATTCAACAACATGACCAAGATGAAGTTTCTGTCCTTAATAAAATTATGGGAGGTTTCTACTGACCAGTGGTGATTTTTTTAATTTTATTTTATTAATTATAATTATTTTGAGTTTTAGGGTATTAATTAATTATAAAATAAAATTAAAGTAGAAAAATAGGTTTTTTATTTTTATTAAATCCCTCTAAGGTCAAAGAACTCAGATAAGCAAATTTTGTATTTTTTTTAAATTTTCCTTGAATTTTTAGAATTATTTTAATGAAAGAGTTGAAAAATCCACTTTCTAATATTAAAAATGTCCCTAAGTCTTTAAAATTTAGACTTAGAGACTTGGGAAAAATATTTGGTTAGTTCCTAAGTGATTAGGGGACCAAATATGACATTTTTATGAATTTTAATATTTTTATGATTTTTATAATTTTTTAATTATTAAAAATACCCAAAAATTGGTTAAAAATGAAAATTTTAGGAAAATTCTAATTTTAATTTTCTTAGACTCCTCTAATCCCAGAGAGGCCTCAAAATTGATTTGGTGAATTTTTTAGTTATATTTTGGGTTTTATGACTTTTTTAATTTAAAAAATAACCATGTAACTTAAATAAGTAATTTAGTGGGTTAAATCATTTTCAATTGACTTGAAATTTTTATGTGGAGTTTCCCTAACCCTAAAGATCAGTGGAGAATTGATTTCATTCATTTTGATGTGTGGTTGTTCAAAATTAATTTAATTTCAGTTTTGAATTTTTGGCCAAATTAAGGTCATTTTTAGTGAATTAGATCAAACCATAATTTTCCTAGGGTCCTCTAGTCTAGAGATACTTCTCCTAATTTTTCTGGATTTTTATAATCAACATGCTAATTTTATAATTAATTTTCAAGAAAATGACTCTAAACTTAGAAAATAGATAACTTCCCATAGACATAGCCTCTGGCCTTAAAAAATTCAGGGAATGTTCCCAAGATCAGATGACTACAAAATCCCTATGGTCTCATGCCATGGTGAATTATGCATGCTAATAGAGAATTAAAATACTCAGAACAGTGTTTAATTAATTAAAAATTAAAGACTCAACAAAATAACTCAATTCTTTTTCCACATTATTTTCCTCTGTTCACTGAGCAAGAGGGTATTTTTTTAATTTTTGGATTTTTCCATGAGAAGATATGCATTTTTAAAGTTTCTGGAATTTAAATAAATAGAAAATACCATAATTTCCTACTTATCTGACGCGACGCCACCTCAACCTAGACGGCTCCGAAGTCACACGCATCGTCTCCCCATTTGGTGCCGCCATCTGAGTCAGCGCGCTCTTTTCGTTCCGTGGTTCTGTCCGGCTCGATCTCCGTCGTCCGTTCGATACACGCGCCATCCAACGGTGGCTGGTCATCGTCCCCTCTGGTTCAACCCGAGAGTCATCCACACTGAAACCTTAAGATCTCGAGCTATGCTCAACCAAATTGAGTGCGGTTTGTTTCTACATGCTCTTCTAGACTAAACGAGGCTATCCATACAAATAACATGCATTGAAATCAAGCCAAATGAATTGGAGAATCGCTGGAAGCTCGGGAGGAAGGAAAGTTCAATACCTTTGCTCTGAGAGGTGAGGCCTCGATCAAAGATGCTCTGTATGTTCGTTGGAGCTCCAGAAGCCTACAGATTGAGACTCTGGTCATGGTGAATTGCCTAAACCTGAGTTTGTCCAAACCCGATTTGGAGTTTTGGCCGATAGAACAACTGGGTGGCCTGGTGAGGGGGCTTTTACTGGGGAACTTCTTCTCTTGGTGTGGGGATGGTGTGGATGCAGTTAATTTGGTTTTGGTAGAGTTTCTGGGGATGTCCTGTTTCTGGCCTGAATTTTGACTGAGAAATTGAGCTCAGTTAGGGGGATTTAGGGTAGTAGGACAGTGGGGATCTTCTTCTCTCGGCTAGGAAGAGGTTTGGGAGCAATTTGGGAGCGTTTGGTGAGGAAAAATTCAGCACCTAAAACATGGCCGAGAGGGGGTGATTTTATAGAGCTTGCCGGAGAGGGGAGCTCAGGGCTAGGCAATGAGTGCCCTGAGCCACTTAGGGTGAAGGCTGAGCAGGCCAAGTGGCTGGTGAGGAGATTGCTCACTGCCATGGCTCAATTTTGAATTTTAAGCCCACGGGGGCACTCGGGCGTGCCTGTTTCGGCAGCTGGGGCGGCTGGCAAGGACGGGCAGGACTGAGGAGTGGAGGAGGAGTGGAGAAAGGGTTTGGAGCAATTAATTGAAGCAGAGAGCTTGCTTAAGGGGAGTTTAATGGATGAAACTTAGCCTTAACAAATGGCTAAACCCATTGGTCCCAAGTGGTGGACCATTGGTCCCTGGCTCATTGGCATGGGTTGGGTCAGGTCAAACCCACCCTAGTAGACCTAGGGTTGGCTTCCATGGAGTTGGTTTGGTCCAATTTGACTTGGTTTGGTTTAATTTGGATCACATGTTAACATGGGTTGATTTGAGTTAAGTTGGGCTAGCTTGGGTTTGAGTTTGATTTAGACCAAATTTATTGATCAAAATGGCTTAAATGATTGTCACAAAGTTCTTGGAAAAGGTTTGGAATGAATTTGAATTGATTTGGGAAGTGGATTTGATGTATTTTGGTAATTTAGTTAATTTGGGTAACCATGGGTTAAGTTGGATTTAGGTTTGGCTAGAGCTTGGTTAGGTCTCAATTAATGGTTCAGAATGATGTAGGTGATTGTTATGAAAGGTTTAGGATAGAAATTGGGTGGAAATTTTGGGTTTAGGGGATTCAATTTGGGGATTTAGGTCATGTGGCAACTTTAGGGTAAATTTGGAGATTTTGGTTTCAAGTGATTTTGTATGAGATTTCAATCAAAATTTTGGCCAAATGAATGTTGTATTTGGTATATGAATGTGTTAGGAAGAGTTTAGAATTTAGTTTGGGGAAAATTGAGTGACTTTGGGTCATTTTAGGGTGAATTGGGTCATAATGCCAAAATTGTACATACTGTGAGAACTTGCTTCGTCGGGCGACTATGCCACTCACCAGCGATTCCGATGCCTAGCGGTATGCAGCCTTCACGCCCTTCGTGTCCGACAAGACTCCAGTACAAGTTTCGCTGCTTCAGTTATCCACTCGCATTCCATCTTGCTTGATGTGTTTGAGCGGGAGGGGTGTTGGAACCATGGCGGCAGAGGTTGAGGAGATAAGCGGGGTTGAGAGAGAAAGAGATTAGAGGAGAATCGAACAGGGTTTTGACAGGAGATATGAGATGTTGGAGGAGAAGCCGTTTGTGGAGCTTTATAAGAGGTTCAATGGACTCGACAAGATCGTGCTAAGAGAGGTCAGGGGGAGCTCGACAGAGGTGCGGTGCCTTTACTAGAGCATTTTATTTTTTCTTGCTTGTTTGTTTTGAGTTTTGAATTCTGAATTTTAGATCGAATTCCTAGGTTCCTTCCTAGGTTAGAATTTGGGTATTTTATGCACTGATTATCGGATATATATATATATATATATATATATATATATATATATATATATATATATATATATATTGATTTGATAATGTTTGATTTAGATTCCCCGTTTCTTTCATGAATTTATGGTCTTGTTTGTAAAAAAAGGAAAGACTGAATTTTGGGTTGAAGGAAATAACGTTTAACTAGAATATTGGCAGATCTGTATGCAGATCTTGGAGAGGTCATAACTAATTACTTGTATTGATCATGTCCAAGATGATCAACAGGGATGCTATGGCTGGACATTTACAGGATTGGCTTTAAACCCATATCATTTTGCTTTAGTTATGGATGCTTACTAGACATTAGCAGGAGTATGTACCTTGGTGTATGCTTTTCGCAGATGATATCCTTCTTGTGGATCAGACCGGAGAAAGAGTTCGGTATAAGCTTGAGCTATGGATGTCTACATTAGTCTAAAGGTGTTCATTTGAGAAGATCTAAAACTGAATACATGGAATGTAATTTTAGTAGTAGTAGACCTAGTGGAAAAAATCGATGTTTATTTTTTGTATGTTTGAAAGAAGGAATCATTGCAATTGGAATGCTCTTTGTTGGAATGCATCACTTTTTTCTGCTAGTTCCAGTTTATTGCAGTAGGAATCCTTGCAATTCTTCTTTTCGTTTGCTGTATCCTCGGTGAATATTGTGTATGGTAACTCGTTTAGGACTTGGGAGTAATTTTTTTCATGCATTTCTTCATATTCATCTTAATTTTTTGTTGAGAACTTAAAAAATGGTTTTAAAACAATTCAACAAGTATAGCATAAATAATTGACACATTGATGATTTGGCTACAATTACCTACGAGCTGTGTTGATTATTAAACTCAAGCATGTCTCGTGCTACATTTTATCCTGTAAATGAATGCAAGCATGTATGAGTTTGCCTTGGGCTATGGAAGCATGTCTCGTGCTACAATTTACATTTAAAAATATTTATTGTTAAATTTGAAATAAAATTTTATATCTTAATACAATTTTATAAAGAAAGAGTAGCATAAATTGTTATTTTTTTACAAACAACTGCATATAAGCTGTTTTCAAACCGCAGAAACCAAACAGCTCAACAGTTTATTCATTTTAGGGGCATAAGAGTCATTTATTCATAAACAGCTGCGAATCAGCTGTTTTCCAAACGCTCAAACCAAACAGACAGACAGCTTATTCGAATCAGCTGCTTATCAGCAGATTATCGAATAAGTTTGCAACTGCCCCAAACAGACCCTAAGTGAATATATTGTCAACTTATTTAAGGATTTATAAAGATTTATATGTTTGTAATATTTTGTTATTTTAACTTAATTTATACCGATATTAATAGGAATTTCCACATAGTAAATTTAAATAAAAATAATATTAATTTAATTTTGGATAATATTTTTTATTTACTAATATTAATCATTAGTACTAATTTAACCACTAATTAAGCATTCATGAATATAATTAAATATAAAAGATAAAATCAAACGAGGCTCTAAATAACATTAATTTAATTAACATAGTTGATGCATATTAGAAAATTTATCGAGATAGAGTAATAGATTATCGTTTTAACGTTTGCACAAGAATTCAACACATATTCAGTTGAAATAAAAATATTCAATAATAATATTAAAAATTTTTAAGTATAAAAGTTATGGGGCAAAATACAGTATTGAATTAATTAATAATAATTTCAATACTTACCGCACAATTCTTATATACTTGCATATCTAACCTTAAGCTTAACCACTTGGTGACCGAACCCTAGCGGCAGAAACCGCCGAAACTCCCTATCTTTCTTCTCCGCTCCTCACCGCTCCTCCCCGCTCGATCGTTCTCCTCGTCTTCTCCTCATTGCCGGCTCGAGTTTTCCTGATCAGAGGGAGGGAAAACAATGGCGGATTCTAAGGCAGTCACCATCAGGACCCGAAAGTTCATGACCAATCGTCTTCTCTCGCGCAAGCAGTTTGTGAGTTCATAATACCCTAAGGCCTCATTTGTCTCTTTTTCTGGGCGCGAGCCTTTGATTTCAATCATTCATGAGTTATTCTTTTTCGGTTTCAGGTGATCGATGTTCTTCACCCGGGAAGGCCGAATGTGTCCAAGGTGCGCTCCGAACATCGTTTTCTACTTGAGATCTTGTGTTATATTTGAGTTTATCAATCGTTTTAGTTTATTTTCTTTGGTAATGTTTTAATCTTGCTGTTGATTAACTGAAGGCTGAGTTGAAAGAGAAACTAGCTAAGCTGTACGATGTTAAGGATCAGAACTCGATATTTGTGTTCAAGTTCAGGACTCAATTTGGTGGTGGGAAGTCTACTGGATTTGGCCTGATTTATGATTCTGTAGAGAGCGCTAAGAAATTTGAACCCAAATACCGACTCATCAGGGTATGCTTCTGATCTTCTGTTTTCACCATTTTTGTTAGAAATCTAACATTGAAAATAGAGTTCTAGTGCTTGGCTAGTTGATTTTCATGCTGTGCGAGTTCTAAATAAAATACTGTCTTCAACATGATTTCTGAAGATTGATATAAAAACCTAAATGTTACTCATTATCTACATTTGAAATTGTGCTTCATTGCTGTTTTATGAGCAGCACAGATCTTCCCTGCGTAATCTTAGTGAAAAATTAGAAGAAAAAATTATCTGAGTATTGTTTTGTCTCACATTTCTCGTTAAAGGAAACAATACCTTATTTTTTCTTCAACCAGACCAGAAAGAAAGAACAAGTTTATTCAATTTTTATCAGCTAATCAAATGCTTAAAAAATAATTTTTTTTCATTTCCTTTACTGTTTTCATTTTTATTTATTCCCTTTTCTCTGTTAATTCCTACAAAGTAAAAGGAGCCAAATTTCTTAATTGTTTGATCTCCAATTCTATTTGGCGAACACAAACTATTTGTGCTTCATAGAGGTTCTATGTTTAAATAATATTATAATTAAAGCTTGTTATTTGATAATCTTATATCTGCTTTTCTAGAGTATTTATATATTTTGTATATTGATTATATGTAAAGTGCTAATAAATCAAATTTTTAAGGCTAAAGGCCTTGTCAAGGCTCCAAAATCTAAAATCATGAAAAGGTTGTTGAGATGCTGTTTTTGAAAAAAAAAATGTAATTTAATTAGGAAGATTGACATTCATTTATGATGAAACGTTTGCAATTATCTATAAAAATCCTCAATTATAAGATTGAATCATAAAAATTGTGCAATGCAGAAGAGTTAGAATTCATAATACAATA
Organism: Papilionanthe hookeriana x Papilionanthe teres; assembly: GCA_022702705.1. Classification (NCBI taxonomy): domain Eukaryota; kingdom Viridiplantae; phylum Streptophyta; class Magnoliopsida; order Asparagales; family Orchidaceae; genus Papilionanthe; species Papilionanthe hookeriana x Papilionanthe teres. The sequence goes on along the minus strand of CM040430.1, from coordinate 2,462,436 downwards.
TTGCATGAACTGACCTTTAAATTTATAGCATTTATTACATAAATTATGGGTATAGAAATTTGTAATAATACATGTATTGCTTTAATTATTTGATTGAGTAAAATGTTAACAATTATATAAATAAGAACATAAAGTCAATAAAGAAAACACATTTTTGACTTGGAAAAAGGGATTTTTGTAGAAGAAGCTTGTTGAATAGATGCGGTCAAAGTGCCACTCTCAGCATATAATTGGGGCGGCAATGTATCATGGTTGTTAATTATGAGGAATGCACTTACATTTTGATTTGAGGTGGAGTTAGCATACTATGTGATAACATATTCTTATGAAATTTCAAGGCCAATTTGTGAATTTTACTAAGCCTGTGATGCTTCTATCATGTAAAATAGGGTTGTTGTAAATATTATTTCAGACTTGTACATTTAAATGGAGCTTATGGTGTTTATCAGCTTTTAAACTAGGGTTAGCATATGTTTATGAAGTTTGAAGGGTAATTTGTGAACTTTACTTGGTCACTGATGTTTTTATCTTGTAAAATAGGGTTGTTAGTTTTTTTTAATAATCATACATATAGATGTAGCTTGTGAGGTTTATTACCATGTAAAAAACAAACATGTCAATGGCACATGGCATGGTGCACCATCGGCGCCATTTGCATATGATGGTATGGCACACCAAAATAGCGAGTGATATTTTCGCCATGTATAGGCAATAGTGAATGACATATTGTCCCCATAAAGCATGCTAAATTAATTTTTAAGATTTAATATGAAAACAAGAACAAGAACAACAACAAAGCCTTAATCCCACTAAGTGGGGTCGGCTACAGGAATCCTTTTTCTCCATTGCGTCCTATTTGGTGTCAAATTTTCATTTAACTATAATAAATTAAGATCCTTTTTTATGCAATAAGCCCAAGTCTTTCTAGGTCTACCTCTGCCTTTCTTAATATAAGTTGAATCTAAAACATCTACTCTCCTAATCGGATCATCAGGTGGTCGAAGTTTTTGTGCCGAACCATCTAAGGCGACTCTCTCTAATTTTGTCCGTCACTAGTGCAACGCCAAACCTATTATGAATATATTCATTACGCATTGTCTCTAAGTGTAAAGCCACTCATCCACCTAATTATTCTCATCTCGACAACACTTAACTTAGCATTATGCTTCTCTTTTAAAGGCCAACATTCAACACCATAGAGCATTGCAGGTCTCACCACCATCTTATAAAATTTTTCTTTCAGTCTAAGCGGTACTTTTCTATCACACAATAGGCCGGACGCATTCCTCCACTTCAACTAACCAACCTGAATTCTCCTATTAACATACCCATCTATGTCACCATCGCGTTGAACAATAGACCCGAAATATCTAAATCGTTCACACCTTTTAATAATTTGATCACCCAAAGTTACACTTGTCACTAGAGCTACTATTACTAAAATTACATTCAATGTATTCAATTTTAGTTCTACTCAAATGAAGACCTTTAGACTCCAATGTAGACCTCCATAATTAAAGTTTTTCCTGGGCTTTATCCCTCATCTTATCCACAAGGAGGTTATCATCAACAAAAAGCATACACCAAAGTACATCCTCTTGTAAATGTCCAGAAAGACCATCCATAAATAAAGCAAAAAGATATGGGCTTAAAACCGATCCCTGATGTAAACCAACATAAATAGTAAAATATTTGGTCAATCCTCCATCAGTTCGAACACATGTAACATCTCTAGTATACATATCTTTAATGACTTGAATATAAGTCATATCAACGTCTTTCTTCTCAAGAACTCTCTAAAGAACATCACTTGGAACCTTATCGTAAGCTTTTTATAAATCAATGAAAATCAAATGTAGATTCTCCTCAATATCTCTGTACTTCTCCATCAAACCTCTCAATAAATGTATAGCTTCCATAGTAGACCTGCCCGGCATAAATCCAAATTGATTATGAGAAATCTTGGTAATACATCTTAACCTATGTTGAATTACCCTCTCCCATAATTTTAAAGTATGACACATCAATTTAATTCCTCTATAATTTGCATATTCTTGTGCATCCCCTTTATTCTTAAAAATGGCGACCAAAATACTCTTCCTCCACTCCTCAGGTATCTTTTTAGTTTTTAAAATAATTTTAAAAAGTTTAGTAAGCCAAGAAACTCCCAAATCACCTAAACTTAATATGAAAAATAAAGAAAAAAATGTATTTATACTATTCAATTTACGTATATTTGCATATTTGTCATCTAAGCTTAATATTTATTTCTATAGCACTAAAATTTTTAATATCAGATCAAACATGCAAATAATACTAATTTTTAAAAATTAAACTTTTTTTCATGAATACGTTTATATGTAATTATACTAAAAAATGTTATATTTGTAATTACATAAAAGTTTTGTGGTATGTATGTAAATTTTATCATGCGTTCACACGCGCTCACACATGATTTTTAAGGAATTTCTTTTGTTTCATTAGACTCTAAATAGATGGTCTTGATAAGCTCCCATTGCGTGCGAGTTCCAAGCCAAGGGTGAGAGCCCATGGCGTGTTTTGTCATAAAACATCTTTCCGACGGATGAATTTTAGAGACCCATTAATGAATTAAAGGTCTAAGTTCTAAGATCCTAGCGTGCATGTTGATCATAGTGTTTTGTTAAGCCTTAGTTGTAGGTGGGTAGTAGAAATAAGATTATCAAGGACCTTGCATCTTCTAGGCTTAGCACTTGGCGAGAAAGGAGTACATAATGAATGAGTTGTAGAACCTGGTTTAAGCTTAACAATTGTTTTGATCTAGGGGTGTTACGCGAGCCTAGCTGACTCATGAGCTGGCGGGCTTGACTGAATAAATGGTTTGTGAGTTGAGCTAACAAGGCAAGTTCAAGCATGACCCGAATCGACTTGTTAGTTTATGAACCAACTTGTTTAAAAAAAATTAATAGTGTTATAGTTAAAATATAATATATTTTAACACTTTATCTTTAAATTATGAAAAATATTTTAAAAATGATATTTTATATCTTCTATTAAGTGATTTTTTTTATTGCTTATCTCATAATTGTTCATTCTATTTGTCATTTTATTATAAAACTATCTTAAATTAATATTATTTTTTCTTTTTCATAATAAACAAACCTGCTCGAACTCATAGACTTAAGCTTGAGCCTGAGCTCAAACTCGATTACTAATTAATGAAGCTTTAGCTCAAGCTGAGGGTGGCTAGTTCGACTCACTTGTTTACACCAATAGCTTGATTATCCTTAATCACTCAAATATGGGCATGCTTAGCTGTAGGCCTTATGGCCCTCCAACCTTTTTTTTTTCACCGGTCAGTGTATAGCCCGTTAGAAATTTTGGAGATTTTTGTGGTCTTTGACTATTGATGCAACCAATAGAAATGGAATAAGTCCACTGTGCAATAACGGAGAAAAGCAAATGTACTAACAGTTCATTGAAATTATAATATGTGTGTGAGTTCTTGAATTGTGCTTGGAGATTTGAGCGTGTCGTGTTTCAGGTGTGATATATTTCTTAGATTGCCATTCAATGGGCTAAAATTTACTTCTGAAAGAATTTCATTTACCGCCACTTTAGCATTTGTCAATTGAACCTGGTGACGCAACTAAGGCTTCATTTGTGGATCCGTTTAGCCTCCGTTTTTACTGCAGAAAGTGCACAAAACATATATGTTCATTTGACTATTCAATTTTTCAGAACATTTTTCCATCGCAACGCTATTTCAATGGTATTTCCTTCCATTCTGAATCGTGAATAGGATACGACAGTGTGAAATGTGACTTCTAAAATAAATTTTCTCAACGGTGATGTACCGTTAGATGAGTCCTAACTGATTAAGAAAATTTCCTTAAAAATGTTGTTTTGGTGGGATGATCACTGCACTTGATAGTTTTTTAAGAGGAAGGGGGGGGGGGGGTAATTACATCTATATCACTCAAAGCATTGCTATTTACAAAACTAGCTCAGGTGATTTTTATAAAACTACTGAATATATTCATTTACACAGTCAGCGATAATTTTAGAAAAATGGTAAGTACCGGTTGAGATTTTATCACAATCTTTGATATTTGAGTAAGAATTTGGAAAATGGATTAAAGATGGGTTTGTAGTAGTAATGTTTCGATTTCTAGGTATGTAATTGCTTTTTTTTTTTTTTTTTTTTTGAGATGTGAATTGTAGTAATAAAGGTTCAAATCTCAGTATGCAATTTAAAGTCTGTTGAACACCCTCCATGACTTCTTTGGTGAACCATAGTGGATTTATTTTTTGTTCACAACTTTTGCATTCTTTTATTGAGAACAATTGTCATTTGCACTGATGATTTATACGGAGGTTTTATAAGAGTATAGTTAAAACTTAAAAGCCTTATATTTGGTAAGTTTAATGTTCTGATTTTTAATCCAAAATTCTCGAAGAATGTAGTATTTAATGTATATCTTGCCAGAAAACATATATCAGAACTATTTAATGTTGATTATTAAAGGTTTTAAAGCATGTATATATTTGAAAAGGCATTTGCACATCTTATATCTCGAAGTTAAGCTATATGCATTTTTTACATAGATGACCTCTTGATTGTTAATTCAATCAACTATGCATATTTATTGAGAGGCTTGATGGAGAAGCACTGAGGAGTAAGGAGGATCTATATATGATTTTTTTTGTTTTAAAAAAAGCTTTTGATAAGGTTCCAATGTAAGTTTTTTTGGAGAGTTCTATAAAAGTGAGGTGTTGTTGATATGACTTATATTCAAGTTATTAAAGATATGTATACTAGAGTTATTACTCGTGTTCAAACCTAAGGTTGACTAGCATTTTTTTTTTTTCATTTGGATTTCATCTGGGATTTGCTTTAAACCCATTTCTTTTTTGTTTTAGTTATGGATGAACTTACTGGACATTTTTAGGAGGATGTACCTTCTATGCTTTCATTAATGATGTCGTTTTTGTGGATAAGACTAGAGAAAGAGTTTAAGATAAACTTGAATTTTGGAGGTTTACATTAGAGTTTTAAGGCTTTCGTGCGAGTAGATCTAAAATTGAATACATGGAATGTATCTGTAGTAGTAGTAGATCTAGTAGCATAGTTGGAATAATGGGTGATCAGATCATTAAATGGAGTGAACCTTTTAGTTATGTCGGGTCTATTGTTCAAAATAATGGTGATATTTAGTAGAATTAAAGTCTGATGGTTGAATTGGAGGAATGCAAAGACCTATTGCGTGACAGAAAAGTACTGCGTGGACTTAAAGGAAAATTTTTTAAGATGGGTGGGGAGTCCTGCAATGCTTTAGGGCACATAATTTTGGCCTATAAATGAGAAGCATAAAACTAAGGTTTTGTTTGTGCCGCTTTTTTCCAGTTGCACGACCCCAAGCCGTTAAAAACTTTCGTTTGGCGTAAAACTTCGCGGCCAAACGAAGCTGAAGCGGGCGAAAAGCTGACCGCGGGATCAACCCCGCGGCCCAACTTTCGCCTGTATTATACGCGAAATTGCCCCTGCCGAAAGCCCTACATCCCTCCCATGCCTTCTTCTTCCCGCGCCTCTTCTTACCGCCCCATCGCCTTTTTTCCGTCGTTTGTTGGTGTTTCCCTCGTCTCTGACACACACACACACACACACACGCACACTCTCTCTCTCTCTCTCTCCCCTTCTCTCTTTGAACCACTCTGCTGTGCGACTTCGAGGGCTCCTGCTTGTTCGCATGGTCTGAAGAATCGAAAGAGAACATGTAAGTTTTGATATCTTTATCTTTTTGCTCTAGCATTTTCGAATATATTGAAGAAAATCGATTATGCGTGAAGGAATGGTATATTTCATTTCGGCTTCTTGAATGCAATCACAATTCCTTTCTCTCTAGTGTAAATCTGCAGACTCAAGATTCTTGATAATGTATTTTTAGGCTTCATTGGTTCCTAAACTGAGTTTGTTCTTCGCTTCTACAATCATTGTTTAATTTTCTTTTCATTTTTTTTGAATGAATTAAGGGAACAAAATCTTTTGCCAAGGAATCAACTCCATTTTATTGTACGGAAGAATATTGTTGCCCACTTGTGCAAAAACGAAGCTTACAATTTCTCCATGTATCACTAACAATTGCTATAGATATGTCATGCACGGACCTTGAACTCCGGGAATTGTTGGGTAATGTGGTAGGAACTCAAATTAGATTTTAGAAGCCTTAATAAAGGAAGGATCCCGTTTGTTTTACTGGGATTTTATTTTCTTGAAATTGAATGTGATCAAACTTTTTTTCTAGCAATTAACGGATCACAGAGAACTTCAAATATCCAAAAAATTGTATCTGTCGTTAATTAGATAAACTTAAGTATTGGAAAAAATTAATTACATCATTTGATTTAGAGAAACCATTGTGTAGAAAGCTGCAGTTGTACCGAAACAGTGTCAAGGTAGGTTCATCTTGTTCTTATAATGTAATCATTGTTTTAGCAAAACAACCTAAGTTAATAATATATTGACTTAAACCATATAGAAATCTGAAGAGCTTGTCCATATTTTCATACACGGGTGTAAGCTCTGCAAAATTCTGGAGTAGACGTGAATGTGAATGTGTATGTACAATGCAGATTTGATCTCCAATCTGGAGTATATCAGTCTGAACGGGTGAGTGTGCTTCCAGAATTTTAAACCATACAAAAATTTAGAGAGTTTCTCCATATTTCCCATGCAGGTTTGATCTCTCATATGCAGTATATAAGTATGAAAGGGTGCTCAAAGTGGGAAAGTAATGCAAATAAAGCACATCACTATTGATGCTTTACTGTGCTTTGACTTCTGTACATTTATGTCACTTGCAATTCTTTGTTTACTGTTTGAAGGAATGTCTAAAGCAGCTAATGAGATCTTTCAATTCTTAATAGCTAATCTTCTACTCCCTGTACCTTTGTAAATGCCAAAATCAAAGTGGCTTGATTGTGAATGTCATGGAAATGACAAGTTTCATTTGTTTTTGTCGTGGTAGGTGCTAAATATTAAGGGAATAGTATCTTCTTATTACTAGAGCATATAACTGGTGAGGCACTTTAGGATGGCTTAAATTTTTTAAGCAACCATTGTTGCCGTTACCCAGGGAATCTGCTCTCTTCGAATGCAATGAATATAGAAGGAACAATAATTTTCAGTTCCCTTACAAGATTGTTTCTTCTCTCTTTTCTCCTTATTTAGAAGAAACAACAATGAATATAGAAGGAACAACAATAATGCGGCTTGAGAAGCTTTTCTTGTTGAGCTACTGGAATATGAGGCGTTTTTAGAAGCTCTAGGAGTAAATGCTTACTTTTTTAGAAGCTACTAGAGCAAAGCCATCAAAAGCAAAGCTGCTTGACTGTTAATGCCATGGGAATGCTAGTTATGCTACTTATTACATTTTCGAATGCTAGTTATTATATTATTTTCTTGTTTTTTTATGTTAGAGGTGGTATTTTGTTGTGAATTAGTTGTGGATGTCAGCATAGGAACTTGATGTTTTTGATGCAAATGTCCCAATTTATTTGGAAGCTTAAGAACATTGGCAATTCTGGATTAGATGTGAATGTGCTTGAAAATCTTAAACCATACAAAAATCTGAAGACCTTCTCCATATTTACATACACGGGTGTAAGCTCTGCAAAATGTATGCACAATGCAGATTTGATCTCCAATCTGGAGTATATCAGTCTGAATGGCTGCTGAGAGTCGGAAACTCCTCCACCTTATGGGTTGCTTTCCCACCTCAATTCATTGTACCTTTGTAACATGGCAGAAAGCTAAGCAGCTTGATTGTAAATTCTATGGGAATGGCAAGGTTTATGTATTTATGGGCATGCATGTTGCTATTAAGAATTATGGGCATGCATGCTGTTATTAAGGATGGATTTATGGGCATGCATGCTGCTATTAAGTAGAATCAGGTGAAGTTTAAATATTTAAGAATTCAGTGGTATGTAGTTCAATACCCCTTTTTTCGTTTTCCTTGCACTGAAACAGTTGAGGATGGAATGTTAAAGCACCAAATTGCTATTTAGGTAAATATGAAAGTTTGGATGTGAGAGATGTAAATCCATAAGAAAAAAACCTGAAAGTTTGTATTTCAATGCCCCTTTTTAATCGTTTATTTTTGAAATTTACCTTTCCATGCCTATGTAAGGTGGCATGTTTGCAAAAATTGAAGTTATGGTTTTAGATATGTAGATACTTGGGAATTGAGTGGTATGTATGCAGATCTTTCTTGAATTGATCCAACTTGCAGATGAGTATTTTTTTATACCAATGTAGATCGGAAATCTTCGCGTAACTGCTTTAGGTAATTTTCTAATTACATACTTTATAGCATTTGTTTTTATAAATTATAGTTCTTTAATTCCATATCGAATGAAAATCATTTGCATTTACAATCCGTTGATTTTATCTAATCATTTTTAGCTTCTTTTTATACCATTATTGAATGTTCTGTATATTAATGCCAGAGGATGATTTAAATCTAAAATCATTGCACTGTTTTAGTGAGTTTCACGATTTAATTTATTAATATATATTTAAATAATATGTAAATTCATTAATGGAAAATATATAAATAATTTGTGAACATGAACGAAATGAATTTTTGCTTCTGAAGTTTCTAAAACGCAATCATATAGCTTTCTTTTAAACAGCTTTTACAAAACATAGGCAGTGATTGCCATTTTTCCGTAAACAAGTCGCTCCATACTGTTTTCACATAACTCGCACCAAACAGGCGCCTGCTTCCCACAGTTAGCTTTCTAGCGATGCAGCATGCAATTAAAAGTTCGAGAAGTTCAGAATCGCACCAAACAGAGCCAAAGTTGAATATTGCTCAGCTGAGAATGCTTAGATAGATGAGTGGCTTGACTATTAGAGAAAAAATGCGAAATGAATATATCCGTGAAAGGGTTGGTGTAGCTCTAGTGGCATGCAAGATTAGAGATAATCGTCTTAGCTGGTTTGGTCACATTAAATGTTGACTATCTGATGATCTTGTTAGGAGAGTAGATGTTCAGATTCGACTTATGCTAAGAAAGGTTGAGGAGCACTTGAAATAACTCTGGTATGATGTATAAAAATGATCTTAATTTATTAGAATTAAATGAAAATATGACAATAAAACAAAATGAAGAAAAAAGATTCATGCAGCTGACCCAATTTAGTGGGATAAATGCTACTTCTTGTTGTTGTTTCTGTGTTGGAGTAACAGTGGCTTTTCCATTTTCTTACATACTGTTTTTTGAACCTTCCGCACAATATTACATTTTTTAATTTTTCTTCTTTTTTTTTAGGTATGTGAATTATTGTTTAAATTTTATTTTCATTATAAATTTCAAGCAATAATCAATCCTTTGCAATCTCCACTAATCTTAGTGATCTCATCATTATGTTAAAATATATCGTTCTTTTTATTTGTTACTCTTGCCTGGTAAAATATTTACATTTTTCATGTTTCAGATTACTTTTCTGCTGATTGTGTGTAATGATTTACAGAATGGATTGGCCACGAAGGTGGAGAAATCAAGGAAGCAGATGAAAGAAAGGAAGAACAGAGCAAAGAAAGTCCGTGGCGTGAAGAAGGTTAGTTTTGATCTTTTGAGTTTATTCTGCTCTAAAAGAAAATTTTGATTGTTCATTCTTTCGTTTTTTTTAAAAAAAACAATAATATTATTATTATTTAAAAAAACTACTCAAATACCACACAATTCTTAGTTATTTGCATGTCTAAAGACCCAAAATTTGATATTTACATTTTAACACTTTGTTAGAAACCTATGCACGAAAATTTCTGTAAAAAAATTAGTAGATATGTAATTATATAAGAATTGTGTGGTCTGTATGTAAGTGCCCCTTATTGTGATTGTTAATATTATTATTATTTATTATTGCAGACCAAAGCTGGAGAGGCTGCTAAGGCAGGCAAGAAGAAGTGAATGATATCTTCAGCAGCTTACGAGATTATAATTTATATTTTCCTGTGGTTTGATGAATGGATGCTATATTTTGGCCTTTGATTTTGGAATTCTGAACTATTCTGTTACTTTTGTAGTTTGTTAAATTTTCCTTTATTTTCTTTTAAGGATATTTTTCAGTTCAGTCCCTAATTGTTTGTACTTTGCATGACTTTGAGCATTATTAGATTTATGTGAATCAGAATTTGCTTTTAATCAAATGAAAAAGATGTCTTCTAAGGGTTTAGAAGCTACCATCTATTTCTTCACCAATGACCTACAGCTTTCCTAAGCTCTCACAAAAACTAAAGGCTTCTCCATTGATGCCCATCTATCCATTCAGTAATATAAATATATATAATTTTCAACACTAAAGTGCATGACTATAAAATCCAATTATCCAATTACATGATAGATTGCACTCCTTTAATTCTGTGGAAAAAATTTGAGAAGAGCATTTTGAAATTCAATATGGTTGGTTAGTTTGAATACTTTGTTGGCTCGTATTGGAGATGTGTGCAAAAACTATTATGGTGATTGTCTGTCGTATGTTGTGATTTTCTGGGTCGAGTATTGCTTCTTCTTCTATTTGTGCAGAGGCTGAGGTGGAGATTGTTGCTTTGAACTTTGCTCTCATATGTGGTTGTAATAAAATTTGTTAGAAATGAATTCTCTAAAACTGCGGAATTACTGTAATGTGAAAAATGAGTATCATTGAAATTTAATTATTCATATATATAAAAATTTTATTTAATCATGTTTTATTCATCGAGAAGGAAATTAATGTGCTAATTGGGCTGCAAGAAGAGAATTGGATTCTAGGTGATTGATTTTTCTGATAAGATTTCTTTGGAGCTTTTTTGGTTGCGTAAAGAGAATTGTTTGAATATCCCTTTTATTCTTGCTAGTAATAGTTTGTAAGCTTTTTACGTGAGTTGTATTATTCGCTAATGGTTCTTAGAATTTTGTTTGCTTTGTGCGAGTTGTATGTATTTAGAGTTTAGTAGAACTATTGGCCCCACAATTGTAATTATTATTTTTTTTTGATGAAATAAAATTTTCTAAGAGATTCTTAACCAAAAAAAAAAAAAAAAAACTCAAAACATTTTAAGGATCATTTTGGTTACTCTCACCCTCTTTCTTCTCAACTATATCTTTCAAACTTGCCCATGTTTTCCTCTTCTTCTGTTGGACTTTGCTGCTGCTGCTGCTTAGCTCCAACTTGCTAGATTCTGACTCGCTCGTCATCTTCTTCTTCGAAGAAACATTAACATTTTGTTTCTGCATCGGAGTTGAAGGAGTCTGTTGATTTTAACAATTTGATTTCGATATAGGATCTCAATCATCTATCTTGATGAAAGAAAGAAGTTTTGATTGTGATGCGGTGTCTGATCTCGGCTCTTTCGAAGATATTAGAGTTTTGATATGGCCTTTGGTGATGCCATTGATTTGAGTGGCGATGATGACATAAGTTGCAAGTGTAGATAACATTGTTCTGCAAGTTGCGTGATTTCATGTTCGATCGCCTTTGCTTGTTATTCGTACGTTTTCCGAATTGAGCAATTATATCCCGGTTGGAGGTTGCTTTCACATCAGCGAAAAAAAACAAAGAAAAAGAAGAAGTATTTATATTGTTGGAAAAGAGAAACATGGAGATGATTTACAAATTTATCCAACAATTGAGCTAATCCATGTTAAAAGAAGAAAGTAAACTAAGTTTAGACTTGGTTATAGGGTGATCTAGCTACGTACATACATTATATTACACATCTTTTATATATATATATATATATATATATATATATATATATATATATATATATATATATATATATAAAGAATGGGCCAGAGCGTGAGGTCTGCGCAACTCACCCTATTGGCTCAACCCTCGTTAGGTCTAGGGGCGACCCAGTGTGCAAATAATTCGAGGACCACCTGGCTTAAGGCGACCCTGCGCCACCAGGGGATTCAAACCCGTGACCTGAGGTGACTTACGACCTTCAAATAAGCTATTCTACCAACAAGCCATAAAACACACACATATCACATAATTAATTCCTATGTAATTACATATCTAACACCTAAATTTCAATTTTTGCATATATATACACCACTAACTATACATGAAAAAAGGTAATTTCACTTTTTACAAGTTAAAATAGTGATATTTTTTTATGCGATATGAAAGATTTGGGGGTGGTATAAATGTGAAAATCGAATTTTAAGATTTACATACATATCACTCAATCCCTATGTATTTACATATCTAAAACCTAAACCTCAATTTTTACATATATGCAACGTTACCCATGCATGAATCTATATATGTAAATATATAGGAGTTGGATGGTTTGTATGTAAATGCCCCGATTTCTCTACTTCAATATCAGCTTTATCTAAAGAGTTTAGGAGTTTCAACAAAATATCACAAAACCAATGGATGTTGACATATCATCGACTTCTTCAAGTCAACGGTCTCAACAACTCAACTCTATCGACAATTTCCTCAATGTAGTTGACTTGCCAACTTCACTATAAGTCAATCTCTCCACCAAAACCAATTTTCTAAAAGCTAAGCTTTGCATCAGAACTTGTCTCGAGTCTGCTCGAAAGCCCACTGACTTCCTTCAACATTAAATTAGTGCAAGACACGCCTCTCCCACTCACTTGGCTACTCTAGAGACGGGCTATGTGGATTATGCCCATCGAACCAGCCTATCATTCGCGACACATTACATGAGCACCCAACAACTAATCATCGATCCAACAATTCATGCCTCAACATCACACACTTGATCTCCACTAGGTCCCCCACATGGAGGTCTCCATTGTTGCTAGCAGTCTCTTCCACTTAACACCTAAAACTTTTGATTCAATGATAAACGACCTTATATAAATAGAAAAGTAGGAGTCCTTCCAATATCTTCTCTTCTCTGCTCTTATCACTTCTAGGGTAGCACCGATGAACATATAAGATGGACCTTTTCTGCATCATGTGCGCTTAAATTTTTTCAACGTACACACTCCTTCCCATCATTATCCCGTATAATTAAGCAACAAAACCTAACCACATAAGTTGCCAACCTTATTATGCTCTCCCTTTCTTCTTCTCCTTCCTAGGGGCGATTCTACTCCTCCCTCTCGAGGCACACCTATAATTCTAAAGGAGACATTAGTCAGCATCATGTCCTCGTAAGGTCTCCTATACCTTGTTTCATTCTTCTCTTGGATCGGGAATTATCTTAAATCAAATACTTGCTATCCTTCTTCAAACATTGACATCACGAAGACAACAATTTTAAAATTCACAGACATTTATTTCCTCTTTTTATTCCCTCAATTTCACAAGGTCGAGCAAAGCATAGTTCATGGAACATAGTGCAACTATGCATGTGGCCACCAAGTTCTTTATTGAGAAAGTCAAGTTTATTTAATGAGCTTGAAGCTAATATAGAAAACTTATGGATGTAATGTCCTACATTGGTAGCAATTAACTTTTAAACCATCCATCAACTCAGGAGCATCATCAAATGGATAAGAGTTGATATTTATATATTAAGAACTAAATTCTTGATTTAAATGAGACAGTATTCTCCACTGTCATAGATCGTAACAATCTCCAGATTAAATGAAAATCCTCTATTTGCATCACTTTTCAACATCATCAAGTGCCACACACAGAGCTAATTCAACCATGCAGAGCTTTTGTGAGAGTTGCTCAGTCTTGGAACACTTATCAACTATGGTAGTGGACATCAAGTTCCATGAGAACCATAAATTGCAACTGTCGACACAAAAGCTTAAACTAATAGATAAGTGCATGATAAGAGCTCAACTTTATTTCATTTCCAACTCGTACCTAATTTGGGGTAGTTGCCTACTGTTTTTGGGCATTTTTTATTGGTTGATTGGATTATTTTGCCTACTATTTCGAGGCATTTTCGTTGACCGATTTGGAGTAGTTTGTCTGCTGTTTTGGGACGTTTTCGTTGCTGGTTTGAAGTAGTTTGTCTACTGTTTTTGGGCCGATTTTGTTGGTTGATTTGGAGGACTTTGGTCACTATTTTGGGGCTTTTTGTTTGCTGATTTGGAGCAGTTTACCTACTTTTTTGGGGTGATTTCGTTGACTGATTTAAAGCAGTTTGGGCACTGTCTTGGAGACTACTCAGGCATTGTTTAGGTGCTGTTTGGGTGCTGACTGGGTGTTATTTTTTAGTCATTTTAGATGTCTGTTTGGGCTAATTTGTTCATTGTTTTGAGGTACCACTTAAGTGTTGTTTTGGCCCATTTTTTCTCACTATTTCGAGCTGATATAATTTATGATTATTTTTTTAAAAATTCGAACATTATTTTAGGTCGGTTCACTTACAGTCTTGCCCCTTTGCTTTGATGATTTTTTGAAGTGAGTCAACTTCTTCTCTTTACCCGTTGTTCTGTTTTTAGTTTTTTTTCCTTGCCCGATGATGTGATCCTACATGCTTATACCGAGATATGAATGCCTATAGTATAGAGATTTTGGATCATCAAGTCAGCTGTAAGTTGGACGGTTTTGGATTTTGGGTGGTGATGACAATGCTTATGCGCTGAGAGTGTGTAAAAAGTGGTATATCAAAATAATATCTCCTACCTCAAAGACCTTCGGAGAGAGGATAAGCTATTCACCGACCTACAATAAGAAATTTCTCCTTGCCTTCTTAGGTTGCCGGTAGTTCTTGCACAATCAAAGTGAGCAATTTGTGGACTATTTTACTTCTCCAAAACATTTACACAGATACTACAAAAAAAAATTCATTTGCGTCACTACTACTTTTGACTGCTAAGTAAACTCTGCACGCATGAAAAATAAAAAAAAAATTGATAAAATATTATAAAAGGCCCACTTGTTAATTACTTTGACTGAGTACAAGGATTGCCCTCATTAGATTTGTTTGGTTGGTATCCTTTATCCGGGCAAATTATGAAAGCACGCAACCCAGCTCCGAGCCTGCCCAAAGCCTGAATTCTTATGACTCCACCTACTCTTCACTCACGCGCGTGTGTGTACACACACACACACACACAAACACACACACACACATGTTAACCGTGTTTGTTAAATTCTCTGCAACACTTGCTGACTATTACCTGTGATATACGTGAGTCTATTTTATTTCATTTTTACTGCATTTTCTGCACTTCCACTGCATTTTTATCATTTTTTTTATTTTCATGGACTTGTAATGCCCTAAGACAAAAGAGCAGTAGAATGGTGATTAGGAGGTACACTCCGGTAAGCCATTGACTAGTCATAATGCATATACATACAAAGCCTAAACCCAGAACTCGCAACCATCACGACGAGGAGCTTGGAGCAAGTTTTGTGGGCAGCACGACGAAGATACACACGACCACAATCAAGATAAAACATGAACAAATCTATTTCATCCAAAACCATTCCTTAGTCTTAAATAACAACAATCCATAAGATTTTGAGGTAGTTAGTCTTGCACGACATAAATCCTCACTTTATCTTTAGGCTTTTGTACAACCATGTTGTGTAGTATAGTCCTAACTCGTTTTAGGCTATGAGATTGTTGTTCGGTACGACGTAAACTCTCTTGTCTCTGCGGGCTATTTGCATAATCAGTTATTATGCAATTATAAACCCGAAATAATAAAATTGGCAGGATTGAATACTTAAATAACATCACCTCTCAAACGCAGCCACACAGTAGGATAGTTTAGGAAGTCATTGATAGTTCTCCTCAGGATCTGTGACATCCCCTACCTCTTCCTTCATTTGGACTCCTGAAAAACTGTTCCCATGTAGTAATTTCTCATTTGATTCTTCCTACAAACATCCTTGAAAACTAAACTCTGGAACCTTGAAGACAGAACCTCCAATCAAAATGAAAAATTTTCGTAAGTAACTTCAACCATTTGAGATATAATTAATTATCAGGGCTTGCTATTTGGAACCCAAATAAAATAAACTCTATTTAATTTTTGTATTAGATAGAAGAATTTATCTGTGGAATCCTGAAGACAGGACTTTTGATCTAAATCAAGAGTTTTTTTAAGTGAATTCGATCATTTGAGATATAATTAAGTATAAGGCTTGCCCTTACGGGGAACTTGAAACTCAAGTAAAATAAACTTTATTTAATCTTTGTATTAGATAAGAGAATTCGTTGGTCACAAAAAAAGTTCGTAAATCAAAACGGATGTCACATGCACACATTAACTTGATGTTACAATATTGTATAGCAATATTACTATCAATAAATCAATATCTAAATCTCTGAAAAATTAGTAAGACCTCGAAGAAAAAAAAAAACAAAATGCCTGCTCGTTAGATAAACCAAACCACCTCATTATGCATGCCGCAAATAAAATCCAATTACATTTTTAATTTATATATATACGCACACATTATGCTACAACAACATAGTAAGACCGAAATGACGATTGACATTTTCAACATCATTATTATTGTTAATTAAATAAAGGATCTAACTCCCCAAAAAGCCTGAAAAATCTGAATTTGCTTCAATGTTTTAGCAGGTGCAGGTCCTTCCTCACATCAGTTGCAGTTAAGTATGGTTATTTAGCCTGTACAGAAGAGAGAAAACAAGTGAGAATGGACGAAACAAATAGGAAGTTTTACATATCAAACACATGCCACTTTATCTATGCATGAAAAGATGTGATATGAAAGATTTGGGACGGTATTAATATAAAAAAGCAAAATGTTTAGGTGTTAGATATGTAAATACACAAGAATTGGGTGGTGTGCATGTAAATTGGCCCAAAATGTAAATACCTTTTCTTCTGTTGTTTGATATGAGCTCAGGTCAAGATGTGTAGCTTTATATCTCTGGCTCAAATATGCAGCACATGTTACAGGAGGGTACCTGCGATAGCTATGAGTGTTAATACACTGAGAAGGAGATATTTCCCAATGATCTAGCAGCTCAACAAAAAGACCTAGGTGCTAGTTTTGTAAATAATAAAGTTTCGAGTGTTATGCATGCAATTATCCTTTTTTATTAATTTTATTTAAATATATATACAAACATAAGAATTATGTGGCATGCATGCATGTAAAGCTACCCATCTTTAAATGATAAAATTAAATAAGGAAAATTTACATACATAGCACGAACTTCTTATGGATTTACGTATCTCGCACCTAAACTTTCATATTTACACGCATAACACATTATGCATGGAAAGATGGATTTGGGTATTAAAATGTGGGAATTAGTGCTATTTTTGATGTGATGCGAAAGAATTTGATGCTTTGTGTGTAAAAATGAAACTTTTGGTTTGAGAAACGTAGATCCATAAGAATTGAGTGCTATGTATGTAAATGGCTTATTAAGTAAAAGTTAAGTAATCACATCCAAAATTTAGTGTAATGAGATCTATGGAAAGTATAACAACGTATGAATGCCGAGCTATCTAATCACGAGAAAGTTGATCAAATTACATTATATAACATTTTATTGAATCAAACAAAACTGTATTAATTAAGCAATCACACCATTAAGTGCGAAAAATCAACATACAAAAATCTCAGCCTGGCTTGATAAGTTAGTGCCACAAGGAACTTACTTGGGTGGGTTAGTCTCAGAAGTACATGACGGCAAACACTCCACAAGACACTCATGGCTTGGCTCCACAAAATATGCAATCTGCTCCAAAAAAAAGGACAAAATAAATAAATAAATAAATAAATCACAGCAATATATTTCTTAAGAACATACACATTAATGATAGGAAAACCTTATTTAAAAAAAAAAAAAAAATCTGTCTACTATTGATGTTTTTTTACGATAAGAAGAAGCTTAAAAAATTTTAGAATAACATATAAAACTTAAAATGATTAGGAATATTTACATGCATACCACTCATTTCCTATATATTTACATAGTTTTTTAGAGCTAACTTATCATTTTATGGTTATAATTTAGCTCTTGTATTCTAAACAGCACTCTTAGGAGTTAAAAATCAATACTACAATGCAAAGTGCTAATTACCACTCAGTACTATTTCTATTTCCATAAGATACTATTGCTCAATCCACTACACCTCTTGTTAGGGTTAGGGAAATTCACATGCATAACACACAACTCTTATGTATTTACATATCTAACACTTGAAGTTTGATATTTACACTTATAAGTTATAATACTTGGGTGTTATAAATCAATACATGAAAAATGTACGTTTCACATTTAAAAAATTAATAATGGGGGTATTCTTGATGTGATGTTGAAATTTTAAGTGTCTAAATGTGAAAATTTTCGCGTTGGATGTGTAATTACATATGAATTATGTGATCTTTATGTAAATGTACCAAGAGTTTATGACCCAAATTTTCATGTGAGCTTAATTGGTTGCAGAATTTTTTCTTAGCACTATTTTCTCATATAAATTTAGATTTTGGATAATTATTAAATTATAAATGTATCCGTAGTCCTTAAATTAAAAGAGATGAGTTTTTGGCAGAATTATGAGTTAATAACTCATGGATTGTGATTTTTTATATTTTCATCTTGAATATCAACCTACATTTACATTAGAAATCCTAGACCTTTGACCATCTCACATCACTCATGGTAGATTAGAGCAAATAGGGCATCATTCAATGAGAAAATTGATTTAATAAGCATAAAAAATGCCAAAATACCACATTAAGATGCTACAAAAATAATTATTTACTTTTGGACAGAAAAATAATAAAATGATGGGGCTTACAGAATAACGTTCTTGTCCATCACTAAGTACACGGTGCAGTGTGGACCTGCAGTAAGGTAAAAACTTGTGAAAAACATACAATGAAATAGCACAATCAATGCCCCAACATAACATTAAATTAAACCTAAAATTGCGAGTTAAAATTATGCTATGCTTAAATAAAACAAAGGTGCATTCACATACATACCCCCAAATTCTAATGTCTTTACATATCTAATGCCTAAATTTTGATTTTTTACATTTATACCACACAAATCTTTCATATCACAGAAAAATTCCACTAGTTTAGTTTTTTAAAAAGTGTAATACACCTTTCCATGCATGGGTAACGTGGTATATATGAAAAAATTGACGTTTAGGTGTTAGATATGTAAATACATAAGAATTGAGTGCTATGCTTATAAATCTTCCTTAAACAAAACATGGAAGCAGCACTAATGCTAATGTAATCCTGAAATATAAATCTTTATATTGCAGTGAATATAACACATACAACAATAAAAATGTTATGTTCAAGGTTGTTATAAGCATGCTGCTTCATAAAAATCCTTATCTGATATTTTAGCAAACTCTACTTGCATTTTACCTAACGAGCTATAAGGAATTTCAAATTGCAGGTTTTAAAGCGTGATAAAATTGGAACTTGTCTTGCATAAATGATGTTTCATACTGTTGAGATAATATAAGAAATGGCTTGTCATAATATTTGAGAAGAAACGAAACTCAAACACAAATAGAGAAACATCAAGATTCAAAAATCTTGGATGGGAAAAATTACATGAAGAGGAGAAGAATTCACTACACTAAAAAAAAATTACACTGAGAGGGCAGACTTAGAATTCGGCAATTCATGTAACATAATATCCATGAAACCCTTATTAATCACACACACATAGATATATAATGTTAATATATACATATGTGTGTGTACATACACACTAAGAACCAAAAAAAAGAAGCTTATTTGGATACTCAAGCACGCCAAAAGTACATGCTTAATACATTGAGAGAGTCTTTCGAAGATGATGAAATCCATTAGAAAGGAAGAACAATACCTAAAAACACCATTACTCCACCGCTCAAGCATATCCCCAAGGTTGACAATGAAACCTCTGAATAACATAATACTTGAGTCAATACACGGCAATAAGATAACATTGCTTTCATGATAATGGTGAAGTAAACATGTTTTCATAGTAGGAAGCTTTACACAAGTACCACTCAACTCTTATGTATTTACATATCTAACACCTAAAATTTAATTTTTAGATGCATGCCATCTTACCTAAGCATAAAAGGTGTATTTCAAATTTTAAAGGTTAAAATATTGATATTTTTTATATGATAATGAAAGATTTACGTGGTTTAAATATAAAAAATTAAATTTAGATATTAGATAAGTAAATACACAGGAATTGGGAGGTATGTAAATGCCCCTTCATAGTATTAACTGCAGGAATAAAAATGACTAAATTATAATCTATATTATTTATTGCCCGATAAAATAATGTATACATTAATAAAAAATTTCAAAAAGGAATGGCCATAGTAAAATCAAATTAGTTACTTTGTTCAAATGTAAGCTCAAAATTTCTTAAACATTAATGAACATGATGTACATGACGGAATATCCATAGGCCATTTTCAGCATGAGAAGGGCAGTAAGATTCTAACTCCACCTTAATCCTCACAATAGGTATTGCTTCAAGTTCAAGGTGAGTAGCATTTTAAAGCCAATTAAAACCAAATATCACAGTCTAAACTTTGAATGGTCTAGGTAGAAAAAAGTGTGAAAAAGTGTTAAAATGGTCCCTGGCTTTTTTCAGAGGTAATTTTTAATCCTTAAGTTTATAAAAATGTCAATTAAATCCCCAGACTCTTTTAATGAGGCCTAAAATAGTTCTATGGGTACCATTTCAGCCCATACTAAAAGAGTATAAGGACTAATTTGGCAACTCTGGGACTAAAATGGCCGGATGTAAATAATCAGGAGACTATTTTTACACGGTAACCCCTTTACAGTTGATATTCTGTGGCAGTCTCAAGAACAACCAACCTGCAGAATTAAGAAAGGAATTTTCTAGCATTGAAACTAAGAAAGAAACAAACCCTTTCAGAGGAGCCACATATTCCCATGTCTGAGGCCGCACATCCTTATCCTTGCATATCTAGAAAGAGAGAAAAACCACGTATTGGGACAGATACCACTAACGAAAATTCGATACGAAAAAGGGACACTTTCTGCAGATTACCTCCCCACTTACCTGAAGACCAACCACATCATCCGTAGATAAGAGAGTAATTAAACCATAATCAGTATGAGATCCACATCCATATATCCCCGTCGCAGGATTAGAAGCTTTACCTGAATTCATAGCGAATAATAAATCAATCATGCCATAAATCAGAATACGCAAAAATGGCCTGCGAAGTACATACCTCCTTCATAGTGAAGAAGCCTTAATGTTGCAATGGGATCACCAAGCATTTCGGGTTTATCAAAGAAATCGGCATCTAAGTCGAGTGCAAGAGCTATGATCTTAGCAATTGACCGAGATACTCTCCTGTAAGAATTTGAAAAATATTATCTGAATGTGAAGAACATGAAATTTCACACTAGATTCATTCCATCAATGAAGCACAACAGATTTATGATGGAGTTTGGAGTACCTATAAAGAACAAAAAAGGGGCATTTACATACATACCACACAATTCTTATGCATTTATATATCTAACACCTAAACATTCATATTGGCATCCATACCACTCAAATCCTTAACATCACATCAAAAATACCACCATAAATATATTTTTAAAAGTGAAATATAACTTTCCATGCAGAAGTTCATGACACCAAACCACCAAGTAGTCATAAATGTAAATATTAAACTATGAGTGTTAGATATGTAAATGTATATGAATTGATATAAAATATATTATGATACTTTGATGCAAATTTTTTCATATTTCTGTAAATACACAGTATACACACATGAAATTGCCACAAACCTAAAATTACGCGATTACGAAAACTGAATTAGAATAGGAATGCTGAGACTATTAGGGAACTTAGAGCGCCAATATCCTTAATCTCTATCCACCATATAAGAAAAAACAAAAGAAAAAATATAGACCCTAATTCATACAACGAAAATGCTATATCATTCAATTAATAAATCTAAGCTTCTAGAAAATTTGACAATGCATGTCACAATTGTGCAATTTAAATGCCTCATTTCAATTAAATTGATAATATAATAGTTGAATTTTTTTTTTCAAACTAGTACGAGATTGAGGACAAAATTTAATCATGTTTACTCGATGATTAAATAAAATATCACATTGAAAGGCACAAAAGATAACTCACAAGGCCTCTTTGTGGTACTGCTCCATAACCCGCCTCCACTCTGGCAAAATAACTAGAGAATACAGAACAGGGAACAAAGAAGTCTCAGAAAAGTTCAGCATAAGTTCATAAAAAATAAAAAGTACAAGAAAAACCACCAAAATAAGAGCCCATATTTTAAGGTAAGGAAATTTACACATATAGCACACAACTCTATGCATATACATATCTCATACCTAAACTTTCATATATATCTATATATATCTATATATATATATATATATATATATATATATATATATATATATATATATATAGATGGATAGATATATAGCACTTTGGTGGTTTAAAACTATGCATGAAAAGTTGTATTTCACATTTACAAAGTGGTAACAATGTTATTTTTTATGTGACATTAAATATTTGAGTGCTATGTGTGTAAATATAAAACTTTAGTGCGAGATATGTAAATAAATAAGAATGTGTTCTATGTATGTAAAGATCATCAAAATGACAATTAACATCGAAGATAATAATGATCATCACAAGTAAAATGAAAAAAGATGAAACTATGCTCAAATTTTCTGCAGCACATCATAGTAAATTTGCTGATTCAGGCGGATATAAAATCCCGATGCCTACTGTTAAAGTTTTGGAATTAGGGTTCATAAGCTCGATGTGAGAACTTCGTCTCCGTTCTGAAAATTAATATCAAAATGACAGCTTAGACAACACACTCTGATAGTTTACCATTTGAAGGCCACTGATTTGGGCCAAAAAAGGGCTTTTCGGCCTGAGGATCATCTTGAGGTACTTCAACACCAATGTAATATCCTTCTTTATAATCACCTAGAAACAAATCCAAAAAGCATTACGTTTATACACACTTTAGCTCATTAAAATCATATGAACAAGATGAAAATTTTCAGTAATCATCATTACCAATAGGTAGCATATAGATTAATAACAATAAATTGTGGGAGCTTTCAATATTTGATCTTCAAGGAAAAAAGTTTGATTCAAGTAGATGTACATCAATAAAATATGAGCAAAAACCGACAGACCAAATTATGCATTCTATCCAGTATGTAACAGACTATAATGCAAAACAAATTTCTACCATCCGTTCATGAAATGTAGAACCCGTTAAACTATTAGTAAATGAAAAAAGTAAAGCTAAATAGAATCTGGAGACAATAAAAAAAAAATAAAAATAAAAAACTGTGCAAATTTTGACCAAGTTAAATGGTATTTAGGCAAGGAGCTTCCCATACATTGACAACCATCTCCAAATAATTTTACCTACATGACCCCCTCTCAAGTGTATGCTCCTAGGAGTGTAAACTAGTCAAGTCAAGCTTGAGCTACCCTGAAATTGAGCTTGAGCTTGATTAATTAATCAAGTTTAAGCTCAAGCTCGAGCTTAATTCTAGGAGTTCGAGTATGGTCACGAATTAGCTTGTTTATTATATGAAAGATGGAAAAGAATATTAATTCAAGCTAGTGTTTGGTGTTATAATAAAGTGACAAATATAATGAAGAATAAAAAGATAAATAATAATAAGTCACTTGAAATAAAATGCAAACTATTAATTTTTTAAATATTTTTAATAATTAAAGATATAGTATTGAATTAATATATTTTAAGTATATTTATATTAATTATTTTTTAAACAACCTGGCTATCAAGCTAACAAGTTTGGGTTGGCTTGAGACCCGCCTTATTAACTCATCGAGCCACTTATCTAGTGGAGCCCAAGCCAGCTCAAGTGTTGGTTTGCCTCAGTTATACCCCTAACTGCTCCTCATTCTTCCTCATTAAGAAGTTTGAAACATAGTTAAGAAATTTTGTTTTGGCTTGATATTTTGAGAGTGCTGCTCAGATGTAAATAAACGTGAATAAACCTGATTCCAACTCTTAACAACAATCTAATATCTCTCTAGACATCAGTGTTTTATTTTGAAGGTTATTTTGAACGCTCAATTGGCAGCGTGTGAGCTTTTCCTGCTTTTATAAAGGGCTACTAATAATTAAGGGAATCTCAAAGCACAGGAAACAATAACCAACTGATGAAGATAAATAAATACTGTGTGGTATGAATGACATTTTTGCTGGTGGGCCTTTTGCATAGTTTTAAGAACCAGAATGGACCGTCTAGTCTGACCAACCCAACCGTGAACTGGTCCTTTGACCAGTTTGTTCTATATCCAAAACTGCTTTCTCATCATGAAATCTACTTTTAATAGACATTCATTGCAAGAATTACAATCATACGGCTATTTAGAGGGGAGGAAATCTCCACATAGAAGCAATAATTTAAGGGATATTTGGATTGATGTTTACAAAAGATGTGTTTTAGAATTGCATGGAAATTGCATGACTTTTATAAATACAAGGATTATCTGGGTGAATACAAATACGATATAAGGTGATTTAAAATTCATGAAAATTACAGCTATTAATATTAGTAGTGAAAGAGAACTAGCAAGCTCACAGGTCACAAGGAAATTTTGACCTCTCAGGTTCTTAAGATATCAACAATGGGATTTGTTCTCGAATATCAGAGAAAGTGGCGACGAGAAGTTCAACTCTGTTAAGTCCTTGGCATGGTTCATCGGCAAAAGAATTCATATAAGATTTTATTTAGAGTTAAACGAAGGCTGCTAAGTAATATCTCCTCCTCATCTTGTTCATCTTTTTACTTTTTGATGTGACGAGAGGCCTAGACTGCAAGTTATGTTCTCTACTCTTGATATTGAGATAAAGATAAAGAATCACGAATAGACCGCGTTCAACGACATGAATCATGAGCAGGCACAACATGAGATTTTGTAAATCACATGATGTGAGTGTCTTTCATAGGCATGCAAAACAGAGGTTTAGAAGTAATCCAAATCCCAAAAAATTTAATATATAGTGGCATTTACGTACATTCCACACAATTCTCATATATTTACATATCTAATACCTAAACTTCGATATTTACATTTATACCACTCAAATCTTTAACATCACAAAAATATCACACATACCTTTTAAAGTGAAATATATGTTTTCATTCATAGGTTTGTAAATACATGTAAATGGAGAAGAATTGTGTGGTATGTATGTAAATTTCCCTTGATAAATTTCTTCTGCTTAAAACCAAACATCAAAAAAGGTTGAAAATGCAATAACCTACTAATTGGGCAACAAAGCAAACCCTTGGTGATTTTCTGTAAAGCACATAAAAACTAGTAAATTTGCAGAAAAATCAGAATAATTTGATAACTAAGCATTCAGCATGAAGCAAAACTAACAGCCATCATATATAGAGGTGAAGATTCAGGATACATAAACCATGGAAACCTACCATGCACTTGATTTTCAGGATCCAAAAGCTCGTCTAAAGCAGGCGTATAACCTCTATGCTTTTCATTCCGAAGCAGCTTCATCTTCTCAGCCAAAGGCAGATTAAAAAATCTCTTACTCTGAAAGAAAACTTCATCCATGAATTCCAAGTTAATTCCATGATCAACTACATAGAAGAATCCACAATCCAGACAAGCCTGAAACAGCAACCAAAAACAAAAGAGATTGGCAGTTAAATATCAAACAGAATACTGCTCATCCAAGCACAAAGCAGAAATCAAATAATCAAAAGCAATGGCATATTCATTCCGACTAACTATCAAGGTTTTCCGCTGTAGAATAATAGAATTGATTGCTATAACATTTAACCCCTCCTCAGAAACCAATAAATAATGCACGCATTTATGACCAGAACTCTGACCAATTTAAGATGGCTTCAACGATTCCTAATACAAAATAACGAAAACTTCAAATATAAATGGAAACCCGTTGAAATTGAGATAGAATCAGTAACTCAGTAAGAGAGAAACTAAATCAGCAAAGGCAAGTTCAACCCTAAACTATTGGCCAATTATATAAACACGGCAACTGCCGCAGAGCCAGCAACACCATAAAGTAATCAACATCTAACAAACCACTTGTTAATTTAACCCGAAAGAACATCCAACTAACCACAATCTAGCAAGATTCACTAACAATATGAGATGCAAAACCTAGTTCTAACTCTAAACCAGTAAAACAATGGTAAGAAAAACAAAATTAATGAAAACCTTGTAAATAGGAGAGAAAATTTGAGATTCAACTTCGACATCGAATCGAAAGGCTCATCAATGCTGGAAAAGGAAGTTTGAAGAGGCGAACCTGTTTGAGGAGTGAAACAGACTTGTGGATATCAGGATCCGATAGACTAATACAGTTCAGGACCGTCGTCTTCGCCACGGCTGGTGCAGCCACCTCGCTCGCCACCCCGGCCATCTCCCTCTCCTTCTCTTAACGAGAATTCAAATCTCTCTGCTCTCTCTTTTTCCTCCCTTTTTCCTCTCTGCTCTCTCTCCTTTTCCTCTCTTTTTCCTCTCTGCTTTTCTTCCCGATATTCTGTTATTCAATTCTGAAGAGGCGATTTATATTTATAGTGCATGCGGAAGGAAATACGCTTCTGTCCATTCGTTCGCTCCCATTAAAAATATATTTATTTTAAATTAATTAATATTGGTAACATTTTTTAATAATTCCTATATATTTACATATCTGACCCTTATATTTTATTATTTACACAAATATCAAAGTTTTAATATTTTAAGAAATAATAAAATGGCATATGTAAACATAAAAATTTTATGGATTAGATGTGTAAATACATATGAATTGAATGGTTATGTCTTTAAATCTTTTTAATATAATTTAAAGATTAAAATGTTCTATAAAAATGAAAATATTTAAATTATAGGTATGTAAATGCATAATTACTTATGCAAATTTTCTATACAGTAATCATATTTATTAACCCACCCCTCCTATATTTTTAAAAACTATGTAATATCATATTGTATATTAAAAAACTTTCCCCCATTGAAATCATGTTATTGCTCGACTTAATACATTAAAATTTTTTCCGCTCCATAAAACTTAAATAGTTAGTAATAAGTATATGTTTATAAGCTACGTAAGTTCATCAAACTAAGTTGTATATATATATATATATATATATATATATTAACACGGCAACAAAAAATTTTCATCCGGGCATGAATTTCAAAGCAATTTTTTAAACGAGAAACCTGAAAACTTCAATTAAGAGTCATCCAGAGCTTCAATTTCAGAAAACTTAAAGTCAAACTGACCGACTAGATTAGATGGACTCAATGATATGAAAATTAGTCAATCTGAGTAAAATCAAACCCATATCAAGACATTAAACCACTCTTGGAAGATTTTCAAACACATTTGAAAGGTCAAACGAATGTCGAATCTGACAAGTTTATAGTTGAATCGAGTGTCTCGACAAGAAGAATCTAACGAGCCCAAGATTGCTTAATTTTGGCATTGTTAAGACACCCAAATGTATATTAAACGTCATTTGATCGAAGAAAGCTCTCAGTACTGTCTGATCAAAATGGTTCATATTCCTGCACACACAAAATACTATAAATATAGCTCCACCCCTCATATGAGGGGAGAAGTTTAAGCCTTGAGAAGGAGAACTTGAGGCTTGGAGAATGAGCTGAAGTATAATACCACCCCGCCATTGTCGATCATTGACGACCACCATCGATTGTTGTTGACCCGCCGATTTCAGTCGAGCACAACCCACCTTCATTGACCATCGTCAATCTCCATCAACACCGATGATCGTCATCAACACCTGCTGATCGCTGTTAACCACCGCCAACCTCATCGACAACAACCGACCATCATCGACCACCGCCGACCGTCATTGACACTCGCTGATTGTCGTCAACCACCACCAACCAGACACCATCAGTCGATGTTGTAACTTGAAAAATATTGTTACTCTTTTTCATCAATGGGACAATGGTTTTTCGTAATCATAAACCTATAGTAGAATTATACAACTTGGACATGCCCCGTGGTTTTTCCCTTTATGGGTTTTTCCAAGTAAAAACTTCTTGTGTCATTACTAGTTATTTCTCTTTCACCTGAGTGTGTGCTGAATTCTCGTACAATGCTAAGACGATAATTTGTTACTCTATCACAATAAATTTTTTAGCATGCACCAGTTTGACGCCGTCAACACCATCTTCAACTCTAAAAAGGTGACCCTCTACTTCATTTTCCAATGGTATATATCATACAACTGGCAAAGGAATCTTTTTTGCATCTTGAAGATCATACCTGGAGCATTCTTTCATATCGGGGTCAACCTTCACCGCAGTCTTGAAAGGTCGTTCACGTCAACGTCCCAGGCACGATTGTAGTGGGGTTATCTTCTCACATCCTATTCAAACATAAAACATTTCACAAATTCTCTCAGGTTGGGGGGCAACCTTCACTGCAGTCTCAAAAGATCGTTCATGTTAACGTTACAGGCACAACTGTGGTGGGGAGCTCATCACATAATTCATTCACATTACAATTCTACGAGAATTTTTCTTGGACTGGCGGGCATCTTCACCACAAATAACGCTTCCTCAGTGCCCCCTCATCATACTAGAGTTCTTCTTCAACTAGATCAGAAAGTTATCTTTAAGGCCCTATACATGTGTTGTTTTACAAGCTCACATTAAAAAAACACCCCCGTTGGGGTGGGGGGGGGCGCAAAAGATTCAAAGGCAACAACTAATGACTTCTCAAACATTACTCTTGTGTATGACTTCAGCCATATTCCCAAGAAAACATACGGTCCATTGTGACCTATGCTTTAGTCTCGAGAAACACAGAACATCTCTGAAACCTCATTCTAGGCATAATCGATCCCAAGGAGACTTGAGTCGACCTCTTCCATTACAGGCTATCATCATCAAGTAAAAGCTTTGACATACAACCTCAAATAGGTGAAAAATCGCTGGTGGATTTCCTTCGCCCTTTTCCATAACATGTTACCGTTGTCAAGCAAAAGCTTCGACCTACAACCTATGATAAGTAAACTATCCTTAGTGGATTTTATATAACTCTGTTCATTATGTTGAAATGCTCTTGCATTCTTAATGGATTCTCCTTTCACCCATGCCCCTAGAAGTCGGGCCCAAGGGACAAGACTCAACGAGAAGATATGGTACTCATGGAGGTCAAGCCCAAGAGGCAAGACTCAATGAGAAGCTGCCATGCTCTTGGAAGACAAGCCCAAGAGGCAAGTCTCGGTGGGAAGCTAGTAGTGGACAGACTACTCACTAAAAAGACTCCATGAGAGCAAGTGCTTGAACGGGTCTCCACTGAAAGCTCCAGAAGGCTATAAGCCTCAGAAGGCATAGGTATACTCAAAGACCTTAGAAGGCTATAAGCTTCAGAAGAAACAAGTACACTTAAAAACCTCAAAATGCTACAAGCCTCAGAAGGCACAGATACATGAAAAACCTATTAAGGCTATAAGTCTTGGAAAATACTAGTTCATTTCAAACCTCTATAAAGCACAAGCCTGAGAGGGGACAAACTTGGAAGAAACGAGCGTCAAAAGGTACGTGATTCTTAATTTTATTAAGTGTGAGCGAACTTTAATTGCAGATTTTTCACAATTAAGAAGCCACAAAAACCGTGGAAGCAACAAAGAAATATATTGTTATCATCTACAAATTTCACATCAAATGCCCACAAAGACCAACATATACTCATACAAGAGATACAGCAAATCAGTTCATCTTCAATTAGAGTCGGTATCGCCTCCCTAAATTTCCAATACTTCTGATGATCGTCAAGGGGTATCCAGAAATCGCTACTACATAAGCATGAAAATCTTCTCCTCAAAGCGCAATGGGAAAACGACAACATTTCTTCATCACCTCCAGAATGTGCAAGGGCGACACGGGAGTCTCCTTCTAACTGTGCGGCATAAACAAGAAAGAAGATTTTGTTGCTCGCCTACTATACAGCACGGGGATGACTTTCTTCTTCGCATCAACAAGAAAGAAAATCTCATTGCTCACCTACTACGCAAGACAGGGTTACTTTCCCCTTCGCCTCAACAAAAAAGAAGATCTCGTTGCTAGCTTGCTATGTAAGACGAGGACGACTTTCCTCTTCGCCGCAACGAGAAAGATCTCATTGTTTGCCCGTTACGCAGAAGCGGACGACTTTCTTCTTCGCCGCAATGAGAAAGAAGATCATGTTGCTTGTCTGCTATGCAAAATGGGATGACTTTCCTTTTCGCTGCAACTTTGCTCCATAACTTTTTTCCCGCAACTCTGCACAGCAACTTGGCACTGCAACTCTGCACCGTAACTCGGCACCGCAACTCTTCACCACAACTTTGCACTGCAACTCTTCACTGCTATGCAGATTGCAGGACGATTTTTCTTCCGGGAAACCCTGGATCAACTGAGGATTTCATCTCTACCCTCTCATTCAAACTCATATTTATAGGCTCAAAACAAAGATTCAACCATTAAATGCTCATTATTATAGACTTAAAAAAAAAGTGCAATCATTAAATGCTCATTATTATAGACTTAAAAAAGAAGTGCAACCATTAAATGCTCCTTATTATATAGACTCTAAAAAGAAGTATAACCATTAAATGCTCATTAAAAAAAATTTGCACTTCGCCATCTGAATTCCTGTCTATCTCACCTTCCAAAATTCTGTAATCTCGCCTTCAAATTCTTGACGGCCCACCGTTCCAATTCCGACCTTTCACATTCTCTTTGATCTACACGTAGCTTGGAGCGGTTTCAGGCCTACATGCATTATCACAATTGTATTATATATATATATATATATATATATATATATATATATATATCTGTGTGTGTGTGTTCTGCATTTATTATCCAATTGGTGGCGGGGTCACTGAATACTCTCTGGCGATGGTTCAATTCTCGTCGTGGTGCGTTGGGAGTCGAATTATAGGCACATGGCACGGGGTTTTCATCATAGGCCATGATCGCATGTGAAATCGATATTTGACGCCTCTACCAAATATCAATATATATATATATATATATATATATATATATATATATATATATATATATATATATATATATATATATATATATATATATATATTAAAGTTTGGTACAAAGCAATCTCAAATATTCTATATGAAAGTTTAGGTGTTAAAAGAGAGTTTATGTTGTCACAAGCCTCACATTTAATTTTGACTGCCCTAAAAACATTTAATTTGAAAAGACATCTTTTTTTTAGGTACCTATATAAATAAAAAATATAAGTATATATATTGACACATTTATAAAAATAATGTACCAATAAAAAATATAAAAGCTTCAAATTTTAATATTTTTGGATGATAAAAATTGTCTCGCTTGAAAATAGTTGGTAACCGATGCGCCACCAATAAATTTTCATCCGACGTGAATCTCAAGGTAATTATTTGAATAAGAAACATTCAAACTTTAATTAAGAGTCAACTAGAGCTCCGATTTCAGCAAACTTAAAGTCAAACTAGTCGGTTCGATGAGACGAACCCAATGATATAAAAGTTAGTCTAATCCAAGTCAAATCAAGCTCAAATCCAGTGATTGAAACATACTTGAAAGATTTTCGGATACATTTAGAAGGTCAAATGGATGTTAAATCTATCAAGTTCATATTCAAATTAACTTTCTTGACAAGGAGAATCCAACGAGCCCAAGAATGCTCAATTCTGACATCGTTAAGGCATTCAAATGTCCATCAAATGCTGTCTAATTGAAGGAAGCTCTCCGAACCGTCAAATCAAAATGATTCATATTTCTGCATTAATTGCACCCAGAACACTATAAATAAAGCCCACCTCTCACTTGAGGGGAGAAGCTTGAGCCTTGAGAAAGAGAACTTAAGGCTTGGAGAAGGAGCTGAAGCTTAGCACCATCGTTGCCATCATCAATCACCGTCAAAAACCGTCCACTGCCACCGACTGTCGTCGACACCCGCCGATCGTCGTCGATCATCGCCTACCTCGTCGACCACCGCCCACCATCATCGACCATCACCAATCGTCGTCGAGCACCACCAACCGTCATCAACACCCGCTGATCGCTGTCAACCACCGTCAACCTCGTCGACCACCACTGACTATCATCGGCCACTGTCAACCATTATCAACACCCGTTGATCGTCGTTGACCAACACTAAACAGACACCGTCAGTCGACACTATAAATTGAAAATATCATTACTCTTTCCGTTCTGTGGGATAAGAGGTTTCTTTAATCATCAACCTATAGTGGATTTTTACAGCTGGGTCAGGTCCCGTGATTTTTTCCCTTTATTGGATCACATAAAAAATTCTTGTGTCATTACTGGTTGTTTTTATTTCACTTGAGTATGTGTTAAATTCTCGTATAATACTAAGACGATAATCCATTACTCTACCGCCACAAATTTTCTAGCACACATCAGTTTGGCGTCGTCTGTGAGAAACGAAGCGTCGCTCAACACTGTCTTTAACTTTGAGATGATGATCCCCTACTTCATTTCCCAATGATGTACATCATCCAACTGACAAAGAAATCTTCTTTTCATCTTGAAGATCATCCTTGAAGCATTCTTCGATATGGGGGGGGACCTTCACCGCAATCTCCAAAGGTCGTTTATGTCAACATCCAAGGCTCCATTGTAATGGGGTTGTCTTCTCACATCATATTCAGACACAAAATATTTAACATCTTCTTTCAGGTTGGGGGGCAATCTTCACTGCAGTCTTAAAAGGTCGTTCATGTTAACGACCCGGGCATGATTGTCGTGGGGAGATCATCAAATATTTCATTCATATTACAATTCTACGAGAATATTTCTTGGACTGGGGGCAATCTTCACCGCAAATAACGTTTCCTCAGTGCCCCTCATCATATTGGAGTTCTTCTTCAACTAGATCAGGAAGCTGATCTCTTCAAGGCACAATACATGTATTGCTTTACAAGCTCGCATGAAAAACACCCCCACTAGAGAGCAAAAGATTCAAAGGCAATAATTAACGAGTTGTCAAACATTACTCTTGAGTATGAATACAATCATATTTCTAAGAAAACATACAATTCATTGCGACTTACACTCTAATATCGAGAAACACAGAGCATCTCTGACACCTCATTCTAGGCATAATAGATCTCAGTGGGACTCGATTCGATCTCTTCCATTACATACTACGATCGTCAAGCAAAAGTTTCGACATACAGCCTCGGATAGATAAAAAAAACTTGGTGGATTTCCTTCAACCTCTTTCATAACAGATTACGGTCGTCAAACAAAAGCTTTGACCAACAACTTATGATAGTTCAACCATCCACAGTGGATTTGATATGACTTTGTTCATTACAGGTTAATACCATTGAGCATCTCCAGTTATACAACTCATAACTGGTCTGACTTCTTTAATGGATTCTCCTTTCAACCATGCCCCTAGAAGTCGGGTTCAAGAGGCAAGACTTGGCGGGAAGATACGATACTCCTGAAAGTTAAGCCCAAGAGGCAAGACTTAATGAGAGCTACTATGCCCCTAGAAGATGAGCCTAAGAGGCAAATGATGCACCAAAAATATATACTCTTTTAGCTATATGTTTTTACCTATTTTTGGTGATATTGCACTTTAAAGGAAGGTATTTTTCATGATTTGTTGCAGGTATGATGAATATAGGTGATTGGAGTGAAAAGATGCAAAAAGGAACAAGTTTGGAGCAAAATTGAGCAATTTGGAGGAAAACAGCTACTGGCTCAGCCGGCGCCAGAATAGGCGCCGCCGACGCCCTATTCTCAAACCTCCAGAAATTATTGGCACGATAGGGCGCCGTCGGCGCCACTATCGGGCGCCACCGGCGCCCTATGTCGGTTCATTTCAAATTCAAGAGTTTCGGTGGATTTTTGAAGAGGTGATTGAAAAACTCTTGGGAAATTCGTTCCTAACATAAAATTAAGTGTTCAAGACGAAAATAGAGAGGAGGATTGCTGTAGAGAGTGTAAGGAAAGTGTGAGAGAGAGAGTTAGGGTTTGTGATTTTAAGAGAGATTCTTCTCTAGGAGAGGAGAAGAGGGGTAAAGTGAGAGATTGCTTCTTCATCTTTGTTCCAATGAGGTAATCAAGTGTTGCAAGGAATAGGAAGAGGAATCAAGGGAACTTTGAAGGAATTTGCTTGGGGAAGAGAAAAAGATAAGTTGTATTTACTATTGTGGTTTGTATGACTCTTCTTTATTAAAATCCATGTGTTCTTATATTTTCTCCATGATTTGTGAGTACTTTCCCTTGCCTTTTTTCTTGCATAAAGTAGTGATGAAGTGATGATGTGGAATTGATGTGTCCTTTAAGTGTATAGAAGTTGTGAAGTTTCTTTCATTTGAAACTTATTTTACTTTTTAATCCGGCCAATTGAATTGTTAAAACATGTTGAGAAATATTAATTCCAAAAGAATCGAATGTTCTACAACGAGAACGAAGAACCCATTTAATGTCCATGAATGAATTGCGTAGCTCATGAGATTAGTGCAAATAATAGTGAAACGAGTTTTGATCGACTTGAAGTCGGAGGTTTCATGGTGACAGAATTGGATCCCCAACTTGGTCTTAAGATTGGTAACCAAAGCCTGAGTTAGCCTTCGCGGTGAAGGGTGAGTGAGAGCTCCGTAGTGAGAAGTCGATATCCTCCCACCTACCTTAGATTTAGCGACTAAACTTAAGATATGACAACGTTTTACTCGTCTTTGAAGAGGGGTACTTCTTTAAGGGTAAAGAAGCAAAAATGCTCCTATTCGACACAATACAAAAGATTAACATTCTTCATCATCCACACATCATAATCTTTATGCAAGTAAGGAAGACACTTTTCATATGAAGTATCTTATAAATCACATAAGCTAGTGTGTGTTAGTTAAATTAGTTCAGTAAGTAGAAGTAATTGTAGTAGACTTTATTATTACCGTACTTTCGCATTAACTTAGTTGTAGTATACTCGAGAAATTATTACAATTGGTATTGGAATTTAGTGTTATATTATCCGATTTAAAGAACGTTCACCTCCCTATGTGATCGACGACCGTGACTCCATTGTGAGCCCCGTATTACTTCGATACGATACGTATACTTGCGTTGAATTTGTGACTTTACTAAATCATTATAAAAATATATAAATATGACTTCATAAATTCTTGCATAATATATAAAGTCGCACCAGCAAGTCTCGATTGGAAAGCTAGTAGCGGACAGGGTCATCATTATAAATACTCCATGAGAGAAAGTAGTTGACAGGGCCTCCACTCAAGGATCTCAGAAGGCTATAAGTCTCAGAAAGCACATGTACCCTCAAGGAACTTCGAAGGCTATAAGCCTCAGAAGACACGAATATACTCAAAGAACTCATGAGGCTAAAACCCTCAGAAGACACATATACGTGAAAAACATCAGAAGGCTGCGAGCTTCAGAAGATATCAATTCATTTAAAACCTCTATAAAGCATAAGTCCAATAGGGGACAACCTCAGAAGATACGAGCCTCTAAAGGTACGCGATTCTTAATTTTATAAAATGTGAGCTAACTTTTGCAGATTATGCACGATTAAGAAGTCAAAAAAATCGTAGAAGTAATAAAGAAGCACATTGTTATCATCTGCAAATGTCACATCAAAAGGCAACAAAGACCAACATATACTTGTACAAGGGCTTCAACAAATCAGTTCATCATCAATTAGAGTCGGCATCGTCTCCCTAAAAGTTTAGTACTTCTAATGATCGTTAGGGGTTCTCCAGATATCGCCATCACATAAATATGAAAATCTTTCTCTCAAAGTACGGCAGAAAAACTACAACATTTCTTCATCATCTCCAGAACGTGCAACGGCGACACGTGAGTCTCCTCTGAAATGAGCGGCATAAACAAGAAAGAAGATCATGTTGTCTGCTATGCAGGATGGGGACGACTTTCATCTTTGCCGCAACAAGAAAGAAAATCTCGTTGCTTTCCTACTACGCAAGACGGGAACGACTTTCCTCTTCGCTGCAATAAGAAAGAGGATCTCGTTGCTTGTCTGCTATGAAGGGCGGGAATGACTTTCCTAATCGCCGCAACTCTGCATCACAACTCTTTCCCGCAACACGGCACCATAACTCTTCACTGCAACTATGCGCCGCAACTCTTCACCACAATGCAAAACGAATTTTCTTCCGTGAAATCCTGGATCGGCTGAGGACTCCACATTTACCCTCTCATTCAGGCTCCTATTTATATATTTGAATAGAGATTCAATCATCAAATGCTCATTATTATAGACTTTAAAAATGAGTGCAATTATTAAATATACATTATTATAGACTTAAAAAATGAGTGCAACAAATAAATACTCATTATTATACAAATTCTAAAAAGAAGTACAATCATTAAATGCTCATTTAAAAAAGAAAAATTTGCACTTGGCCATATGAATTCTCACTGTCCCACCCTCCAAATTTCTGTCATTTATCATTCCAATTCTCGATGGCCGACCGTTCCGATTCCGACCTTCCTCATTCCCTTTGATCCACGCGTAGCTTGGAGCGGTTTCAATCGTAAAGGCATTATAAGAATTGTATAATATATATATATATATATATATATATATATATATATATATATATATATATATTGAAGTTTGGTAGTAATCAATTTCACATCTTCTATATGAAAGTTTAGGTGTTAAGAGAAAGTTAATGTTGTCACTGGCCACACACTTAATTTTTTCAGGCCTAAAAAATTTTAATTTGAGAAGACAGTTTATTTTTAGATATTTCTATATAAAAAAGGTTATATATGTCACAGGCCTCCAACTTAATTTTGACAGGCCAAAAAAAATTTAATTTGAAAAGACATTTTATTTTTAAATATTTGTATATAAAAAAAAGGTATATATATATATATATATAGACATATATTTATAAGAATAATGCACCGAGAAAAAAATATAAAAGCTTCAAATTTAAGAATTCTGAAAATAGCGGGGCTACTGATACCCCACCAATAAATTTTCATCTCACACGAATCTTAAGATAATTTTCTAAACAAGAAACATTCAAACTCTGATTAAGAGTCATCCAAAGCTCCGATTTCAAGAACTTATAGTCAAACTGGCCGGCTCGATGAGACGTACCCAATGATATAAATGTTAGTCCAACCCAAGTCAAATCAAGCCT
Source organism: Papilionanthe hookeriana x Papilionanthe teres (assembly GCA_022702705.1). Taxonomy (NCBI): domain Eukaryota; kingdom Viridiplantae; phylum Streptophyta; class Magnoliopsida; order Asparagales; family Orchidaceae; genus Papilionanthe; species Papilionanthe hookeriana x Papilionanthe teres. The sequence continues at coordinate 2,425,256 of CM040430.1, read as the reverse complement.
AAACAAGTCATTAAACCACACTTAGAAGATTTCCAAACATATTTGGAAGGTCAAACAGATACCGAATTTGACAAGTTCATAGTCGAATCAAGCATCTCGATAAGACAAATCCAATGAGCTTAAGATTACTCCATTCTGAAATTATTAAGGCACTCAAAACTCCATCAAATATCATTTGATCGAAGGAAGCTCTTCGAACCATCCAATCAAAATGGTTCATATTACTGCATTAATTACACCCAAAATACTATAAATAAAACTCATCCCTTCACATGAGTGGAGAAGCTTGAGCCTTAAGAAAAAGAACTTGAGACTCGGAGAATGAGCTGAAGCCCAGCACCATCGCTGCCATCGTCGATCACCGTCAACCACCATTAACCGCCGCCGACCATTGTCGACACCCATCAATCGGCGTTGACCATTGTCGACCTCGTCGACTACCGCCTACCTTCATCTACCATCGTCAATCGCCATCGACCACTGCCGACCGTCATTGACACTCTGATCTATGTCAACCACCGTCAGCCTCGTCAACCACCGTTAGCCTCGTGGACCACCGCCGATCGCTGTTACCACCATCGATCATCATTGACACTCGTTTATCGTTGTTTACCACAACCAACCAGACGACGTTAGTCGACACTATAACTTAGATAATATCGTTATCTTTTCAAGTTTGTGGGGCAAGGGTGTCTGTAATCATCAACTTATAGTGAATTTTTACAACTGGGCCAGGTCATATGGTTTTTTCTATTTACGGGGTGTTCCGCGTGAAAACTTCGGTGTCATTGTTGGTTGTTTCTCTTTACCTAAGTGTGTGTTGAATTCTCGTACAATGCTAAGAAGATAATCCAATAGTTCACCGCCGTGAATTTTCTAGCACGCATTAGCTTGACGCCATCTGTGAGAAACGAAGTACAGTTCAACACTGTCTTCAACTCTGAGATGTTAATCCCATACTTCATTCCCAATGATGTATATCATCCAACTGGTAAAGGAATCTTCTTTGCATCTTGAAGATCATACCTAAAGCTTTCTTCGATATGGGGGACAACCTTCACCGCAGTCTCGAAACATCGTTCATGTCAACGTCTCAAGCACGATTGTAGTTGAGTTGTCTTCTCATATCCTATTTAGACATAAAGTATTTAACAACTTCTTCCGGGTTGGGGGGAAACTTTCACTGCAGTCTCGAAAGGTCGTTCATGTTAACGTCCTAGGGCACGACTGTGGTGGTGCGATCATCAAATTTTTCATTTATATTATAATTCTACGAGAATTTTTCTTGGACTGGGGGGGCAATCTTCACCGCAAATAATGCTTCCTCAGCTCCCCTCATCGTACTGGAGTTCTTCAACTAGATCAGGAATCTCTTCAATGCCCAATACATGTTTTGTTTTACAAGCTCGTATGAAAAAACCCCTGATGGAGGGGCAAAAGATTCAAATGCAAAATTTAAGGATTTGTCAAACATTACTCTTGAGTGTGACTGCAACCATATTTCCAAGAAAACATACAGGTCATTGCGACTACGCTCTAGTCTCGAGAAACGTAGAACATCTCTGACATCTCATTATATGCATGACCAATCCCAAGAGGACTCGATTCGACCTTTTCTATTACAGACCACCGTTGTCAAGCAAAAGTCTCAACATACTGCCTCAGATAAGTAAAAAAACTTTGGTGGATTTCCTTTGAGCTCTTCTATAACATGTTACAGTCGTCAAGCAAAACCATTGACCAACAACCTATGATAGGTCAACCATCCTCAGTGAATTTCATATGACTGTTCATTATCTCCAGTTATATAACTCAGAACTGGTTTTACATCCTTAATGGATTCTCCTTTCAACCATGCCCTAGAAGTTGGGCCCAAGAGACAAGACTCGACAGAAAGACACTGTACTCCTAGAAGTTAAGCTCAAGAGGCAAGACTCAATGAGAAGCTACCATGCCCTTGGAAGACTAGCCCAAGAGGCAAGGCTCGATGGGAAGCTAGTAGTGGGCAGAGTCCTCATTAGAAATACTCTGTGAGAGCAAGTGATTGATAGTATCTTCACTCAAAGACCTTAGAAGGCTATAAACCATGAAAGACACAGGTAAACTCAAGGATCTTATAAGGCAATAAGCTTCAGAAGACACATATACTCTCAAAGACCTCAGAAGACAACAAGTCTCACAAGACACATATACATGAAAAACATAAGAAGGCTACGAGCCTCAGAAGTTACCGTTTCATTTCAAACCTCTATAAAGCATAAGACCGAGAGGGGACAACCTCAGAAGAGACGAGCCTTAAAAGGTACACTATTCTTAATTTTATAAAGTGTGAGCTAAATTTTGTAGATTTTGCACGATTAAGAAGCCACAAAAATTGTGGAAGCAACAGAGAAATATGTTGTTATCATCTTCAAATGTCACATCAAAGGGCTATAAAGACCAACATATACTTGTATAAGGGCTACACCAAATCAGTTCATCTTCAATTAGAGTCGTCATCGCCTCCCTAAAATTCAAGTACTTTTGATGATTATTATGGGGTCTTCATATATCGCCACAACTAAGCATAAAAATATTCTCCTCAAAGCGTGATGGGAAAGCTACAACATTTCTTCTTCACCTCCAGAACGCCCAAGGTTGAAACGGGAGTTTCCTTCGAAATGTGAGACATAAAGAAGAAAGAAAATCATGTTGTCTGCTATGCAGGATGATGATGAATTTCATATTTGCTGCAACAAGAAAGATGATTCTGTTGCTTGCATGTTACTCAAGACGGGGACAACTTTCCTCTTCGCCGCAACGAGAAAGAAGATCTCGTTGCTTGCCTGCCACACAGGATTGAGACGGCTTTCCTCTTCGCCGTACTAGAAATAAGATCTCATTACTCGTCTGTTACGCAGGACGAGGGCGACTTTCCTCTTTGCCGCAATAAGAAAGAACATCTCGTTGCTTGTATGTTATGTTGGACAGATACGACTTTCCTCCTCACCACAAGTCTGCACCACAATTCTTCCCCGCAACTCGTCACTGCAACTCTGCACCACAATTCTTCCCCGCAACTATGCACTGTAACTCGGCAGCACGACTCCTCATCAAAATTTTGCGCCACAACACTTCACTACAACTTTGTGTCGCAACACTTCGCCGCAACTCTTTACCGCTATGTAGGACGATTTTTTCTTATGGGAAATCCTAGATCAGCTGAGAGCTTCACATCTACTCTCTACTTCATACTTCTTATTTATAAACTCAAAAAGAGATCCAACCATTAAATGCTCATTATTATAGACTTCAAAAGTGAGTGCACATTATTATAGACTTCAAAAATAAGTGCAACCATTAAATGTTCATTATTATATGCTCTTAAAAGAAGTATAATAATTAAATTCTCATTAAAAAAAATCACTTGGCCATCTAAATTTCTGACTATCCCACATTTCAATTTTTTATCATCTAACCTTCTAATTCTCGACAGCTCACCGTTCCAATTCCAACTTTTCGCATTCCCTTGATCCACGCATAGCTTGGAGTGGATTCAGGCGTAAAGGCATTATAAGAATCATATAATATTCATACGCCACCAATAAATTTTCATCATCCAACACGAATCTCGAGGCAATATTTTGAATAAGAAACATTCAAATCTTGATAAAAAAGTCATCTAGAGCTCTGATTTCAGTCAACTTATAGTCAAACTAACCGGGTCGATGAGACGAACCTAATGAAACAAAAATTAGTTCAATCCGAGTTAAATCAGATCAGATCAAGTCATTAATCCATTATTAGAAGATATCCAGACACATTTAGAAGGTCAAACAAATGACAACACTAGCAAGCCTATACTCAAATCGAGCGTCTCGACAAGACGAATCCAACGAGCCCAAGATCACTCATCAAATGCCTCTTAAACATAGTCTAATCAAGGGAAGCCCTTTGGACCGTCTGATCAAAATGACTGCATTAATTGCACCAAAAACCCTATAAATAGACCTCCACCCCTCACATGAGAGGGGGAAGAAGCCTAGAGAGAGAGAGCAAGAAACCTTGAGGAGAAGCTGCAGCTCAACATCACCGCCGACCAGTGCTTACTGTCGTCAACCACTATCGTTAATCACTACCAACTAGACGCTATTAATTACACTATAATCTGAAGAATATAATTACCCTTTTCTATCTGTGAGACAAGGGATTTCTGTAATCATCAATCAGTAGTGAATTTTCACAACTGGTCCAAGCCTCATGGATTTTCCCTTTATTGGGTTTTCACATAAAAACTTCTGGAGTCGTCACCGCTTATTTCTTTTTCATCTGTGTGTGTGCTGAATTCTCGTACAACGCTAAGACGATAATCAGTTACTCTACCGCAGTGAATTTTCTAGCACACATCATATATATATATATAAGTTTAAGAGAAATTTACTGTTGACACAGGCCTGACACTTAATTTCGACAGGCCTAAAAATTTTTAATTTTAGACGATAGCTTTTTATTTATATATTTGTATGTATAAAAAAAAGTATGTATATAGAAATGATTATAATTGGGGGAAGGAACATTATACGGCTCCCTAGATGTTAATATCCAAAAAACGGGTACAAAAAGAGGAGGGGGAGGGGAGCTCATATTTATAAAGCAAAAAAAAAATACAATTGAGTCCTAAGAGTCTCACATCTCAGAGTACAACTCTCCCAATAGAAGAGAAAAGCAAAGTTACAAGTATACCCAAAACAAAAGTCTAAAAAACCATAAGAGATGATAGTAATGTGAAGACAAATTGATTAATTGAAGCACCTTAGAGATGTAGAGTTTCCCACCACAGTAGTAGAGTAAAAGAGCAGAAGTCTTGATTGGGATCTTCAGCCAAGTAGGGAAGGATCTATGAGAGTCTATTCCAATTAACACACAAACACACCCAGATAAATAAGCACACACCAAACCCTATAGATATTAGGGTCTGATATAGGGAACATCCAATCTGTCGCCAATTTAAATGCAGGGGGTGGATGAAGACCAACGAGCACCCCATTAAAACCCAATCTAGCTAGCCAGTCAGTAGGGAGATTACCCTCCCTATGTATAAAACTGTAAGTTACCTTGATTTGATTAAGGTTTACTAATAATTGAATCCTTTAATAATGCAAAGCAAATTCCAAGGTGGCTTACCTGCATATGCTAAAATCTCAAAAATAATTAATGAATAAGTTTCAATGATCACTTGAGTGAAATTGAAATGTACGCGAGCTGGAGGACAAAAAAAGCTGCCCGGCCCTCCGCCTCAGCAGGACCAGTAGCAAGCACAGGTGAAGCAAAAAAAGAGACAGTATTACACAAATGATCTCTGAAAATACCCCCAACAGTTGCACCCAAAGAATTCCAACTGCCATCCACGTTAACTTTTACCCAACCTGCCAAAAGGGGTTGCCATCTAACAAGTAGAGGCCTCCTGACCCTATCATGGAGATTAGGCAGGTCAGGTGAAACCATCCTGCTGGTTGTAGAGTAATAGGAGAGAATAGGAGAGCGTAAGAGAAGGAGAAGGAGGAGAGCCATGATATTTGCATTGATTCCTAGCTAACCAAATGAACCAAAAAGCACCACAAAAAAAGCAACAAACTGCCTAGATCCTCAGGCAATTAAAAAATCATTCACATTGCAGGTATTAGGCCATACCAGACTAAAGTATTGTCCAATACAACTCCAGATAGCATGTGAGATAAGGCAATCAAAGAAAATGCGAGTGAAGGATTCAGAGTGGCTTTTGCAAGAGTGACACCTTGAAGCCAATTTGAGTCCTTTTAACTCTAGAATATCTTCTAGAGGCAGCAAAAGAGTGGAAGAATCTCCATAAAAAGAAAGAGATAGAGGGAGTATATATATATAAAGGAATGGCCGAAGGATATTAGACAAGCCCCGACCATTCCTAAATGCTCTATATATTTGAGTATCACATCTTACACATGAGGGGATTCGAACCCGTGACATGAGGGGACTTACAACCTTCAGAGAAGCTGCTCTACCATTAGGTAATTCTACGAGCATATATATATATATATATATATATATATATATATATATATATATATATATATATATGTTTTTGTATGCTTTCTTGTGTGTTTTTTTCTTCAATTTTTTTGCTTTATTTTTTTTTTGTTGCTTTTTTTTATTGTCTCTTTTATATTTTTTCTGTTGTGTGTGTGTGTTTCTTTTTTTTTAAAATTGTTTTCTGTTACTTGTGTTTGTGTTTTTGTTCGCATTTTTTTGTCTTTTTCTTTGTGTTTTTTTTTCAATTTTTTTGTGTTTTTAATTTTTTTTGCTTATGTTTTTGTTAAGATTGTCCCCTAGTCTAAGAGCGACTCTTGAAGACTTGTAATGTGAATAAAATATGAGATGACTTCTGCACCATAGTCGTGCCCAGGAAATTAACATGTACAACTTTTTGAGACTATAGTGAAGTTCGCCCCTTAGCCAATAAAAAGTTGTAAAATACATCGTGTCTGAATAAGATGTGATAAGACAACCAAGCTACAATCATGTTAAAGACGTTAACGTGAATAACCTTTCGAAACTGCAGTAAAAGTTGCCCCCACATTAAAGAATGCTTCAGTGATGATCTTAAATACGTGAAGGAGGTTCTTTCGCCAGTTGGATGTAGTCATTGGGAAAGGAAGTAGGGGTTCGACATCTTAGAGTTGAAGACAATGTTGAACGGGACTTTGCTTTTCACACACGGTGCCAAATGTGAAAGAAGACCCGTTGCTTGTCTGCTATGATGGGGAAAACTATCCTCTTCGCCGCAACGTGAAAGAAAATCTAGTTGCATGTCTGCTACGCTGGACGAGAACAACTTTTCTCTTCGCTGCAATGTGAAAGAAGATCTCGTTGCTTGCCTGCTACGCAGAGCGGGGATTATTTTTCTCTTCACCGTAACTTTTCGCCTCAACGTTACGCCACAATACGTCACAGCAACTCAACATCGCAACTCTGCACGTAACCTGACACCACAACTCTGCGTCGCAATGCTTCCTTACAACTCAACACTGCAACTCTACGCCGTAACTCTTTGCCGCAACTCTGCGCCACAACTCTTCTCCTCAACTTGGCACTGCAACTCTGTATCGTAAACTCGACTCCGCAACTCTTTGGTGCAACTCTTCCCCTCAAAGCTTTACCGCAACTCTATGTCACAATTCTTCGTCGCAAATTTTCGACACAACTATTCACTGCAACTCTTCACCGCTAAGCAGAATGATTTTTCTTTTGGGAAATTATGGATCAGCTGAGGACTTCATCTCTACCCTCTCCTTCAGACCTATTTATAGGCTCAAAATGGGATTCAACAATTAAATATTTATTGTTATATAGACTCTAAAAGTAGTACAACCATTAAAAGCTCATTATATAGACTCCAAAAAAAAAAAGTGTAACCATTAAATATTTATTATTAAAAAAAAGAAAAAGAAGAGCGAAAAAAGAAAAAAGCGGCTAAAAAAAGAGTATAAAAAAAGACACAGAGTTGGAAAAAAAAAGGAAGAATCAAATTCTGCAACTCTTCTTTTTTGGAATTCGAATTCCTCTTTGAATTCAGATTCCGACTAGCTAAGGTTCTTCGGGAATACATGTAATATCAAATACACGATAAAAATAAAGAAGTTCTAAATCTCGATATTTGTTGACGAAAAAATTGGATTCTCACGAAAATAAGGGGGCAAATGATACGTAGCCAATAAATTATCATCATCTAACACGAATCTCGAGATATAACACGGATCTCGAGACGATATTTTGAGTGAGAAATGTTTAAATCTTTATAAAAAGTCACCCATAGCTCCAATATAAGCAAAATTATAGTTAAACTGACCTGTTCGATGAGAGGAAGCTAATAATATCAAAGTTAGTCTAATCAAAGTAAAATCAAGCCCGAATCATGTCATTAAACAATTCTTGGAAGATTTACGGACACAATTGGAAGGCCAAACGGATGCCAAATCTGGCAAGCTTATAATCGAATTCAAATCTCGACAAAGATGAATCCAACGGTACCCAAGATCACTCAATTCCGATAGCAATAAGACATTCAAATGTCCATTATATGTCGTATAATCGAAGAAAGTTCCCCGGACCGTCTGTTCAAAATAGTTCATATCCTTGTATTGCACATATAATACTATAAATAGTTCTCCACTCCTCACATGAGGGGAGAACCAGAGCCATGAGAGGGAACTTGAAGCTCAGAGAATAAGCTCAAGTTCAGCACCATACCTACCATCGTCAATCGCCGCGGGTATCTGTCGGCCGCCGCCGACAGCTATCGGTCACTGCCGACCCTTGTTGACAACCGCCATCACCGTCAGAAACTATTGTCGCCGTCAACCACCACTGATCGTTTTCGACAGCTGCTAACAGTCATTAATCACCACCAATCACTGTCGATCACCATTATCTGGAAGCCATCAGTCGACATTATAACTTGCGAAAACCAATAGTCATTTTCCGTCTGTGAGATAAATGATTTTTGTAATCCTCAATCAATAGTAGATTTTTATAACTGGGTCAGACCCCATGATTTTTTTCATTTATGAGTTTTCCACGTAAAAATCTCTATTTGTTCTTCTTTCACATGAGGGTGTGTTGAATTCTCGTGCAAAACTAATACGATAATCCATCACTCTAACGACGTAAATTTTCTAGCATATATATATGTAGGGGTGTAAACGAACCGAACACGAACGAACAGAGCTAGTGTTCGTGTTTAAAATGTTCGAACACATCACTGTTTGTGTTTGGTTCGTTCTTTATCGAACGAACACGAACTTCCCTGCGAACCGAACACGAACCGCTCGCGAACAACGAGTTTTTTGACGATTCTAGATTTGATAGGATACTTCTTTAAAATGAAGCAAATTGATCGAGTATTACGTACACATCAGTAACTCCATACTTCCTCAAAATGAAGCAACTGAATAAGACGTTTAGAGTTTTGATTAGGGTTTTATTTTAATATATAGTATAGTATATTAATTATAATATTATAATATTTATATTAATATAATTAATACTATAATATTATTATTGTTATTAATAATTTATCATATATTATAATTTATAAAAGTTTAATTATTTAAAATATGAAAAAATTTTATAATATATAATTATTTTTAAAATATCATAAATTATACATATATATATATATATATATATATATATATATATATATATATATATATATATATATATATATATATATATTAAATTATTTTATATTTCGAACAATAATGAACCGAACACGAACGAACACATCACTGTTCGTGTTTGGTTCATTTAACAAACCGAACGAAAAAAATTGTTCGTGTTCGTCTCGTTTGCTTATCGAACGAATCGAACACGAACTTCTTGGCGAACCGAACACAAACTGTTCGCGAACAACGAGCTTTTTTGACAGTCCTATATATATGTATATATATATATATATATATATATATATATATATATATATATATATAATCTAGTGGGTAAAATGAAGATAATATAAGAAATAGAAGAGAGCATGTCTAATTATGCGGGTGGACCCACCATGGGATACTTTAAAGAAATTAAGAGTTGCCTTTAGCCACTCGCCGTTCAACCATCATAAATAGCAAAAAGAATATATGGACGAGCCTCTAAAGCTATTTACATACACGTCATTCAATTCTTTTGTATTTACATATCTAACATCCAAGTTTTATTTTTTTTTACATTTATATCACTCAAAATGTCATATTACATATAAAATATCATTACTTAAACCTTTAAAAATTTTAAATATATTTTTCATGCTCAGATAAAATTGTATATATATATATATATATAAATTAAAGTTTAATATATGTTTGGGACAACTGCAGTTTATTAATAAGTTGTTGAAAAATAATTTGATGCTCAAAAAGATGCGGTGGCAATTATAATTTTTATTTTTCGAAAAAGTCTGATTACAGCTAGAAAGCTGCAACCGCATCTAGTCAGGAATTGTGTGAAAACGTTGATTTCATCAGTTTAAAAACACTGTTAAAAGAATAAAAAAAACTACTAAAACGCAAATTTTCTAAACGGGTCTGGGTTTGTTTTCAAAATGAATCACACCAAACAAGCTGCCTCAAACGGGACATAATGTTAAATCTGTACACATGTAAAGTGTCAAATATTTCGTCACTATTTTCATGAAGCGGTTTTTGTCCCAAAGTTTAAAGAAGGATCAAATGGTCCCCTACTATTTTAAAGTGGACTTTAAGCCCCAATTTAAGAGTATGCTGATTATTTTGACACTTCTATAAAAATCTTATATAAATAATTAAAAATTATTTTGACACTTTATTCATATATAATGAATAAAAAATGAATATAAAAAATGAGATAAGTAGGAAAAGTCTCCACTTTTGACTAAGGGCTCCATTCAAATCTATGCCAATCATAGCTAACATTATTAGTAATCATAGCTATACCATTTCGAGTTGGCTTTGTGAACTTATTATTATTATTATTTATTTTTTTTGGTTTTAACTTTATTATATATATCACCCAAATATATTTGGAAGATTTTAATTTTAGTTTTAATTTTAATTTTTTATTTCCATTATAATTAACTTTATTATTTGTTTTTTTTTTGTTAGCTTGAATTCATATGGGAGATTTATATTTTTTTGTCACCTTATTTATGCATTGAAAAATGTATTTAACTTTTTAATTTTTTGTTGTGATATATGGACCATGCAGTTCATAGTAGTGAGCTAAGTTAATGTCCATAAGCCGCAGAGATCGTATTTGGGAGCTTGATGAGTCATGAATCACTTAGGCTATAGTGGTGAGTTGTGATAACTTCTGCGGGTCATAGGAGTCGAAGGCGGAAGCTGCATCAGCCATGAACCATGTAGGTCGTTGTTGGTCACATAAGTCGTAGTGGTAAGCTATGATTTTATCCATAGGTCGTAGGGTCTAGAGTTGGGAGCGGCATGATTGATGGAGCACATAGATTGTATTTGATCACATAAGTCATCGTGATGAGATGTAATGAGAAAACTTCAAGAGTTTGAAGATAGTCATTGCATTCTGATTAAAGTAGTTGTAAGTAGTCATGCATGATGCATTGTTACATCATATTTCGGTTCGTCATTACACCATCTTCTGGATGTTATGGAGCACGTCGTTACACCATATTCAGGATTCATTTTTACATCGTCTTTAAGGTGTGTCATTACACCATCTTTGGGGCGTATCGCTACATCGTATGCATTGAACGTTGTTGCACAGTATTCGGTGTGCATCATTACGCCGTATGCGAGGTGCATTGTTTCACCATCTTCGGGGTACGTTGTTAAACCGTCTTCGGTGTACGTCATTACATCATCTTCGAAGTGTATCGATACACCGTCTCCGTGGTGCATTGTCACACTGTCTTTGGAGTGTGTCATTACTCGTTACACTAAAACGCGGGTTGGGATTCTGCAGTTTTCATTGTGACTCCACAAGGAGTTTCGTTGCAGTGAATAGGGAAAGGCCGATGACAATTGATGGTAGCCAAGGAGCAGTGGTCGGCAACTGTAAGAGTGAGAAGCATTCACCGGGTCTTCAGTCCAGAAATACACTGTAATTTAACTCTCTTGATTCAACTCTTCCTTTTCTTTCATGAAGGGATTAGGGCTCTATTTATATAGTTCCTGAGAGATCTCCCAACAATGAAAGAAGAAATCTAAACCGCTTCATCAGCCACCCTAGAGAGATGCTCTCGATCATGTGACATTTTCTAGACAATTGAGTGCCTTAACACTGTAGGATTTGAGTAATTTTGGATTTGTTGGATTCATTTTTATCAAGACACTCAACTTTACTATAAGATAGTCAAATTTGAAATACAAATTGCCTTCCAATTAGGACGTCTTAAACTACTGACTCAGATTAGACCATTTTTTACATCATTGAATCCACCTTAACTACATATATACAGATATACCACCTAATTTCTATGTAATTACATATCCAACTCCTAAACCTTACTTTTTACATTTAGACCACTCCAATCTTTCAAATCACATGACAAATATATAAAATTAAAGTTTGTGTTGGATATGTAAATACATAAAAAAAATATTTAAAAGCAATTAAAAGGTCCAGAGAAGGAAACTGAATACAAATTAAGAAAAAAAAAAAGGGAAATTCAATATGCTCCTTTACCTTAAAAAAATGAATAGTCCAAATGAGTCTGACAAAATAATCATTTTTACCAAATAAACAACAAATAAAAAAATGAATCAAATAATTAATAAAAATATTACATGCTTACCACACATTTATGGGGCATAACTATACAGATTGAATAAAAAAATTATATGGGAAAGTATATTACAATCTTCAGAATAGAAGGAGTCATAGAAGAATATTGAACTGAGGCATTACTTCAAAATTGAGATTTGGAGACATCTGCAAAATTGTATTGGCAAAAAATAAAGAGAATTTTCTGCCACAAACAGAGGATTACTGCCAGCGTTTTGAGAGGGGCTTAGCTGAGGATAAAGTTGCTTGGCTGCTATGGTTGTTCTTTAAGCCTGAATTTAAAAAAAAAAAGGGAAGCTTATATTAGTGTGATGTTCTTAACAAATCAAATTGATTTCTGTATAATTTCATAGAAAAATAGCTAAGGACATCAGAGGCTTAAAGTTCTTATTTATTCACATATTTAACACCTACACTTTTGATATTTACATGCATGGTATTTAAATAAATTAACAAGCGCATTGTTATAGACAAAAGAAATTTGGGAAGAGTGTGACACACTTGACATTTCTACTTTGGAGTTTTTTTTTATAGATCCATCTCACCAATGCATACACAACTTCCAAATTTAAATGTTAATTTCTTTGGGCAGTATATAAATTTTCAATTAAAAATACTGGATTTTGTACTCCGTTTTTGCGCAAAAAAGGAATACAACAACAAGTCTTTATCCCACTAAGTGGGGTCGGCTACATGAATCCTTTTTCTACATTGTCCTATTGAGTGTAATGTTTTCATTTGATTCTAATAAATTAAGATCATTTTTTTATACAATATTCCTAAGTCGTTTTAAGTCGATTTCTAACTTTCTTAACATAAGTTAAATCTAAAACATCACTCTTCTAACTGGGCCATCAAATGATTGATGTTTAATGCGACCAAACCATCTCTTTAATCTTGTATGCCACTAGAGCTACTCCAACCCTTTTACAGATATATTCGTTTCGCATTTTATCTCTAAGTATAAAACCAGTAATCCACCAGAGCATTCTCATTTCAGCAGGACTTAATTTTATGCTTCCCTCAGTCCCAACATTCTGTGCTATCAAGCATGGCAGGTTTCACAATTATCTAAGCAGTACTGTTCTATCATGCAAAAAACCCAATGCATTCCTCCACTTCACCATCCAACTTGAATCCTATTAATAACATCCCCAATTATATCACCATCACTTTGAACAATAGATCTGAGATATCTTAAACGTTCACTTCTTTTAATGACTTGATCACCCATTGTTACAACCTGCCATTAGATCTACCGCTACTAAAATTATATTCCACGTATTAAGTTTTAGATCTACTCAAACGAAAGATTTTAGAATCTAAAATTGACCTCCATAATTCAATTTTTTTCAGAACTATTACTCTAGTCTTATCTACAAGAAGAATGTCATGAGCAAAAATCATACACCAATGCACATCCTCCTATAAATATCCAGTAAAAACATTCATAATTAAAACAAAAAGATACGGGCTTAAAGACAATCTCTAATAAGTTCACTTGATTCTACTAGGAGATTAATTTCAACTAAATATGCCCATGATACAACTGGCTTCAACAAAAGAAGATATCAATTCCTATGAAAAAAAGGAGAAATTTACTTGCATATGTAACACCAAAAATTTAATTTTTACATATATAACAGTTCATTGTGTGGTATTGTTGATGTAACATTTAGGATTCGAGTGTTATGAATGTAAATGAAGGTTTAGGTGTATGTAAATTCATAAAATTGTGTGCGCGTAAATACCCAAAAAAAAAAAAAAGAAATTACGTTGTAAAGGTACATACTTGGAGACTTCAAACCATCTTTAGAATTTATAGGCTTCAAAGCACCTTTTGTAGCAGGAGAGTTTGGAGATTTCACAGAATCCTTAAATTTTGGATGGATCACTGTTTCTTGTGCGATCTTTGCGTGCAATGGCTTAGCTACACCTGAAGTAACTCTGGACCTGTATTCATTGACGAAAAAAAAAGATGAAGAAAAACAAATTTTTAGCAATCAATGAAAAGATTAGAAGCCCCCTTTCACAACTTCCATATCCAACAAATATGATAAAAATGTCAAAATAATTCTCTCACTCATTAAGGGGTCATTTCAGTCCCAGAATAAATAAAAATATCAATTTAATCTCAGGCACATTTAATATGGGCTGAAATAGAAATAGTCCACGCGGAGGATCATTTCAGCCCTAATTAAATTAAAAAGTCCGAGAATCAATATATTCTCACTCTTTTAATATGGGCTGAAATAATCCACAGAGAATTATTTCAGCTCTAATTTAATTAAAGAGTCGGAGAATTAATACATACCTACAGGTTTTGGACTAAAATGATCCCATATGAACAGTCAGGAGACCAAAAACAGAAGTCTACTACTATCAAATTTTAGCCAACATAAGTCTACTACTATTAGAAAGCTGCTCTGATTTTAACCAAAAAAAAATCTCTACCATTAATTTCATAATAAAGATCTAAATCATTCATTTAAATTTAAATTATAACCGTGACATAACTCAGTTATGTATGCTTATTTGTTTCAATTTTTTCTTTAAATGTTAATTCGTTAATGTATGTTAATTTCCATTAAAAAATATATATAAGAAAAAATCTTCAAAGACATATGAACATGTTGATTCAATCTACTTATGCATAGAATAAGCTAATATGTGCATAAGGATTTCTATGTCTTCTACATTGAAAATTTTCATTTTAAAAAGAAAATCATCGGGCAGCCTCTCTAAAAGGATTATAAGCCTCAACTTTTGTGTGACATAAGGCCCAGTCTTTCAACTCATAGATTATAAGCCCCTCTTTCAAACCTAATCCTTTTCGAATAAATAGTGGAGTTGATAAGACTCGTGGAAAAATAATTTTCATATAAAAATAAAAATAAAGTCTGCCTCAGCCCCAATCTGCATAATGATGTCATGGTTATTCCTATCTATTAAAACCTGAAAAAGCTCTAAAAATAGGAACTTTATGTGCCCTTTCAAGGCACCTTAATCCTTATGATTGTGCATTTATCAAAATCTCATAGCTAGAAGAGCTCATTGCCATAATAACTCTTGAATAATAAAGATAAATGCATAAATTAACATTCCCTTATGAAGGGTATGATTATTGGAAATTCTAATCAGAAGGGATCTTATCATTAAAGTGCACTCTTAAATTGAACGATAAATAAATTTCGGGCTATTTTTTCGATGATCGACATAAATACAAAAATCAGAATTGGAGTTAATTCCATCTGAATCCAAGCCCTTTGAAATATAAAAATGTTAAATATTTATAAATGCCACTAAGTCAAGGCAATGCTTGTTCGCTCATGCTCAAAACAATCATCCATCCAATAACCACAATAGTTTTCCAAAGATGATAAAATCAAATTCAATGAAAACACTTAAATAGTTAACGTCATATCAAGTGCACCCATATGCCACACTTAAAACCCTAATGCTACTAAGAATGAAGCATGTGTCCCTAACCAAATAGCTAAACTTATTACGATGACACTACTAGATTAGAGTTACGATTTAATTTTGGATGTTCTGCACTGACCAATTTATGAGTTATGAGCTGTAACAAGCACTCGATAGGACATAAACCTCCGTCTTAGCTGAGTTTGACATAAAATTGGCCCATTAAATAAACTAAGAACTTGTTTTTATAACATCCCCTTGGATGATACAAGCTAGAAATATTAATAAAATCTTTTGGTTTTATTGGGTCAACTATAATCACTGACTATTTAGACTAGAGTTCAAAACAATCCAATATAGTGAGCCATGGGATACTAGTTGGTTTGTATCATTCTCCTCACCATCCATTTTGAGCCAATAAAGATATATCTTAATTTCCCTTATTTAAATTGTTATTAATGATATAAATTATCTAAGAACTTATGAACTGACCAAAATCAAAAGTTCTCTCTCAATATATAGAGGGGCCATTAATAACAAGCATTTGGGTATATGATAAATCTCAAATCAAATCATAAAATTTCAATTAAATGGCAAAATATTTCGAAGTAACTTACATAATATTCAATTTACCTTTTGAAAAAACAACCCAAAATAACTTGAAAATGTAAACAAGGTTGGTTGGAGATATTTACATATATTCATGTAATAACACTCAAAACCAAAGTGAGGACATTATATATGCCTTCAACTCTAAAATTAGTGTGATTGTGATTGCACTATAATGTTACAATTATAGTCTATGGCTATATGTTACTAAATGGATAAGCATATGAATTATAAGTCATTACACTAATTAGATATGACAAAAAGTCCTATAATAGTCAAGGTTGGACCTTCAACAAGCTTTCCCCCAAGATCTAGGGATTCTCTTATAGATGATGCAACCTATGGCTACTAGAATGAGAAGAACAAAAAAACTTCACATTACAAAAAATAAATACATCGATGAAAAAACAAATACATCAAGGCATAAAGGTGAACATTCAGTTGGTTTGGTGGGATTGGTTGACAAATTTGTTAAATAAATTAAACCAAACCAAACTATAGGAACAACCGATGAACCTGAACTGTAATCTGTAATCTAATCCAATTTATTTGGTTCGACTTTTAGTTAAAAATGTTGAGAAGTTCAGGGAAAACTTGAATTACGGAGGTCTACATTGGAGTCTAAAGGCCTTCGTTTGAGTAGATCTAAAATTGAATACATGGAATGTAATTTTAGTAGTGGTAGCTCTAGTGGCAGAGTTGTAACTATGGGTGATCACATCATTAAAAAGTGTGAACGTTTTAGATGTCTATTGTTTAAAGTGATGGTGATATAGATAGAGATGTCATTAGTAGAATTCAGGTTTGTTAGTTGAAATGGAGGAATGCATCAAACCTATTGTGTGATAGAAAAGTACCGCTTATAATTAAGAAAAAAATTATAAGATAGTGGTGAGACCTGCAATGCTTTATGGCGCATAATGTTGGCCTTTAAAAGAGAAGCATAAAACAAAGTGTCACTGAGATGAGAATTCTTAGGTGGATGAGTGGCTTGACACCTAGAAACAAAATGTAAAATGAATCTATTCGTTAAAGGGTTTGTGTAACTCCAGTTGCAGACAAGATTAGAGAGTCGTCTTAGATAATTTGGTCACATTAAACATTGACCATCTAATGATCCAATTAGGAGAGTAGATGTTTTAGATTTAACTCATGTTGAGAGAGATAGAAATAGACCTAAAAAGATCTGGGCATATTGTATAAAAAAAAATGAAATTAATCTATTAGAATTAAATGAAAATATGACATTCAATAGGACATAATGGAGAAAAGAAATTCATGTAGCCGAACCCACTTAGTGGGATAAAAGCTTGTTGTTTTTGTTGTTGTTGATTTTGAGTTAACAAAATTTGAAAAACAAAGCAAAAAAGATTGGATTTTGATAATACAAAAACCAAAATTAAATTAAAATATATGGAGATATATTGGTTCAATTTGATTTTTTTCAGTTTAAACCAATTTATGCACACCCCTATTAATAAGAATTGGCTAGGTATAAATCTAAGGATCACCAAGTATCTAGATAGCTCTCAATATTTTTCTAAATTGGCTCCATGGTCCCTATTTAAGAGGCATTGCTTCTACTAAACACATGTCGGCAACTTTAAACAGGGACTATTGTTATAAAACATCAAATAAATCACAATATCAATCTAAAATTAACCTCCAGCTATACCTGCCCCCCAGCCCAATCCCACAATCAAATCATCTAAAACATAAAGTCAATTAATTGTTTGACAAGCAGTGAATGTATTGGTTAATGAACTAGCAAGACAGAAAAATTAGTTTAACTAAATCAGCAATAGGAAACTCACATCTTTTCTTTTGTGACATTGATTGGCCTGTTCTGCTCAGGGAATTGAGAGAACTCAATAGCACTAACTAACCCATCCGATCCCAAAAGTCCACCATTATCTGCATCATTTAATCCTTCTTCTGAATCGTCGCCACTGACTGCCAAAATACGTGAATCTGCCAGACACCTCAAACCAGGTTCTTCACCAGATTGCTTTGTCTGGCACAAACTTTCCCTCTTCTGCTTTTCATCCACAGAATTCTGTGAACTTATTTCAGAATGTCTGTCGCTGTAGTCTGAGTTGTTCCCAGAATCTGAAGTAGCTTCATTATTAGATCTAATAATACTTGGAGCTGATAATCCCAGGTCTTGTTGAGAAATCAGACCTTTCGAGGATATTCCAGGAAGAAAGAATGAGTGGTGCAGAGGAAAACTTCCAATTTTTACATTGTTGACCCCAGAAGAGAATGCTCCAGCTTCCCTGAGCATTTGCAGTTGTTCAATTTCCTCATCCTTCCTCGCAATGGTTTCTTTTAGCGACGCTACCTGAAATAACGAATTGAAAAACAATAGAAAACCATACAGTTAACAAGAATCAATGTCACTTTTATGTCATTTGATTACTATTAGCCAACCTGTTCGGTCAAATACTTGATATCTTTGCTCTCTTTGTTACTACGAGCAGCACCTAACTCGACTCCAGACACTCTTTCGGCGAATTTCAAAGCATTCAAACTTTCTGAATATGAATTTACATCCGGATTTATCTGCACAAACATAAGTGTCTTTGCGTGGCCGCCTGAACAAAAAATAACATTTCAGATGAGGTGCAGAGTGGATGACAAAGGTCCTATCCATTGTTAGAGATAGATTTTCAATACAGATAATGATACTTTGTAGGAGCATTTACATACATACTACCCAATTCCTATGCATTTACATACCTTTTACATTTATACCGCCCAAAGCTTTCAGATAACATAAAATAACGCGGTTTTTTCTTTACTGTTAAAAGGTGAAATACATCTTTGCATGCATGGGTAAGGTGGAAAATATGTAGAAATTAAAGTTTAGGTGTTAGATATGTAAATACATAGGAATCGAGTGGTATGTATGTAAATCTTCCTAATTTTTCAAGCAACGCAAAGAAAAATACCTAAGGAGCTTTGTAAGACTTGTGTGAGCTTGCTATTTCTGTATGGAACATGAACACTTTTTTGGGATAGAGCAAATATTACATCGCCTAGAGCGGACAATGATTTATTAATATGCTGCGTTTCCTTGAGCCTATCTCCCGTCACTTCGGAGCGTTCAACTCTCTCACTCCCGGCAAGGTCAATGAGATGAAGAGATCCATATAGAGTTGTTCCAGTCTTCAAATCACTGCCTCGAACATGAATGGTTAGGACACTGCAAAAATTAATAAAAACATAAAGAAAATTATGAAAAAGCTGTATTTTGATGTAAAACTGCATAGGAAAGTATGCTAACGGCAGCTTTTTTGAATTAGAGTAGTGTTTATAACCTATGTGAACGGCTACTAGTTTGATTTAGTGCTGTAGCACTTATAGCTCTATTTGCTTGTCCAAACTGCATCAGTTTAAGCACATCAGAGGTTGAAGTAACAGAGTACATGCTTGCATCCGGGATAGCTAGTCCATTTGATTGAGTTCTACTCACAATCCCAAGTGTGAGCTTGTTAAGGAAAGAAAATTAAGTAATAAAGATAAGGAAGATTTGCATATATACCACTTAATTCCTATGTATTGACATATCTAACACCTAAATTTCAATTTTTACATATATATATGCCACCTTATCTATGCATGAAAAGGTATATTCCATTTTTTAAAAGTTAACACAATGATATTTTTTACGTGTACGAAAGATATGAGTTGTATAAATGTAAAAAGTGAAGTTCAGATGTTAGATATGTAAATGCAAAGAAATCGAGTGAAATGCATATAAATGCCCCTAAAGATAAACACACAAACCTAAAGAATACATATTACCAAAGATTTAATTCCAATAATAAGGAGAAGCAAATTTCGAAATAACTAATGAAGAAGGTAGATAGATTCAAATATTAAATTTCCTGACATTCACTAAATTTCGTCAATATATAAAAATCATTAAAAGAAAATACATAAATGCTATTAACGAAATTGTTAGATAAAATTGTAGGCGACTAAAAAGACTAGCAAATCCTAACTGCATAGCTTTGCAAAGCAACCACTAATAACTTCCCAACTATCACAATTTTATTATATAATTTTCATGATATAAAAAAGAAAAAAAAAAGGAGCGGCATCTACATACATAGCACACAATTCTTATGTATTTAAATTTCTCACACCTAAACTTTCATATTTACACACATAGATACCACTCAAATCTTTACAATAACAACAACAACAACAAAGCCTTAATCCCACTTAGTGGGGTCGGCTACATGAATCATTTTTCTCCATTGCATCCTATTTAGTGACAAATTTTCGTTTAATTCTAATAAATTAAGATCATTTTTTTATGCAATAAGCCCAAGTTTTTCTAGGTCTACCTCTGTCTTTCTTAACATAAGTTGTATCTAAAACATTTACTCTCCTAATCGGATCATCAGGTGGTCAACGTTTAATGTGACCAAACCATCTAAGGCGACTCTCTCTAATTTTATCTGTCACTGGTGCAACACCAACTCTATTACCGATATATTCATTTTGCATTTTGTCTCTAAGTGTAAAGCCACTCATCCACCTAATCATTCTCATCTCGGCAACACTTAACTAGACATTATGCTTCTCTTTTAAAGGCCAACATTCAGCACCATAGAGCATTGCAGGTCTCACCACCATCTTATAAAATTTTCCTTTCGGTCTAAACGGTACTTTTCTATCACACAATAGGCCGGACGCATTCCTCCACTTCAACCAACCAACCTGAATTCTACTATTAACATCCCCATCTATATCACCATCGCTTTGAACAATGGACGCGAGATATCTAAATCATTCACGCCTTTTAATAATTTGATCAGCCAAAGTTACACTTCTGTCACTAGGTCTACTATTACTAAAATTATATTCCATGTATTCAGTTTTAGTTCTACTCAAACGAAGACCTTTAGACTCCAATGTAGACCTCCATAATTCAAGTTTTTCCTGGGCTTTTTCTCTCGTCTTATCCAAGAGGAGGATATCATCAGCAAAAAGCATACACCAAGGTACATCCTCTTGTAAATGCCCAGTAAGACCATTCATAAAAAAAGCAAAAAGATATGGGCTTAAAGCCAATCCTTGATGTAAACCAACAGAAATAGTAAAATAATTTGTCAATCCTCCTTCAGTTCGAACACATGTAACAGCTCTAGCATACATATCTTTAATAACTTGAATATATAAGTCATATCAACACCTTTCTTCTCAAGGACTCTCCAAAGAACATCTCTAGGAACCTTATCGTAAGCTTTTTCTAAATCAATAAAAAATCAAATGTAGACCCTCCTTATTATCTTTGTACTTCTCCATCAAACCTCTCAATAAATGTATAGCTTTCATAGTAGACCCGCCCAGCATAAATCCAAACTGATTATGAGAAACCTTTGTAATACGCCTTAACCTATGTTCAAATTACCCTCGCCCATAATTTTAAAGTATGACGCATCTAATTCCTCTATGATTTGCACACTCTTGTGCATCTCCTTTATTCTTAAATATGGGGACCAAAATGCTCTTCCTCCACTCCTCATGCATCTTTATAGTTTTTAAAATAATATTAAAAAGTTTAGTAAGCCAAGAAACCCCCAAATCACTAAAATCTTTAATATCACATAAAAAATATTACCATTCTCACTTTTAAAAGGTGATATATAAATACATAAAAACTGTGTAATACAGATGTAAATTTCCCAAAAAGAAAAGAAAAAACAAAAACGGCGTATGGAAGGAAAAGATGAAGCATTTTGAAAGGATATCTCTTTTGTGAAGCATCATTGGAAAGTAGATCTCGAACTTGTTCATTATATATCTCAATCATCTGCACACCAACTTCATATGATACAGTGTTTCTTCTATGGTGAGATATATGAAAAAGATCATCCAAAGCTCGATAATTGACTCCCCATTCTTCTTCCGATGGCAAATCAGGTCCGCTCTATACAAGTTAAAATAAAAAACCCGTTTATCACACAGACATCATAGAAGATAAAAAACAAGGAGAAAAAACAAAGAACATGCATACCATTGTGTATGTTTTGCCTGATCCAGTTTGTCCATAAGCAAAGATACAGACATTGTATCCATCAAGAACCGATCGTACTAAAGGCCGAATATCTGAGAATACTTCCACTGTCAACAGAATAAGTGAGAGGAATCAGAATATAAAGTAGTTTAACATTGAGCTTACAAAGTAAAAATTCACATTTCTTATCATCAATAAGAACAAAGTCCAAAATTTAAGATTAACATGTTCAAGGCGGTGGCAGAATTAGGTTATGTTCAGGGTGGGCAACTGACCATTCTAAAACTTGAGATTTTCATATTAAACATAGAAAATTTAATATTTTTTTCCTATATAACAACTAAGTAATTTTGTAATTTTGCCCTCCCACAATAATTTTATTGCCCGACATTTAAAATAAATAAATATTTGATAATTTAATCACCCTCGAGAATGAAATTGGTTGTAGGAGTTTAAAATGAAACCTTGGGTGGCAGCTGGACCGAAGACCTTATTGAATTTGAACATTTTTCGTCCGTCCTTTCCTTGTTTCGAAGGATTTACAATAGCGAGCTCACCATTCTCACCAATATAATCTATTATTGTAAACTTCGTATTTTCCCCTGGAAGTAAGGGTCTTATCCGACAACAAACTCGGATATTACCTGAACATTGATGCTTAAAAAAAGTGAAATTTTTTACACAAATGGAAAGAAAAAATTTAGTTGCATCAACAGACGATAGTTCACTACCTTTCAATTCTTGAACCTCATTGTGCAATTTTAGATTCTCTAAGAAAACAGTGTGGTAATTTTCCGCAGCATTGGCCAATACTTTCAGGTTTAACCCTATGAATTCAACAAGCAATAAACATGTAAAAAAGCTCAAAAAGTGATTAAAAAAAAGCTAGAAGAAAGGCATAGAAGCTTAAGATTTAGTGGCTCATCTACCAAAAAAAAGAAAAAACTGGATTTAAGCAAAATTTAGGTGGCTAATTACTCACCAAGCTTTACAATTTCTTCACTCCATTTTTCTTGCATAAAAATAAATTTTTCTTTTATTGATTGAGAAGATGTCCTCAAGTCCTAGGCAAGCATGGATTGATAATGAGAATAGCATTATAAATACAGAATAATATGTATAAAAATCAACAGACATTTACATCCATTCCACACAATTCTTATATATTTACATAACTAACACCCAAACTTTCATATTTACATTTTTTCAAAGTGAAATACACTTTTTCATGCACAGGATATCAAACTTTAGGTGTTAGATATATAAAAACATAAAAATTGTGCAATATGTATGTAAATTTCCCAAAAATAAAATACCTGCAACGATCGCAATTCTAGACATATTAACTTATTGAAGATGCCCTCCTTCTGGTTCCAGTTTTGAAACTTTGATTCTGAAAATACCTCAAGTTCCTTTGACCTTCTTGTTGACTCTTCCAAAAGGACTTCAACCTCCTTTATCTTCCTTTCTAGTTCCAACTTTGTTCTATTGGATTCATTTTCTAGGTGCAAATATTTTTGCTCATATGACCTCTTAGTTGATTCCCTATCCAGTGTAAGCTCTGCAATAACGGTATCACTGTTTTCTTTCTCCTTTATCAGCCTATCTACTTCCTCCCCAAGTCTCTTCTGCTCCTCAATTTTTTTCTTATCTGCCTGCATATAAAATTCGTCCCAAGTATTTTTACCCGAAAGAAGCACAACCTAAATAAATCGGCAATTGTACATAAATGGTTACATAAAATTACAAAAGAGTCCTATCGATGAATTTAATCCGCACTTTGTAATAAACAATTTTACACCCCAAGATAGCATTAGATTAAAGATTCAAAGTTAAAGTATCCCATGCAGAGTGTAGGTTGCAGGAAGCAAAGCCAATTTTATAAATTACCGTGTCTGTTTAGACAAATGTAAGACAGGATTAAAATGTCGGAATACTTGCATACCTAGCACACAATTTTTATGTATTTACATATCTCACATCTAAACTTTCATATTAATATAAATAGCATTTTGGTGAATTAAATATATGCATGAAAATCTATATTTTACTTTTAAAAAGTGGTAATAGTGTTACTTTTGATGTGCTATTAAAGCTTTTGACCGCTATATGAGTAAATATTAGCTGTGAGATATGTAAATACATAAGAATTGTGAGCCATGTATGTAAATGCCCATAAATGTAAATTACTTTTTCAAAATCAGTAGAGCATTGGCATGGGCATGCTTCCAAATATTTAACTCAGACGATGACTCAACAGACCCTTTCTTAAAAGCTACAATATTTTTGACAATCAAAACCTTCCAGGATGAATATTTTTTATGAATTTTAAAAAAAGCTAACTTTATTTTAATTGAACTAGTAAAAAGGAGGTAAAACTAATAGATACAAAGTTACGTTAACGGTCGTGGGACTTGTGTATACTCAACAACTAATATAAGAAAGCAAATCTAATTGATCTACAGGAAAATATCAGAAGAGGAAATTTTATAAAATGTAATGTATTGAATGACTCCTAGATGGAATGTTATGAACAAGGAGAAGAACTAGACCTGTAGGACCTGGTACTGGTTTGCGGTAATCTGAAGAGAAAAAGAGGGGACAAAAAAAAAGCATCCGTAATTAGATAATCCACTCAAATATCTTGCAGGTAAGAAGCAATTTGAAGTATTTATACCCAAGTTTCTTCATTTGATCCCTTGGCCAGCGTCTCAAGCACTTTGATCCTTGATAGATACTTCTCTTCACGTGCTTTCATCAGATTACCTTGCTGAGACAACAAAAGGAACTGTTTGCTTAAATCTCATGTACAAACTAAAAAATATCAGTCATATTCTTACATGTCTGATATGCTCTGCTTGAGTTGTTATTCGCCTTTCGATTTCTTGCATCACTTTTTTCAACAAGCATGCAACCCGCTGACCAAATGAAAAAAAAAAAACAAAAAAGAGAGAAGCACATTTGCATTAAATACCTAAGTAGTTTCAAGTGATCGAAATTCAACAATTTTGCAGAAAAATATATCTTAGATTATGAGGCCATAAAGATTCCTGCAAAGTAAATTCTCAAAATAGGCCTCTGACTATTTACCTGGACTCATTTTAGTCCCTGAGTCTATAAAAGTGCCACATTAGTGCCTAGGCTCCTTTAGTATGGGCTGGAATATTTTAACCAATATTTAAAAGTACGGGGACTAAATTGATACTTTTATAAACTCTGAGACTAAAATGACCACCAATAACAAGTCAAGACATCATTTTGACATTTATCTCCATTCCTGCACAAAAAGTTGGCACACCTGAGGTATTTCTTCATTTTTTCTCTCAACACTTTCATCAAGGATCTCATTGGCAACGCTCAAAAGTGATTGAGTAGGAGCATTCTGCACGAAAAAGTACTCTCCATAACATAAAACATAGGTCGTGCAAAAATGATAAGCAAGGTAAACTAAATACTCCTTAATGAAAAGGGAAATTTAAGTACATAGTACACAATTCTTATATATTTACATATCTCACACCTAAACTTTCATATTTACATTCATAACATTTTGATGCATTAAATTTATGCATTAAAAGATGTATTTCACTTTTAAGAAAATGATAATAGTGCTATTTTTTAATGTGATATTGAAGATTTAGTGCTATGTGTGTAAATATGAAAGATTAGATTTTAAATATGTAAATACATCCACCCCCCAACAAAACAGAAAAATAGACAACAGAAAAAGACGACTTGCTGTGATCAAAGGTTGAAGCTTACATCTAAACTGTTCAGTTTCATGATTTCAGAAATCTTAGCAGACGAAAGTTCAGAAAAGTGTCCACGTTTTAGCTGGAAAATCTCATGGAGTTTACTTCCAGCATGTTGAGATAAAGCACTGGTTGTATCTATGAAACAATGGAAATAGGAAAGAAAAAAACCATACAGATCAACATAATAATTAATTAGTGCCAGGATCATCAGGTGTTAGATAACGTAAACATATAAGAATTAAGGGGTATGTATGTAAATCTTCCTTGCAAATTATCTGAAACACTGCTATTACCTGAAACAAGGTTCCTTGAGGCAAATTGGAATTTTCTTTCTGCAAAGTTTGATTTTTTATCATCACCAAAGACTGGGGAACCAACATAAACTCCCTCAGCCAATGAACCATCCATACTTTCCCCTTGCTTCAACTTCCTAATTTGCAGACTTTTGCACCTTGGTAGTGAACGCAAAACCTTGTCTTTCCTAACAGTGGAACCAAAGTGGCTCCGGATGGAGAGAAGGCATTCCAAAACTACAGAAAAATTTCCCTAGATGCATAGAAAGGTACATGAAATTTTTAAAATTTACATTTTTTCTTTTTTACTTTTAAGAAAAAATTTACAATCTAAAATATCACTGCTTGAAAGTTACCTTCTCCAAATCCGATTCCTGGAAACTGGGCAACCCCAACTCATTTACAACAGAGAGGAAAAGCTTCAAAATTTCCAGGCGCTTCTCAGAAGAAGCATTACCGGTGTATTTAGCCTGTGCAAAGAAGCCCATTTGCGTTAGGATTTCATTATAAAAAAATCAGGTAACATTTGGTAGAATAAGAAAAGGTGAATTAACGAGATTTCATAATTTATTTGGATGAAATTGAAAATCAATATGGATTTTAAATTCTACAAACAGCATTAACAGAGATTTACAAAGAAAGGAAATCGTAATGTTGCCATCGTGGATAGAAGAATACAGGGACTAAAGGACTACCAATAAATAAAATGACCAATTTTTGGGTTTCAACATTTACATACATACGACCCAATTCTTATGTATTCACATATCAACACCTAAACTTTAATTTTTACATCTATACCACCCAAATCTTTCATATCAAATCAAAAATATCATCATTTAACTTTTAAAAAGTGAATACACATTTGCATGCAAAAGGAAGGTGGCATGTATGTAAAAAATGGAAATTTAGGTGTTGGATATGTAAATAGATAAAGAATTGACTGATATGTATGCAAATCTTCCTAAATGTGAATAAGCCACAAATTACCTCGGACCCATACATTTGAATAAGCGACATCAAAATTCATTATTTCACACAAAAATAAGTAAAAAAATAAAAAAAAATACATTTTCTAACGAGATTTTCTATCTGCAATGGATAAAAAATCCGACAGGATTTAAGAAATTAAAAAACAAGTAAAATTATTGGATCTACCTCGTCCACAGCACCAAGATTCAACATCCTAAGAATTCCATTAAAAACAGAACCATCCAACAGCTGCCCTCTGAGCTCCCATTCCGTGGCCTCCTCCGGCAGCTTAAGCTCCGGGAACAAACTGTTCAGCCACACAACTACTTCCGCTCGTCTCTTTGCTGCGAATTTTTCTAAATCAGATGGCAGCTAAAACAATAAAGTAAAAAAAAAAAAAAAAGGGACATTTAGGGCCTGTCTTGGCATGGATTTAGCGCAGGATTTAAGCTGAATTTAACCTAATAAATCTTGCCAGACGCTCATTTTGGGCAAATAAAGGACATGGTTTCGGGTAGGAGATGAGCAGAAGGAGAAAAAAATGGGAGTTTCGGGTCATTAAACATTAGTTTTGTTTAAGTTAATGTTATTAATTTAATTGATTAATAATTAATTAAAAATAATCAGATTAATTATGCTTAAATTTTATTAAGCAAATATATAATTATTAATTAACATATTTTAAACTTAAATACTGATTATATTTAAGAAGTTCATTTGCCTATTTTGGGATGTTTTAAGAAGTCAAAGTCACAACATTTATTAAATCCTATTTTGATTTGCTTTTAAATCTAACAATTATAATGTATTTTTAAATCCTGATAGAAATAGATATGCAAATACATAGAAATTGAGTGGTACATATGTAAATCTTCCAAAAAAAAAAAAAAACAGAACTGAGAAACAATTTATACCATCGTCTGCTTCGAAATTGAGACTTCCCATGTACTCCGGATAGGGTTTCTTCTGAAACAGAAGAGCAATGCAAGCAGGAATCACGAAATAGAATCTGTTGATCGAATTAGGATTTTGCTGAATCAACACGACATTGACAGATAAGAATCGTAAAACGTGATTCTGACAATCAAACCACCTCAACTAAGTAAGCGCCAAGAACATAATGCGATCTTCCCTTCCAACTCTCCGGCAATACCCACTTCGATCCACAAAACTTCGCAGATCAAGAACTTCCAGAACCCAATTCCTCAATAAACCCACAGGAAGCTTCAACAACCTTCATTGTCGAAAACATTATACATCATCACCCATGAAAACAATTTGTAATTCTTGCAAGAAAAAAAAGAGGATCGGCTTCTCGATTTGGATACTTTTCTCCACAATAAAACCGAATTTAGTGAAAAAGATAAGAAGAAGAAGAAGAAGCAGGAGAAACAGGTGATGATTCGGAAACCTGATTGAAGGAAAAATGTGACAATTGCTGAAGGACAATTTGTGGGAGGTAAAATGGTTAGGGTTTGTCGGTGGTAGAAGAGCTCGCAGATGGAGAAGAGGCGGAGAAGAGGCGGAGAAGAGGCGGAGAAGAGCGAAATACGGAAGAGTTTGTTTGCGCTAAATTCTTGTTCGGTTCTTAACGGCCATGTCGCGGGTAGGCGATTTATGGGTTGGCCATTTCCATACATACCACCTAATTTTTATGTATTTGCAAATCTATCTCTAAAATTTTACATTTAAACCATTCAATTTTTTTATATCACATAAATTATTGCATATGAAGCAAGTACGTAGTCCTCATGCAGCTCCTCGATACCCATCCAGTACTCTTGTAATAACCTATCAATACTCAATGATCAATACCCTGTAAATACATTAATAACCAATACCCCCTTCATACCCTCCCAATACCCTCAAAATGAGGGTAATGAGGGTATTGGGAGGTTATTCCGCACCCAGCGACTGCGTACGTGCTCCGTATATAATAATTTCCCAAATTTTGAAAGGTGGTGTGTATGTAAAATCTATGAAGCGACAAGACATAATTAAAAAAAAAACAAAACAAATTATACAAATTTTATAAATTTAATTTATATTATAAAATCTTATGCTTATAAAAATTAAGTTTTAAAATTATATATAATATCTTTCAAAAGAGTTAATCGAACTTATTATTCAACTTATCTATTAAAATTCAACAAGTTCTATAATTATAAAGAGTAAATTACTAATGCTCGGCTTCGATAAATTTTGGATACACCTTAAATGCCCGATTTTAATGAAAGTTTGAGAAAGCTTTGACGTGACAAGATATGAGGTGGTTTGGACAATGAGATATAATTAAGATTGTACATATATTTATAATTTGTTAGTTTCCTTGTCTCATTTTATTGAAATAGTGTTAAGTTCACGTCCGATGTGATATTGAGGTCTCGTGCTTGAAAAAGAATTCAAACATATATTTTATGGTGTTGGAGAAGTGTCAAAGTGTGTCAAGCAGATATCTAGGGGTGTAAACGACTGAACACGAACGAACAGAGCTTGTGTTCGTGTTCGATTTGTTGGAAATTTAGTTTATTTGAAATAAGCTCGTGTTCGAAATTCTTTGTGAAGTTATTGTTAATGTTTGTTTCTTAACGAACAAGTCGAACACGAGCCAAACACAAGCTATTAGCGGACGACGAGCCACTGTCATAATATTAATATATATAAATAATATATTATATTAATTATATAACTTATATTATTTTTTTATATAAATAATATATATATATATATATATATATATATATATATATATATATATATTAGTATATTACGAATATAGTATATTAATATATTATTATTATTAATTTATTATATATTATAATTTATAAAATTTAATTTTTTAAAATATCATAAATTTTTTATATATAATTATTTTAAATTATTTTATATTTCGAGCAATAATGATTCGAACACAAACAAATGCATCATCTGTTCGTGTTTGTTTCGTTTAACTAGCCGAACGAAAAAAAAATTGTGTTCGTCTTGTTTACCTATCGAACGAATCGAAAACAAACTATTTAACGAACTGAATACGAACTGTTCGTGAACAACGAGCTTTTTTGACAGCCCTACAGATGTCGGTGTTTGATGCATGTCCAATGAGGGCACGACACATTTTTAGAAGTGTCGGTTCTATCGAGGTAAAAATTAAGATTTATATGTTAGATATAAGAATTTAGTATTATGTATAGGAATCTTTAAAATATACCACATAATTTTGGGAAATTTGCATATCTATGACTCACATTTTGATTATTTAGATTTAGAATGGTTTGTGATATAAATATATGGATGAAAATGTGTATTTTATTTTCAATAAAATAATGATTATAATATTTTTAATATTATGTGAATGATTGCTATTCATGTAAATATGAATATTTAGGTGTTGGATAACTTAAATTTCAGAGAGTCTATTATACTATTTTAAATCCTAGGATTTATTAAATTTAGATTTTACCTATTTTTAGAATAAAATATAAATTTAGTAATTTTTATCGACAGTAAAGATTGTGGTAGGATATAAAAATAAGAATGTGTAGAGACAAATCCACTCGTAAAAAATTAAATTTTCTTTTATTAAGAGTGGGTATGTCTATATATGTGGCAGACCCTAATAGGAACTTAAAATTCAATTCTCATGAAAGAAAAAACATTTCGTCCGGACGGACAACTAGCGGCCGCCACGTAACCCACCGATAACGTGTATGGCGACATGATGACCGGTAGTTGACTGTCTGGACATACGTGTTCAGACGGAGAATTTCGGAGCTCGATCAAGAAAAATATGTATAAAAAATAAAGAAAGATTCACATACATACCACTCTATTCTAATGTATTTTACCTATCTAACACCTAAACTTCAATTTTTACATAACATACCACCTTCCCCATGCAAGAAACTTAAAATGGTTATATTGTTCACGTGACATGCAAGTTTTAGGTGGTATAAATGTAAAAAAAGCAATGTTTAGGTGTTAGATATGCAAATACATTGGAATTGGGTGGTATATATGTAAATGCCCCAAAGAGGGAATTAACCATAGTTAAACTGATACACTAATTCTGTTCTATGCATTAATTTTAATGGAAAAGAATAAAAAAGAAAAAAAAAATGTTAAAAAAGATGTTACCAAAAACATTAGTAACAATGAGTGTATCGATATGTGATCATCACATAAATATATCCGAATCAATTTGCTGCAGTTTAGGAAATATTTGCTTCAATGTTGCGGAGTAGTTTGGAGAGTTCGCCTGAAAACAAGAATAAAATTGCACATTTTTAGAAGAATGCAGCAACTTAAGATTTGTTAATGTTTAGTACCTACTAAATAAATTTGGTTCCATAAAATCACATTAAGTTGAAATATATCTGGTTTTTGTGATACATGCCTTTCCTCCTTGAGTGAGAGAAGCAAATATTACGTGCGGATTGGTGGTGTTATGGTGATAGTGTGGTGAATACCAACACAATACCGTCAAATTCAGATTTGTCCGAACAATATTTCTTCGAGTTATAGAGGGCATTGATTGCATACAACTAATCTAGGCTTGGCATTAACAGGGTCTATAATAGGCTGGCAACAATGATACATCAAATTGATTATGATTATTTTCCATATGCATCATATTTGAGACATTTTCTCTACTTCTAACAATAAAAACCTATTACTAAGGACCCCTTATGCAGATCTTTGATGGCAAGGAGAGTCACTCTCAATGCTCGATTAGTTGGGGTTGATTTCCTTTACATCATATCAAAAGAATTTGTAATAATGTTTATGTACAATGGAGTTGCTTTAATATTAATGAAATCCTAAAAGAGGTACATGCCAACAAGTGTGGCAGGAATTGTCTGAACCCATACAGATAGTTTATATCAGGGACCGGGGTCCATGAAGTGTTTGGGATGTTTTCAACACGAACAACAATCTAATGAATGCCCAAACCGAAGGCAAATTCAAATCGCAGCAGAGGAAGTGATAGTGATGACGAATGTCCCGAGTATAATCCATTCAATATAAGGTGAAGTGGACGAGATTCCTCCCGATGAATGGGTTATCTTAAACTGCATTCTAAAGAAGGTTCTACTTGCTCAGAGACAACCTATTAAATCCCAACGCAATGCTAATTTTCGGGTTAAATGCACTATTGAAGGTAAAATGTGTGAATTAATTGTCAACAGTGGGTGTACCGAGAGTGTGATATCTAAAACTTTTGTAAAGGCACTCCAACTAAAAACCACCAAGCATCCAAAGACTTGCTAAATTAGTTAGATTAAAAGAAGAGTTGAGGTTATGATGACCGAACTATGCAAAGTGACAGTTTCGATTGAGAATTTTTCAGCTTAATGACTCGATGCTTAAACGGCTGAAGCAACTGAGATCTCTTATTGCCTTTGTACAACCTATCGCAGCTCCTAATTCATCAAGGTGATTGTCTCATCATAGACTATAAGATCAATCTGGTCATTCAGGTCTTTCTATGAGTAATCCTACGAATCTATAAAGATGACATCCATCTCCATCACCTTAACCTCTTAATGTTAGTCTAGAGTTCACCTCATTCAGGAAGAGCGTGCAACGCCATGCCTCTCAACCTAGAAACCTAAGACTAAGGGTCTGTTTGGGGCAGCTTGTGCGTTTCAGGATAAGCAGCTTATCCTGAAACGCGACCCGCGGGTCAACTATAGGGTCTGATTCGCGGCCTGCATTTAGTGTAAAAACTCATCCGCGTTTTCGAATAAGCTGCCGAAACATGTTTTTCAAGCGGTGAGGCGGTATTTTGAAAACGTCGCCCGCACTTATAAGCTGCCCCAAACGGGCCCTAAATGCATCACCCCTTCGGCATCCATTGTGACCATCAATTATCATGAGTGCACTCTCCTCTCTCCTCGTTGGCCTTTGGAAAATTTGCCCTGTAGAAACTTTGGCTGTGATTGGTCTGATCTCCTCAAATAGACACCACCACCTTGAATAGATTGGACTTCTGCCAGAACATTTTTTTGTCAATGCATCAGCTAGAGTTTCTTGCAATCCAGCATGATCTTTGATTGGCACCTCTACATGCTTTATTTTCTAGATTTTAGCCATGCCAGCTGCCAACAATGGATCAATATCCGCCACTTCCCAATTCAGAAGGACAATTTGGTCCTCCGCACTCGTTGGAGGTTCCAAATAGCCCACATCATGGAATTCCATCCCCAGCTCCATCCCTGATGCTACCAGAATGCTCTTTCTTCAAGTAAGGTAATCACTCCACCAATCCCCATCAAGATGCCTACATTGGAGGATGACTCTCCAGCCTCCAAAATCTTTTCTGTCGCCTATAGAAAATTGATTAAACAAAAAATCTCAGAGCACTTCACCTTCAAAATCCACATCATTATAAGTAAATACTTGCCACTTTTCTTGAACTCCATTATTGTACCATTGGAGTTGAATCTCAAAAGATTAAAGGCTTTGCTCATTTGTGATAGAGGGTAGGAGCAATGGAGGACAAATAAATGAGAGTGTCTTCAATTTTAGAATCTACTTAAGTAGTTAGAAATGAGGGCAATGTGTGAAGCCTCTCATTTTTTACATTCAAATCTAACTGATTCTGTAATGACCAAAAAATGAATATGCTACTATGTTAGCAAGATTCCTTAAGTCCTGCATTATTCATCTTGGTGAGTACAAGGAGCGTTCAACTTGATAGCACATTCATATTGCCTTCCTAATATAGTAGCACATGTCAAACCAGGCAAAACAACACAACCACCTTTTCCTAGCCGTCCTAAATACAATAAATGTCATATTCACACATACAATCTCCATTTGGTTTTTTGACTTCATATTAACCGACCAAATTTCTATCTAAATAAACTAATATAACACGGCCTGTATGTCCACTTATTGTATCCTTGCCAATCCCCATGTCTAAATAGTAAATTGATTGTCCACGACCCATCATGTACACGCCCTTAATCACTTGGCTCATATATACATAAACCCACACATCAAAGGGTGTCAAAAGTTGACCTGACACTCCAACTCGACCCGAACCCGACTCAAAAAATGAGCGTAAGTGCCCGAATAATTTTCAGGTCCGGTTCAGGTTAAATATCCTAACCCGTTTAATTTGTTGAGGCGGATTTGGGTTGACAAGCCAACCCTAACTTGACTTGAAATCAATGTGTCAACTCAGAATTGAACTGAATTTGAATTGATTTCAACTTGAAAAGTTGTCATTTCTCATGTTAAACGGGCTATACGGGTCGGGTTCATGTCGGCGGTTGAAGGCGGGTCGGGTTTTGAATCGGACCTATTCACGTCGGGTTAGTTTCGAGTCAGACCTAAACCCGACCCGCTGACCTGAATCGACACCCCAGCACATCACTATCATCTAATAAGAACCTTGTTCGATGTCCTTCACTTGTAAAAATGTCTTCTGTAAGCCACTCATTTGTTGAAAATCGAACATTCTACTGAGAATGAATTATTTCAGTTATTCATCTTCTCAAATCTATGACAAGCCTAAAAGGGATTTGGAATTGTACTTTTGCTAAGAAGGAAAACTTTCCCCTTTACACAATAGATGTAGGTTATAAAGACAAACCATTTTAAATCTTGATGTCCTCTTAGATGGTGTGAACTTGTTTTTCTCTTTTAGACTCGCCTTCATTTCCTCCTTTCACAAAAAATAGGTAGTCAACATCAAACTACATCTAAAACCAAGAGCATATACGTCATGAATTTAAGTCCCAACATTTGATACATTATCAGAGGTTCTTGATGCTAATTGGGTTGAAGAATTTCAAAATTTATTAGAGAAGTCTCATCCAATATCTTTGGGATGAAGGCAGTCATCTTTTTACAGATCTTCTCATTATTGTCAAAAATAAATATATCCATTTGATTTTGATCCATCAATTCCACACCCTGTGAGAATTTAAAGAAGAAATTCTTCCCCTTCAGGTTTCATTATTTAAATTTTGATCGGTTGTAGCTTTGGCATTCAAACAATATGAGAATGTCATATGAGCCCAGCTATAAGGTTTGATATACCATCCATGCAGTCTTATCCAAACATCGTTCTTATCAACAAAAATGATTACTTGATCATGCATCTTTTCATCACTATTTTGGTTGACGAACTAACATTTAAAATAGTTATAAGAGCTAATCCAAAACTGACTTTCAAAGGAGATATGATAAAATATAAAAATGCTCAAAGCCATGATTATAAAGACTGCTAATACCCCAACAAAACATATGATCATAAAATTTCCCCAAATCATGTAGCACATTTCATCAGACCAAAATAGAAAAGTGAAATCTAGAAGTTTGTTGTATCTTACACATGGGTTGTGTTCTAGATATATGGTCGTGAGCTTCTCCCTAGAACCAGCTACAGCAAAATCAATGCCTTCTAATGATGGTATTTGATTATCATTAAGCCACAAGTCTTCTAACCTGCAAAATATAAGCGTGAGCACATCAGAACAGAAGAAATCCACATATGTTGAAAGGATAAAAGAAAACTTTCGACCTATTCAGCTTCTCAATGTCATTAATCGCCGTTAGTTTGTTCGAAGCTACATCGAGAACGCGAAGATTTTGAAGAGTAGACAAGCCTTCCATCTTAGCAATACCATTATGGCTTAAATATAATTCCTCTAGCGCAACACATTCCTATGAAGTACAAACATCATGGTAAATTCATATTGAAGTACATGATTAAATGGAAGTACATAAATTTCAGATTAATACCTGAAATCCTAACATTGATGTCAGTCGATTGCTCTGCAAACTTAATTTTCTTATGCATTTCAACCCACACAAGTTCACTGCTCTAATACGATTTCTTCCTAACCACAACTGTTGTAAATTTGTCAAGTTTTCTAAGTTCTCCATCACCTGAAATTAAGAAAATGGAAGAAAACATAAGCTAGAAAAAACTCTAAGGAATACATGCAAAAATTATTAATTTCAGTAATATCATTTAACATCACCAGAAGACAAACCATCTCAATTAAAAAAACTTACAAAGTGGTTTCTCGAACAAAACAACCAATCTAAAGTAAATTTTTTATAATTCAGGGGGCCATTTGGGATCGCTTTTGATTTTTTATTTTTATACAGTTTTGTTTATGCTTTGATTTAAAACAAAATATTTGTGATATGATATATATTTAGTTGTTTCTATAAATCCTGGAAATAACTTTTTGAAGTTTTAAAGATTTTTAAAAACAAAAATATAAACAAAACCTAAAAGAAAAATAAAAGTGAACCCAAACAAATCCCAAATTTTCTATCCCAAGAAGAGAAAAATCTTACCCTAAATCTATTTGAGCCAAGTTCAAGAATTTGTAATGCATGTAGATGTTCAAGCTCCTCCATCTTTGCCACTTCGTTCTTGGAAACATAAAGCTCTTTAAGTGTATTTGAAACCTTTGATAAGCCATTCAATGAAGATATCTCGTTAAAAGAAACATCAAACACAAGAAGATCCTTGAAAATGGTGGTATCAGGTATTTTAGACAGCTTATTGTCTCTTAAAACAAGTTCCTGCAAAAATAGTAAATTAATAAAAATCGATACACAAAATGCAAAAAATTACATTGCTAGCCTGCATAAGAAAGTAGAAAGTGTTAAATACATGAATTCTTCATACAAATAAAAACTTTCATTTTAGTTAATATCACGTATGGAATCAATGTTTCATGTTTTTCAAATGGTTCACTGTAGTCAGTCAAAAATAGGATACATGAAGATTCCTACAATGTTTATAAAGTTTATAAACTTGATTTCAAAATAGTTGGGGATAT
Source organism: Papilionanthe hookeriana x Papilionanthe teres (assembly GCA_022702705.1). Lineage (NCBI taxonomy): Eukaryota > Viridiplantae > Streptophyta > Magnoliopsida > Asparagales > Orchidaceae > Papilionanthe > Papilionanthe hookeriana x Papilionanthe teres. The sequence continues at coordinate 2,388,055 of CM040430.1, read as the reverse complement.
GTTGGGGAGTTCTTGATGGAAATCCTATCAGTTGCTGCCATCACAACCATCAAAGATAAAAGAGGCATTTGCATACATACCACCAAATTCTTATGTATTTACATATCTAACACTTATACTTTAATTATTTACATTTATACCATCCAAATCTTTCATATCACATCAAAAATAACACTATTGTAAATTGTCAGGGGTGAAATACACCTTCTTCGTGCATAGGTAAGGCGGCATACATGTAAAAATTAAAGTTCAGGTATTAGATATCTAAATACATAAGAATTGAATGGTATGCATGTAAGTATTTCAAGTTAAAATTGCCTGAAAACATTATTGTCTATGCTCTAAACTGAATTGATGATGATCATGGGAGCGGTGTGCCATTAAACTGTTTTTTTCTGACAATAGTGGAAGATTTTAACAGTTTAAACTGAGAGGTCCTGCTAATGAGTAAACAGCCAAACTGATATGCAAATCAACCTTTCTAGCTGTAAGAACTATAACATGTCAATGAAAAAGAGCCAAAATAAACATTGTTCTGAAAGTGATAGACATGAACAAACAAATCTTTAAGCAAAAGGGGCGCCAGACAAAAAAGCCATAAGTTCCCAATTTTTCTAGTGTAAATTTTGCATCTAGGACCGGCATTTTAATGGTTAAAATAACCAATCTTATCAAGTTTTCGATTTTACAATCCCTTTATTTGGGAAAGAATTTGAGTACGTAAAACGTATGCAGCGCTGTCTACGTCCAGCAAGTTACATGGAGGTTATTCAGAGGGTATTGGGGGGTATTTCGTGTTTTAGCCCATGTATCCTCCTTGTAACCTGAATGTAACCTGAATGTAACCTCCCTATAACCTCCTTATTTTTTAGGTTACAGGTAAGTTACATGGATTATACGTCGTGGTCGTCTCCTATTGGATGACGTACGCAGCACTGCGTACGCTTAACGTACTCAAATTTTTCTACTTTATTTGTAACACTTTCCTACTTATTCCCCCTCAAACCCTAGAATGTCGGCTACCACTGCATCGCAAAACATTGCACAGAAAGCATCAAATTTTCAAAAAAATTCAACTGATGTATAGATTAAAGTTCAATACGTAACCAAAACAATCAAACAATTTCATGTTCAATAATTTATATAGGTCCATCCATTGGAATATCCACGATAGTAAACCAAACCGTAAAAACTAAATATTAAAAAAAAATACAGCTCAAGCTCCATTAAAAATCAACACCCAAAGGAATTCATACTTGCAAACCAGAAATAGTACTCCAACCGGATAAAGGCTGGATGCCCTCATCATCAAAGAGATTCTGCTGCAAAGAAAGCTTCTTAAGCTGCGCGAGGAGCCCGATCCGATGGTCCAGCTTCGAAAGCCGATTGGCCGTGAGATCCAGCTCCTCGAGGTCCTCCGGAATTTCAACTCCGCCGAGATCATGGAGTTGGAAGCTCGTGAGATCGAGGCAGCGACCTAAGCTATCGTCAACCTCATCGTCACAGTTTTCCGTATCGTTATCGGATTCTCGAACGGCATTCTCCATTTGAGATTTGATGAAGCTAGGAGCAGAGATTTTGAAGAATGTGGCGGGGAAGAAGACAGTAAGAATTCTTGAGAAGATAGAAGAATCTTCTTTCGAGAGAAAACGAGAGCACCTGCTGATCTTTCATACAAATGAACAAAATATATTTTTCTATATATCATGTGTGTTGCATAACATCCTATTTATAGACCTATAATGATGGCATACTTGTAATTTACGAAAGTAAATGTGCTAAAGACCTCATATCAACTAAACCCTAACAGTAGAACCCTAGCAACACACTGTCTCTCCCTTAAAGTAGTGTCAAGAACGAGACAAAATTTGCGTCCGGTATCCGGACGCAGAGCTGCATCCGGACAACGGGGATACTCCCCATGTACCACCCATGTAACTCCTCTGTAAGTTGGGTGTACGTAGGAGTACATGGAAGTGCTCTCACAGACACCGGACGCAGCTCTGCGTCCGGTGTCCGGACGCAAATTTTTTTCGTCAAGAACAGAGCAAAATATTACATCTCGACTATGCACGTAGAGTTACGTGCGGAGCCCAATTCATGGGAGAAACTTGGAATCCCGCAATAACGCGGAATAACACGAGAATAAAACGAATGAATATTCCTTGTTTTGCTCCGCGGTTAGCGGTGTTTTAGGCGAAATAATACGGGGAATAACGCGGAATAACACGGGTGAATATTCATCCGTGTTATTTTGTGTCGTTCAAGTTTTATTGTGGTGGTATTATAACACCACCACAATAACACATCAATATTACGTGGAATAGCACGGGAATAACGCAGAATAACACGGGGGAATATTCATTGTGTTACAATACTACCGCAATAACACATGAATAACGTGGAATAACACAGAGGAATATTCCCCGTGTTATTCCGCCCAAAACAACACTAATCGCGGAATAACACGAGGAATATTCATTCATGTTATTCTCGTGTTATTATGTGTTATTGCGAGATTCCACGTGTCTCTCATGGATTAAGCTCCGCAGAAGCTCCGCACGTAACTCTACGTGCGTAGTCCGAATGTAATATTTCTTCCAAGAACAGAACCAGTTGAAGATAAAACTTCTTCTCTTGAGTCTAAGGAGTGCGGGTAGGCTTTCCCCCTTTCGAGTTAGTGGTCTAAGGTGTTGATCATCAGTTTGTTGGTAAGTGCTTGGTTTTATTTCTTGTGATGGACTATGTGAATATATCTACTGGTTGATTTTTAATCATGATGTGTTGAATAACTATGTGATTGAGTTTGAGTTAATCTATGATGAAAGATAATCCACCTCCACGTGTTTTGTACGGTAGTGAAAAACTGGGTTATGACCTAGAGCAATACTCGATGTATTGTCACTCTAGAGCGTGATTGGGGGTATTGGTGTCATGTTATGTTCATGAAACAAACTTTTTAGCCATATAATTATTGTTGTTGTAGTTTTAAGAGCACGTTCTTTCGCCACAATTAAGGATCGAATAATAGTTCGTTGTTCCTTGGCTGACTAGGAGGTCAAATTAGACCCGAAGTAAATATGAAAACCTATAGTGAATTTTTTATTGTCATTATCATTAGCCCAGTCTGCATCCACATATGTGTACAAGTTAAGTGACCCAAATTAGATGGGAAGACCATGATTTATGGTGCCTTTGAGGAACTTTAAAAGTCTTTCAAGTTGTTGATAATGCATTTGGTTCAGAGTTTGCTTATATCGACTTAATAAATTGGCAATGAATGTGATAATATGTCGGATGACAGTGAGATATTGAAGATAACCTATGATTTGCCTACAGTGTTGAGGGCCGGACATGGACGAGGTTCGGGAAATGGGTTTTTGTGGATGAACGAGTTGAGGTGTAAGAACATGTTTAGATCGAAGCACGCCAACTCTTGTGAATAGCTTAATGAGATAGTTGGTTTGATGTTGAAAGAAACTGTGCTTATTATATCTATTGGTAGCCCAATAATTTGAGAAATATTGCAAACTATTTAAATTAAAAGGTTTCCCCAAAGTGTTGATTAACATAGTGATAACATCATTTGAATCTTTTGTAATAAGAATATCATCTGCATATACAAGTAGGTATATTTGAGTATTTTTTTTCACGATATATAATGAATAATGAGTCATCAATATTTAGTTCAAAATGTTGTGTATATAAGAAGTTGCATAAATTAGAATATTATTGTTGAGGTACTTATTTAAGACAATGTATTACTTTTTGTAATTTACACACGTACTGAGGATGTTGATTGTAGATGAAGTTGTGGGGTTAAGACATGTGGATGGTATCTTCTATTTTTTAATGTACAAATGCATTTGAGATGTCAAGTTGTTGTATGTTTCAAATTTTCAGTTGTGCATAAAGCAGTGAACGTACAAATCATGGAAAACTTTTAAATATGACTATATGTTTCTTGATAGCCCATGTTTGTTATTGTTTTTATCCTTGTGCTACAAGTCTTACTTTTTATCTAATTATTGATTCATCAGCATGATATTTTATTCTAAATATCTATTTATAGTCTAAAATGTTTTGTTGAGAAGGAGGTGGTATAAAAGTTTATGTTCCATGTTATTGGAGTGTTATAAATTCTTCTGACATTGCATTTCTCTAATATGATTGTTGAAGGTCTTGTTTAAATATTGTAGGTGTGTCAGATGTATTATGACATAGAAGATTACAAATTTTAGTAGGTTTTATTGTTCTGATTTGAAAGCGAGTAATCATGTTATGAGGTTTTATTGGTCATGTGAGGTGTACAGAAGGCAGGGAAATGACAGATGGTGTGGTCGTGTGTGTATTGATGTAGGGCATGTTATGAGGTGTGTCCATATTATTTTTTGCATTGGAATGTGTTGTGATGGGTGGTTAATGATAATGAAAATGTCAAGATGGGAGTAGTGTAATGATGTGTTTGTTGTGATTGAGAGGGAAGGCTGAGTGTGGGCGTGATAATTAATAGAGACAATGATGGCTTGGAGTTATTTGGGTTGATGAGTAAGAAATATGTGGATACTTTGTGAGGGAAATAATGCTCAACCAAGTTAACATGGCTTGAGATGATAACACGATTCTGTTGAACGTCTCAACTCTTATAACCTTCATGCTAATTGTTGTAGCCCAGAAGAATGCATAGAGATGCCTTGAGACTGATTTTATTGTAGTTACAGCGTGGTTGCCATGAGAAACAGATATAGTTAGAGGTTCTAAGGTGATGATATTTAGGTTTAGTTTTCAATAACAGTTGAAATAGTGATTTATGACGGGTATTAGAGGAGGGGAGTCTGTTATTGAGATAACTTGTTGTTTGCACGATAACCATTCAAAAGTTGGATGGTAATATAGTTGTGTTAAGTAGGGTTCCAACTATTTTTATAATGTGACAATTTTGTTTTTTCTTTCAACAACCTCATTTTGTTCAGATGTATAGTATAATTGAATTAGTGTTGAATGTCATTATTTTGAAGGTATGTTTAAATTTTAGTAGATATATATTTCTCGTTCCCATCAAATCTTAAATATTTTATGCTTATATTATAATGATTAACTAATTGTTTGTGCAGATTTATGAAGCTGGGAGTAACATCAGATTAAGAGTTCTTTGGAAAGCACCAAATGAATTGTGAATAAGCATTAATAAATGTAGTATAGTATTTGCAACCAACATGGGAGGGCTAAGTAAAAGACCCCTAAACATCATAGACTAACATTTATAATAAAAGCACACTTGGTAGTTTTAAAAGGAAAAAACAATTTATAACTTTTGTTTTTATAACATTCTTGACATACTGATGTAGGTGTAGTCATTTCTATTCAAGGGTGGCGATGAGAAATGTGTTGAAAAACTTTTGAGTGTTGGTGGTCAAGCTTGTTTTTAAATGTATGGAGAAAGGGTCGTAGCCCAAGTGTTTAGTACCTATTCTCGATTCTTGGGTGTCATATTTATAAAGTGAGCAATGACTTGTTTATTTGGAAATGACTTGCATTGAAAGTTATCCCTATGCCAACATTAAGTTGTCGAGTGCCCTTTCTTATAATATAACTGACAAATGATCATGGTATTGTTTTTGTTGTTGTTGTTGATAGATGTTCTTGGAATTTAGGTAGTTTTTGTTAGAGAATCAAGAATTCGAGTAAGAGTTATTGGGTTTTAAGGCGAGCAACGCAGTCGGTTGGGTGGATTTGAGGGCTTTATTTAGATTGCTTGCCTCACTTTAAAATAATGAATTAAAATCTTCCAGAGCAACTGGATTTAACAGAGCTCTTATGGTCATTTTGATGTTTTGATAACCGATGCGCCAAAACTTATTATGAAGTAAGTTGGTCATACAACACAAGTATACTATCAAGTAATAATGTGATTAAAAAGTATCACGTATCGATCCCACATGAAAGTTTTTTAAGAAATTGTCTTGAAAAGATAAAAAGCTATAGTTTACTAACAATTCCAACATAATTCGACGAATTCATAAAGTAAAGAAAGAGATTCCTAAATCTAGTAAATTTCGAAGAAAGTAAAATAGAAAAAAATGTGAATCAATTATGTTGGCAATTTTCCAATAGTAATGAAGATTATGCCTCTGTGATTTAGGTGTGACACTTTGCTTATTTTCATACAAATTTATCTTTCGTGATGGCAATCAACTGGGGATACTGATTTCTTTTTAAGCCTATGCCCAGGTCTCAGAAGATTTGTAATTCCACAGAGATAGTTTTCACTTATCTTTATGGCGGTCCTAACAAATTCCAATCCTCTATAATTGATCGTGAGATCAAGAATAAAATATTCCTATTTTATTTTAATTCGTGTTTAATCTAAGCGTTCTACTACGTTTTTGTCGATGTCACAGATCACAATGGATTTTAACGTCATAACTAGAAAGCTTTAGGAGTGAACGAATGCCAAAAGATTAACCAAGAACTCATAATAATTCAATGCACACAAAACGATACGAGAAATCCAAAATAAGAATCAAACCAAGAAAACTTTCCAAAGAATCACAGGCACGAAAAACTGTTAGCTACTTATGGCTCGATGGAATAAGAAAGAAGACTTCATGGAAATAAAATCCGCAAGAAACATTTTTATTGCAATAACAAGTACTTACAAGCCTTTGATCTCCTCTCTTACACGAATAGCCTCCAACTTCTCTCACAACTTTCTCAGAAAATACAAACAAACAAAAATCTGGAAGAAGAGAAGAATTCTCCCACTAAACCCTAGCGTCCCGTGCAATCCCCTATCCAAAAAGCTCCGAAAATCTTCTAATTACAATTATTTTATGGGATGAATTCAATAATATTCCCCAATTTGTTAGAATCCCGCACCGAACATTTTTTTCCATATATGAACATACACATCGGCGTGATCATGCCCGACCTGCGGCGTAATTGTGTCAAGGGTTCAACTGTGGAATTTATTTCAAGTAAAAGATTTGAGATTTTGAGTGAGGGTTAATTATTTAATATTTAGGAAATTTACATACATACCACACAATTCTAATGCATTTACATGTGCAACATCTAAAATTTAATATTTACATTTATAATACTTATAAGTGTCATAATTATATACATGAAAAGATATATTTTATTTTTAAATATGTTTATGTAATTTTAAAAATTTGAGTGTTATATATATACATCTAAAACATAATTTTTATACATCTAAACCTTAATTTTTATATTTATAACACTTTCACCGTTGCATGAAAAAAATAAATATAACATTTTAAAGTTAAAATAGTGATCTTTCTTATAAGATATCACATATTTGGGTGTTAAAAAAAAAAAAGATGTTGGTTGTGTATGGGAGATATTCTGTTCGGACATTGCATGTCTGGAGGACCAACCACTGACCACCACGTCGTCATACACTTCATCGACAGGTGAGACGGCGGCCGGTGGTTGGCCTTCTGGACGTGCATATGTCTGGACATAATATTTTTTCATATATGTGAATGCCCTTAGCTTACTACCACAATGAAGAAACTTCCAATAGCTCTCATCATCATTTCTTCCCTCTCCATTGCCCTCATCTTCTACCTCACCTCGGCTGCGAATGCGAAGAAGTCGGGAAGAGGGAAGAAGAACTTATTGAGTGTGTAGACTCTAGTGGGAAGATGAATGTCAGAGAAGAAGACGTGGGAAGGAGAAACTACACAGTGGTTGTGGTTGAATTGAGATGTCAGTTGTTGGTGACAAATGGAGACGGGAGGGGTCGGCCTCAAACCGGATTTTTTATTGCATACGGTTCGGTGTCCAGTAAGAGGCGTGAAAAAATTTGGGCGGGCCCCACTCTAAATAAAAGGTGTATTTCACTCATTCTTACTAGTTGCGTCCGATGTCCGTATGTAATAAAAGCTCCTCAAACTGTGACAGGTTAAAATGTGTGGTTTTAGGTTTAGGATGGTTGCTTTGAAATATTAGAAGTTAAAGATGTTTATTTTGTTATTACTAAAATTTTAAGTGGTAGTTTGGTAAAAAGCCCCTAAATTTATTTCACACATTTACAGCACAAATCGAACAGACAACCACCCAGTTTCATAGGAAGAGATGGCCGCGCCGTCGGCCGAGCTCAAAAATGGCAGCCATCCGCTTCCGTGGCTGAATCTAGTGATCACTGAGCCTTTCTACCTCCTCCATCTGCTCCTTTTCTTCTCCTACTTTGTCGTGCGTAGCTCTGCCCTACAAGGCCTTTCCCCAGATCTCTCTCTTCAGCTCCTTCGTCGGGTATTTCTTTCAACTCCCCCCGATCTGTACTTCTATTTTTCACGTGATTCGATTCTGCAGCTAGTTCTGCTTACGATCGCTGGATATTCTTTCTTCTTACAGGAGATTCAAGCAGTCCTCGCGTTCTCAGTGCTGACTGCGGTGAAGGTATCGTGTTTTGTTTAGCAGCATTTAGCTTAACCCTGTCAATCGGAACTTTTAGATTTTAGGTTCTATTGGATTTATCAATTTATTTTCAGTCCTGTGATGATTAAGTTCGGTGTTTGCTATAATGGTGTGTAGTTTGTCAGAGAGGAAACTTGGGAGGCTTTCATTTCTGATCTCTTGTTCTATTCTAAGGTAAGCCTCGAGCCTCTGATATTTTCAAGAATCATTCTGTACATTTTTTAGAGAATCTGGATTTGTTCATGAATTCAAAGCATTTACATTGAAACGAGGAAGGGGCATTTTCAAACATACCACACAATTTTTATGTATTTACATATCAAACACCTAAATATTCATATTTACATATATATTTACTTAAAATTTTAACATCAAATAAACATATCATCATCACTATCTTTTTAGAAGTGAAATATACCTTTTCATGCATAGGGTTTTGTCGGCCAACATTTTTGTTTTCTTTGAAAGAATTTAAAATTTAGTGATTTAGTTTAATATAAAAGATATATAATTTTGGAAAGTAATTTTGAAAGTAGTGTATTTTGATTTTGAAAAATGAGACCGCCTGGATCTCATTGGTCCAGTAATTTGCATAATCGTGTACGGTTGTCACAAATGATACACTTTCTCGAAAGATTAATGTATCCTGTGACGGATAGATCCAATCATACGAACTAAGGGACTTGTGACATCCGTTTGGTCTGCGAACCTTTATGTGTGATCGAACGAGCTTCCCTACCTAATAGAAAGACTAGGTAGGGTTTATTTCTACCAGGTTCGAGTTCCCTATGAGGCGAGCCACTATAGTTAATTACATCTCGAATGACCTGGTGTCACTGAGAAAACTCTCGATAATGATCGGTGGTTCGTCTTCGAGATCGAGGGTTTAGGTTTTCACGGTAGGACGTGGAAAAGCAAGTGGGAGTGGCTCAAATGGGAACAGTTATTTCCAGGAGTCCAAAGGAAAGAAAAAGTAGGGGATGTCACAGATCTGAGGCAAGCCCCAGTGACTTCCCAACTATCCTGTGGTGTGGCTGCGTTTTGGAGACAGTGTTAATTAAATGTTTAATCCTGCCAATTTTATTATTTGGGACTTACATTTGCATAATACCTGATTATGCAAATAACCCACAGAGATAAGAGGGATTACATCGTACCGTACGACGACCTCGGAGCCTAAAGCGTGTTAGGACTTACGCTGCGCAACACGGTTGCACAGAAGCCTAAAGAGGAGAGTGAGGGTTTATGTCGCGCTAGGCGAGCTACCTCGAAGTCCTATATGTTGTTATTTAAACTAAGAAGAGTTTTTTCGTTGAAGATCCTCTTACTTCTCGATCCAAGCCCTCGTTGTCATTGCCGACGGAGTCGACTCAAGCTTCTTCTTGAAGTGAGATCCTAAGGTCACGAGGTTCGAATGGTTTTGTCGAGTGTGTTCCAATGTTTCGGGTTTTGTTGTTTTTCGGTTTTGCATGCGAGTAAAGTAAATTGTTGGCGAATAAAAGTCTCTGGAAAGTAAAGTGCGATAAAGTGGAGTGCGATAAAATAGATTGCAATAAAGTAATTTGCGGAAAATAAGCCGTAAAAACGTACCAGGCATCTGCTATCAGTTGTATAATTTGTATTGCAAGCGTGGTATCATTTGCAGGAAATTTAAATGATCTTACAGGCAAATTAAATAAAAAGAGAAAACCCAGCACAAAAGAGAAAGAAAACGAGTCGTAGAAATCACAAAGCAAAACTTATAGTCACTTATGGAAAACCGGAACTAGGTGTGAGACGTCGATAAAGCGCGGGGGCTCAGAGCTGGACTGTGTGCTATCCGACCTTGGATAAGAGTTACCGATCCGACAATCTAAGGAGGGTAGTCCTTAACCCAATCCAAGTGACTAGCCATGGACCTTTGTAAGTTTTATAAGAAAAATTATTTGATTTTCATGCAGAAGATGTTCTTTTTTTTTTATATATATAGTTTTAATGAAGAGTTATTTTTAACAAGCAAAAGTGACTCTTTTTTTTTTTTTTTTTTTTGTAAATATTTTGTAAAAATAATAGAGTCCACATGCTAGTCACTCTAATCGTGCTAGGACTACTAACGACCTAAGATCGTCGGGGAAACGATCTCACCAAGAGTCGGCGAATAGTATCATCGGTCCTTTCCTCTCCCTTATTGAAGGTCCTTGAGGTAAGAGATACTATTCTAATTATCCCTCGAATCCCTCGTATCCCTAGTATAACACACATAAGCATTATCATCATCGCCTCGCCACCTGCAGGCCTCGGACTTATACCAGTCCGATGATTCATATGTGGCTAAACAAATGTCCCGATCGCGGGAGGATGCGAGTGTATTGTTCGAACTCGAATCCCGGTGCATTGGGTTTTATTATTGGTTAAGCTCGTTTTAGGGAATTCCACAATCGATTTAATTAAGGAAGGGTGAACCGCGCCTCGGTGCGTTCCCGTGTCTCAGTGTCTCTAACGGCTTGTGAATTAGGGTCGGTGTCTAGTTCCATTGTGCATTCGAAGGTTATGTGGATGTGCTCTCACCTAGGGTGTGATCCCGAAGTCTAAGAAGTACGCAGTGAAGGATGAGTGAATCTCACTCAGGGTATGCTCCTAACTCCCAGGAAACCTATGCCGAGGATTAGGTGGATGGGTTCTCACCTAGGGTGTGCTCCTAACTCAGGAAGCTCATGCCGAGGATTAGGTGGATGGGCTCTCACCTAAGGGTGTGCTCCTAATTCTAGGAGGCTCTATGCTGAGGATTAGGTGGATAGGCTCTCACCTGGGTGTGCTCCTAAGGTCTAGGAAGCCTATGCTGTGGGGTTAAGTAAAGGGCTTCACATAAGGTGTGCACCTAAATCCAAGGATCCTACACTTTGACTCGTGCCTGAAGTGATTAAGAGTGTTTTACCCTTCCTCAAGCTAAATCAGAAATCCCCCTTTTTGTGACTTAACCGTTTAAAACAACAATAAAATAAGAAAATAATAAAAAAGAATGAAGAAAACGGAGAATGCCGGCTCACTTCTAAAAACTAGCAAAAGCTAAAAGGGAAGAAAATGCAAGTGATTCGGGCCGGCTCAGAAAGCATTTTAAATAACAATCACATGAAACCCAAAACAATAGACAAAAGGGCCCCCCTAAAACTGCAGTTCCAAACAGTGGATGAAAGCCCCTCAAATAGTCATTTCAAAAAGCCCCAAAGGACCAATTCAAAAGTTCCCCAAACAACTATTTAAAAGGATTAAAGCAACTATTGAAAATGCTTCAAACGACCATTTATAAAGAGTTACAAACAACACTTGAAAACAACTCCAAATAACATTTTAAAAGCTCAAAGATAGCACTTAAAACAAATTCAATCAACATAGGAAACATCCTCCAAGTAACGATTTATAGTACTTAAAAATCGAGCATACAAAGGCACCCCAAACAACGCCCTTGACTCCCGCAATCAGCATTAAAATGGTGCACAATTGATATCAATGAGAGCATGAAAGAATATTAAGAAAACTCGCATAATACTACTCAATTCTTATGTATTTTCATCCATGCAATTAGATAACTTTGATGTGATTTGAAAAATATTCTCCCGACACTTCTTCCATCATGTAATGTTGATATGCAAAGCTATATCTTACAATCCAAATTCAATTATCACTACACATAATTCCGTATCCTCAAATTCCTTAAATAAAATGCAATCAAAGCAAGGAACTGTAGATATTAAATATGTGAATATATTATGATTTAGCGATAGATATATAAATTGAGGTTCTGATTTAAGCAAATAAATATATGTGGATCAAGTAACATGTATGCAAATGTCTCAATTTCTCTTGCAAATAACGGGGGTGTGCTAAAAAAAAACGGGAGAGAATTAAAGGGGAGCAACCAATCAACACATAGCGAGATGGAACCGAAATAAATGAGTTAGAAAAATACGACCTTGATTGGAGGAAGCGCAGCGCGAGTTGCGGCTCCGAGCCTTTCGGTCTATGGTGCGAGAAAGTAGTAGGCAAGTGACTCACTGGTCGGCCGAGGCGCCTAACGGTGGAAAGCCGTCGAGCGAGAGGAGGGATCCGGATCGCGCGCGGGAGAGGCGAGCCGAGTCCGGGAAAGGTCGAAGGCTTCGCTGCAGAGGCGGGGAGGTGAATGGATTGTCGTGCGAGAGAGGGAAAGAGGAATCGAGAGGAGCGAGGTCTTCGGTCTCGAGAGGCAAAGCGAGCGGGATCGATGGAGTCGAGCGCGTGTTTTGTTGTGCGCGAGAGAGAAGCGGGCGGCGGTTTCGGTTCACGGAGGGGAGGAATCGAGCGGGCTGTTCGGCGCGAGAAGGGGCCGGCGAGCGGGATTTAGCTAGGGCTTTGTCGTGGGTATGAGATGAGTAGATGCGGGGGTCTCGAGTAGGGGACGGCGAGCGTTCGAGCGAGAGGAGGTGCGGGTCTTCCGTCGCGTGTGAGAAGAAGGGCGGTCGAGGGCCCGCGGGATCGGGTCGCGCGAGCGGTGCGAAGAAAAGCGAGGTGAGCGGGAAGACGAGCGGTAGTCTCCGTCGAGGAGTAGAGGCGAGAGGGGAATAAAGCGAGCAGGTGGGCTTCGGTGCGGAGGAAGGAGTCGAGTCGGTCTTCCGGGCGAGCTCGACAGGGCGAGCGAGAGAGGATGAATGGCGAATATTCGGTGCGAGAGAGGAGAAGCGAATTTCGAGTCTTGGAGGGGGAAGAGCCGAATGCCGGGAAGGAGGAGGAATCGAATTGTATAGCCAAAGAGACGTTATGCGGCACATTGGCGGGGAATTAAATGAATTCCATTCACGCGAGCCGATGAAATTGGAATATCATAATGCTAATTAAATTTAATTAAGGAGAATTTAAGTAGGGTAGTTTGAAATTTGAAATTTGAAATTACAAATTTGGTTGTCGACTGACCCGACATAATTGGGCTATGTTTAGCCGAATTGAACCCGGTGAAGCCTAGACTCACATCCTTTAATTAAATTTAATATGCATCGATTTTCGTGCTGACGGCTCGCACACGGAACCATAACAATATGGGTGTCCTTCCTAGCTAAAGTCGACGTCCCGGACGCATCCATGTGGTCCGTTTCGTCATCCGAGGTCGTCCGGACAAGTTCGCCGACGGTCGGGTCAAAAAAGGTCAAATTGTGGTGTGTGCGAATTCGAGTCACGAAGGGTTCACCTAAGGCTGTCTGCTCCTATGGGAACTCATTTTCGAGCCCTCTACATGTTAGTCCTAGCCTTCGCAACAAAGAGTCGAGTGCTTGGGACTACTCATGCGAATGTCTTACAAAATGGGTCTGAAGTGGTTCGAAGCTCTATGGGAGGTGGGCTCCATGACTAGTCTGCTAGGATGGTCGGTAAGGAATTCCTAAAGCTAGATCCTGAGGTCTAACGTGAAGAAAGCTAAGACCTCACTAAAATGAGGTCAACAAAAGGACTTCGATAGGTGTGGTGTCTCGAACAAGCACACCGCGCGTATTGGCGTTGACCGAAGCGATCAACGAAACCAAAGAATGCGTTTAAGTATACATACTTAGAACGGACCGAACATCGAACCGGGTTCGATAATCGAATTTGAGTTGAGGTTCCACTTGGGAAAGCCTAGCTCGAAAGAAGCTTCAGTGGAGAATTTATGAGTATCTGCTGAGGATTAGCGAGTGTGTTTTCAAATTGTGATTGTGAGTTCGACTTTTCGAGATTTGAATGTCGGTTTGGTTTGTTTTGATTTTTGTAGATTTGGAGTTCATGTCATGCAGGAAAGCACAACGGTGCACATCCGGCTCGAGCGTCAATGTGAAAAATAATTGTTGTATTGGGAAGGAAGACACTGGGATTCACATCCAACCCAAGTGGGTGTCAAAGGAATGTCTCGTTACAGTGGGGCGAACAACGACGGGGTCTCACATCCGGCCCACAGCGATAGCGAATGTATTGGAAAAGATGTTGTGGAAATTTGTGAAGTATTTGTGGAAAATATTTGTAGAAATCGGGTTGAGCGGAGAAAGCACAGGGTGCGCATCCAACTCCGAGAGCCGATCGAGAAATGTCTCGCTACGCTGAGGAAGAAAGCACGGGACTTGTATCCAACCCAACGAGTAGCGAAAATGTCCATCACGATAGGAAGGAATGCACCGGGACTAACATCCAACCTATGCAGTGACGAAAAGATCAGGATGAGTAGGAAAACACTGGGACTGATATCCAACTCAAGAACTGAAGGTGTCTGCTACATTGGGGAGGAATGCGCTGGGACTAATATCCAACCCTACAAGTAGCGAAAATATCTATCACGATAGGAAGGAATGCACTCGGGACTAACATCCAACCTAAGAGCTGATTGAGGAGGAATGCGCTGGGATCGATATCCAACTCAAGAAGTAGTGAAGATGTCTCATCGCGATAGGAAGGAATGCCTTGGGACTAACATCCAACCTATGCGATGACGAAAAGATCGGGATGAGAAGGAAAGCACCTGGGATCGATATCCAACTCAAGAAGCGAAGGTGTCTGCTACATCGGGGAGGAATGCGGCGGGACTAATATCCAACCCTACAAGTAGCGAAAATGTCCATCACGATAGGAAGGAATGCACTTGGGTCTAACATCCAACCTAAGGGCTGATTGAGGAGGAATGCGCTGGGACTGATATCCAACTCAAAAAACTAAAGGTGTCTGCTACATTAGGGAGGAATGCGCTGGGACTGATATCCAACCCTAGAAGTAGCGACAATGTCTATCACGTTAGGAAGGAATGCTCTGGGACTAACATCCAACCTAAGCGGTGACAAAAATGATCAGTATGAGGGAATGCACTGGGACTGACTTCCGACTCATAGGCTGACCAGGAAAAGGTGTCTACTATTCCGGGGAGGAAGGTGCGGAGACTAACATCCAACCCTAAAAATAGCGAAAAATGTCTGTCACGTTAGGAAGGAATGCACTGGGACTAACATCCAACCTAAGTGGTGAAGCAAAGATCGGGATGAGTAGGAAAGCACTGGGACTGATATCCAACTCAAAAACAAACTGAATGTGTCTGCTACATTAGGGAGGAATGCGCTGGGACTAATATCCAACCCTGGAAGTAGCGAAAATGTCTATCACGATAGGAAGGAATGCACTGGGACTAACATCCAACCTAAGCGGTGACAAAAAGATCGGGATGAGTAGGAAAGCACTGGGATCGATATCCGACTCAAGAACCGAAGGTGTCCGCTACATTGGGAGGAATGCGACGGGATCGATATCCAACCCTGAAGTAGCGAAAATGTCTCATCACGATAGGAAGGAATGCACCGGGACCGATATCCAACCTAAGAGCTGATTGAGGAGGAATGCGCTGGGACTGATATCCAACTCAAGAAGTAGTAAAGATGTCTATCACGTTAGGAAGGAATGCACTGGGACTAACATCCAACCTAAGCGGTGACAAAATGATCAGTATGAGGGAATGCACTTGGGATCGACTTCCAACTCGTAGACGATCGAAGAAGATTTCTACTTATTCCGGGAGAATGCGGCGGGACTAATATCCAACCCGGAAGTAGCGAAAATATCACATTAGGAAGGAATGCACTGGGACTAACATCCAACCTAAACAGTGACAAAATGATCAGTATGAGGGAATGCACTGGGGCTGACTTCCAACTCATAGGCTGATCAGGAGAAGAAAATATTCATATTGTAAGAAGTTTATGGATAGAAAATGAAAAATTGTGGAAGATAGGAATGTAAATGCAGAGATT
The DNA here is from genome assembly GCA_022702705.1 of Papilionanthe hookeriana x Papilionanthe teres. NCBI lineage: Eukaryota > Viridiplantae > Streptophyta > Magnoliopsida > Asparagales > Orchidaceae > Papilionanthe > Papilionanthe hookeriana x Papilionanthe teres. The sequence goes on along the minus strand of CM040430.1, from coordinate 2,371,847 downwards.
TGCGAATGTTTGTGAGTGCAGAGACTCAATGCTTCTATGGAAGAAGACTTTGTGCCGAGGGAGATGACACTAGCGATGGGTCGAGGAGGCTCAACCTAACCAAGTCAGAAATTGGAACGTGGTTCCAGATTTGAAATGTTTTGATTTGATTTGTATTGTGTTTGATCTTGTGTTGTGGAATTTGAAGGAGTCGAATCCCCTGCACCGACCACGGATTTTAAATTTGAAGGACTCGGAAGCCTTAACATCCATTGAAGGGGTCTCATACCGATCCAAGAGGAAGATTTGAATTTATGAATTTGTGAGAAATTTGTGAAAATTTGATGCAACTTGTGGAATTAGGAGAGTTGTGTAAAAATGTCAACGTAAAGAAATCGGATTGAGAAGGAATGCTAGAGGACTCACATCCAACTCAATGGCCGATCGAAGAAATGTTTGTGTGAAAAGAGATGCAGTTCCAATAGAACCAGCCAAATCTCATGCATACAGACAAAAAGGCATAGAAGAGCGCGGTTCTATGTAGATAGAGCCAGCTAGCCTCTTCTGCGCGAGGAAGAGGACTCAGAGTTCCTATGGAAGGAAACTTCAGTCGAGAGAAGCGACGCTAGGGATGGGTTGAGGAAATTCAACCTATCCAGGTCGGCATTCGAAGTTTGAAATTTTGATTTTGAATTTTGAATTTTTGATCGTTTTGATTTGATGCTGACTTTATTTCTTTTGTTTTGTTATGGTGGGATGTGATTTTCATTCAAGTTTTATGAGTTTTCTGTTGTTGCACTGTTGTTAGAATTTGGACTCGATTCTGAATAAGCATGACATCGATCGCTCTTAGGAACAAGACTCGTCTTTGAACACAATGATGCGCAGTACTTCTTGAGGTACTATCCATTGACTGAAGACATGTGCAAAAATAACCCATTCTTTAAGGTACTATCAGAATTGTATTCTTTCAAGTACACATAAAGATGTGCTATTTATAGAAAACATCACAGCTCGAAAGTCTGAAGCTTTGTAGATCTGTTGTGGCAGTCGCCTTTTCTTTATCACCGATTTTGTAAAGATGTTCACACTATCTTTGGGCAGGAGACATAAAAACAACTCATTCTTTATGGTACTATCAAAATTATATTCTTTCAAGTACACATAAAGATGTGCTATTTCAAAGGACATCATAGCTTGAAAGGCTGCACTTTGTAGCTTCGTTCATAGCAGTCGTCGCTTCTTTATCACAGATTTTGTAAAGATGTTCACAGTGTTTGAGAAACCATTTTGATACTCTTCGAATTGAAGCTGGAGTAGAATCTTCTGAGCATTGAAAGATATGACTTCAGGGTAGAATTTCCATTAATTTGCTAATAACATAAGCCTTTCTTTAGTCCTTTCTTTCCGAGCTAACGGATTCGAATTTAGTTCATGTGATTTAAATATTTTTCATCTCCCAAGGATATTTCTGAGACAATTAATAGTCGACCAAAAGACACAAGATCACTTAACTCTTTCCCGAGTATAATATCTGAAGATTTTCCTTAAGAGACCTTTCAAGTTTTGCTAATTCAGGGAGAATTCAAACACCAATTTTTGATTGCTCGCCTCAAGTTTCTTCCCAGGGAGCCTTTTTTTTCTTTCTTTTTTTCTTTTTTTTTTTCGCTCCTTTATTGAGAATTACTATATCTGGTGGAGCACATGTTAAAGATTTTGAATGTCTGAATTGAGACACCAATTTTTGATTTCATGCCCACCTCAAGTTTCTTCTCAGGAGATTTTCACCCTTTTTTTTTTTTTTTTTTTTTTGTTTTTTTTTTTTTTGCTCCCTTTGTTTTCCAGAATTCATCGTATCCGGTAGAGCATGGTTTAAAGATTTTGAATGTCCGAACTCCCCGATTAACAATTCTCAAATATTTCTTAAGACAAATCTCGAGATATTATAACTCGTTCGAAGGTCGGGACCCGAGTCACTGACGAGAGGATTAAAAGTCTCGTGATATCCTTGAGTCAATTACTCGTATTATGATCACACCGACTTATTTTGAATTTCACTTAGGACCCGTCCGAAATTTTTAAAGTGCGAGGACCCGATCATTAGGGCATTAATTTTATTTTCCCTCGAAATCATAATTTCTATGACGATGCTGAAATTTTTTATTTTGGATTACTCCTTTCTCGGGTTGTCTTCCTGTTGAGTTTTGAACATTTTGTTAACCATGCTTTTCAAATATTGAACAATTATGAAAAACAACAAGTTCTTTATTTATTTTATTGCAGTGGGAGGGAAGGGACATACAAACATTGATATCATTAACATTCATTTCAAAAACAAAGTAGTACAATAGTAATCAAAAGACGTTTCATCCTTTGTCAATCTGCATCGGAATCAATCGGAACACTAGGATCGACCGAAATTACATTGATGGAACCTTGTTCAGGTCCTTTCAAGTATTCTTTCGGGATCGTTATGTTCCCATTCTTTGAAGACGAAACAACCCTCTATGGTATGCCCAAGCAATATGTGGTATGGGCAATAATTGGGTTGGTCCTTCTTGTTGACTTCTTCCGGTCTTCTCGTCTGCAGTAGCACGAACTCGGGCTTCTTGACTAAATTCCGTAACATCTTTCCTATTGCCTCATTCTTGAAAGAGTATGTTACGTTCACCCGCTCAGTATGTAGACGGACCACCGTCTTCCATTACCCCAGTACGGCCATCCGCTGGAATGATCGTTGCCCGTATTGTTGTGGATATTGATAGTTTTGTTGAGGTTTCTCGACTCGAATCTGTATTGGCCGTTTTTCTTTATCGACTGTCGCCATCGTTGTTCTTGTCCTCTTTCAAATGTTTTTGTTGGCTTTGGCTTTTCGCTTTCTCGGAATCCGAGTCGCTTAGCCTCCTCTTGCAGGCTCGCGGCTTTCTTGAGTAGCTTTTGAAGGTTTTGATTGTAAATCCTCGAGTAAGAAGCCTCTTCGGACCATGAATGCTCTTTAGAAGTATTTCAATCGCATGTTGCTCCTGGAGTTGTGGTTCACATTTCATGCTCAAATTTCTCCATCGCAGAATATAGTCCGTCAATGTTTCGGTCGACTTCTGCCGCTCCACCACGAGATCACCGATGGTGATATGGTGTTTAGCTCACATGAACCGCTTAACAAAGAGGTCTTCCAGTCTCGCAAACGTTTTCACGGAATCATTGGGAAGTTCGGCGTACTGAGTCAAAGCGATTCCCGAAAGATCGCTCACAAACTGACGACACAACAATGCATCACTACCCCCCGCGTTGCAGCAACTTGCTCGGAAGTGTGCAACATGCTTGTCGGGGTTTCCCGTCCCATCAAATGCCTTGAACAACGGTGGTACGAAGCCCTTTGGGTATTGCACAGCATCAAATTCTTCTGGGTAAGGTCTACCCTTAAAAACCAATGCTCCTCTTTAGACTGAGTTAAGGCTTCTCTCACCTGCTGCTCAACTATCTGCTCGATATCCTTTTCGAGTATTGTGTTATGGGTTGACTCTTTGTTTTCATTTGTAACGTGAATGATTTCGTCGGCCCGCCTCTAAAGTGTGCCCCTGGGTGACCGAGGTCTGTTTTGTAGTTCGGTCATGACAACTCTCATTTCCTCCATTTCCTTTTCCATTTGCATGATTTGTTCATCTCTTTGTTGAATGACACATTGCCACTCATCAGCAGTGTTCTCCTCAGCGGGTGATAGAGCATCACGCAGTGATGATGAGGCTCTGGTCTCAACAACAAGGATTTCTGCGAAATCTTCCATCACATAATCTGACGGATCGTAGGGTTCATCGCTTATATCTTTTCTTTGTTCTTCAGACAGTCGTGCGATGTCGGCTCGAAGCCTTTCCAACTTAGCCTCGATCGAGTTTCCTTTGATAACTTTAAGGTCGGTTGGAAGTTTTTTATCAACATCATATTTTTCGTCGAAGTCTTTGGAGTAGTTGTGTAGAAGTCATTTGAAACAATTGGCTCAATCGAAATCATATTGATGGAACATTTTTCGGAGTTCTCTCAAATATTCTTTCGGGATAGTTATCCTCCCATTCTTAAAGTTCTTCTCAAGCCATTCTTTGAAGTCGATACGGTTTTCTATAGTATGACCTAGCAATCGTAGTAAGGGCGGTAGTTGGGATGGTCTTTCTTGTCAACTTCCTCTGGTCTCTTTGGCTCTCTTAATCTGAATTTGAGGTTCCTGATCAAATCCTCGAACATCTTTGCTACAGCTTCTCCTTTAAAGAATATACTTTGTTCAATTGCTTGGCTATAGATGGACCCTGTCTTTCATCCATCTGGCCTGGCCTCTGTTGGAATGATTGTTGACTGTATTGCTGAGAAGGTTGGAAATCCTGCCTCGACTGATTGTCTTTGTCAACTCCTGTCACTGTCTCAGATTGCCCTTGGAACGTCGTCATCGACCTTGTACCAATATGGAGAGATGGTGGTGGTAACGTAGTGGCAACCTTATAGACTCCATCCTCTCCAGTAGATAGCGAGCAACTGGTGAAACCTACTCCCCCTGAGTAGAGGTGAGGCCTCACGTAATCCTGCCTCATCCAGTCGGAGGACAGTGTCAGCAGTAGCCAGCTCTGTGGCTTTCACCTTCTCGACCTTCAGAATCTTCCTGTTGTGCCTCTTTTCCTGTGTCTTAGTCAGTCGCACAGACTTTGAATTGGACCCAATCTCGAATACAGAAAATGGCGGAGAAAAAACATCGACTGACACTTCTTCATATAGAATCTCCTTCCCTTTGTTTAGCGAAGTAATTGGTGCAGTAGCGGTGAATCCGGTGGTAGAAGGAAAAACGATCCTAGGAGCGATCCCAACATTCATAGCGGCGGACTTTACAACAACGGTAGGGTTCTTTTCAACTAACACCCTTTTCGGAGAGGGAATTCCTTAGCGGACTTTAGGTTGAATTCACAGCAGAGCTCGACGAACATATCTGTTTCGCATTTCATCTTGCGACGGCGACATCCCCAAACTTGGCTTCAATATCTTCAAATCCTTGTCCAAACTTTATGATGCGCAAGTCGAGCAGCTCGCTCTTGCTTAATAACAAACTCCATTCCGGTGGCGAAAGAAAAGATCAACTTTGGTGAAGACATTGCTCCGTCATTTGAAGAATTTCCAAAGGTCGGTGATGTCCCATGTTTTTTTTTTTTCGGCGGAGGTACTCAGTAAACATACTTGTCTTATGAACTAGGTAACTTGTGAATTTATTCATGTGAATTTTATCTCAAATTTTTGTGTTTTGGTTGGAGCTTAAATGGAGGATTGTGAGAGAGAAATTTCAATTTAACTTGTTCGCAACAAGTCAAACTCAAGGAGGGATGAAATGTAGAACCCGGTCCGAGATTGGAAGGAGTTTAACATCGCATCGAACTCGCTCGATAAACCGCTCCTAACCTACCACACCTATCGGGGTCCACCTACTAAACCCTAGGATTCTCGAACCACTCTGTTTAATGGTGATTAAACGGATGGCTCCGAAATCCGAAAGAGTTGACTATGCGGCTCGAGGAAGAAATGAGCACGGTATGTCGACGAAGAACAACGATCGGCCCACGAGGACATGGGCACCTTGTCGATGTATGAAGACAAAACCTCCCGATCGAAATGGAGAGAGAACTAGTCCCAACGTGAGTCGCAGAATTTGTCGACAACATTTTTGTTTTCTTTGAAAGAATTTAAAATTTAGTGATTTAGTTTAATATAAAAGATATATAATTTTGGAAAGTAATTTTGAAAGTAGTGTATTTTGATTTTGAAAAATGAGACGCCTCTGGATCTCATTGGTCCAAGTAATTTGCATAATCGTGTTCGAGTGTCACAAATGATACACTTTCTCGAAAGATTAATGTATCCTGTGACGGATGGACCCAATCATACGAACCAAGGGACTTGTGACATCCGTTTGGTCCGCGAACCTTTATGTGTGATCAAGCAAGTTCCTACCCAATAGAAAGACTAGGTAGGGTTTATTTTACACAGGTTCAAGTTCCTTATGAGGCGAGCCCACATAGTTAATTACATCTCGAATGGCTGGTGTCACTTGAGAAAACTCTCGATAATGATCGGTGGTTACATGCTTCGAGAATTCGAGGGTTTAGGTTTTCACGGTAGGACGTGGAAAAGCGAGTGGGAGTGGCTCGAATGGGAACGATTATTTCCGGGAGTCCGAAGGAAAGAAAAAGTAGGGGATGTCACGGATCCGAGCGAGCCCAGGTGACTTCCCAACTATCCTGTGGTGTGGGCTGCGTTTTGGAGACAGTGTTAATTAAATGTTTAATCCTCGCGATTTTATTATTTGGGACTTACATTTGCATAATACCGATTATGCAAATAACCCACGAAGATAAGAGGGATTACATCGTACGCGTACGACGACCTCGGAGCCTAAAGCGTGTTAGGACTTACGGCTGCGCAACACGGTTGCACGAAGCTCAAAGAGGAGAGTGAGGGTTTATGTCGCGCTAGGCGAGCTACCTCGAAGTCCTATATGTTGTTATTTAAACTAAGAAGAGTTTTGCTGTTGAAGATCCTCTTACTTCTCGATCCAAGCCCCTCGTTGTGCTGCCCACGGAGTCAGCTCCAAGCTTCTTGCTGAAGTAGCAGTCCTAAGGTCCGAGGTTCGAATGGTTTTGTCGAGTGTGTTCCAATGTTTCGGGTTTTGTTGTTTTTCGGTTTTGCATGCGAGTAAAGTAAATTGTTGGCGAATAAAAGTCTTTGGAAAGTAAAGTGCGATAAAGTGGAGTGCGATAAAATAGATTACGATAAAGTAATTTGCGAGAAAATAAGCCGTAAAAACGTACTCAGGCATATGCTACTAGTTGTATGATTTGTATTGCGAGCGTGGTATCATTTGCGGGAAATTTAAATGATCTTACTGAGCAAATTAAGTAAAAAGAAAACCCGAAGACAAAAGAGAAAGAAAACGACTCGTAGAAATCACAAGCAAAACTTATAGTCACTTATGGAAACCGGAACTAGGTGTGAGACGTCGATAAAGGCGGGGGCTCGAGCTGGAGCGTATGTCTTATCCGACCTTGGATAAGAGTTACCGATCCGACAATCTAAGGAGGGTAGTCCTTAACCCAATCAAGTGATTAGCCATGGACGCTTTGTAAGTTTTATAAGAAAAATTATTTGATTTTCATACGAGAAGATGTTCTTTTTTTTATATATATAGTTTTAATGAAGAGTTATTTTTAACAAGCAAAAGTGACTCTTTTTTTTTTTTTTTTTTTTGTAAATATTTTGTAAAAATAATAGAGTCCACATGCTAGTCACTCTAATCGTGCTAGGACTACTAACGACCTAAGATCGTCGGGGGAAACGATCTCGCCAAAGTCGGCGAATAGTATCATCGGTCCTTTCCTCTCCCTTATTGAAGGTCCTTGAGGTAAGAGATACTATTCTAATTATCCCTCGAATCCCTCGTATCCCTAGTATAACACACATAAGCATTATCATCATCGCCCTCGCCACCTAGACCTCAGACTTATACCAGTCCGATGATTCATATGTGGCTAAACAAATGTCCCCGATTGCAGGGAGGATGCGAGTGTATTGTTCGAACTCGAATCCGGTGCATTGGGTTTTATTATTGGTTAAGTCATTTTAGGGAATTCCACGATTGATTTAATTAAGGAAGGGTGAAGCCGCGCCTCGGTGCGTTCCGGTGTCTAGTGTCTCTAACGACTTGTGAATTAGGGTCGGGTGTCCAGTTCATCTGTGCATTCGAAGGTTATGTGGATGTGCTCTCACCTAGGGTGTGATCGCGAAGTCTAAGAAGTCCGCGAGTGAAGGATGAGTGAATCTCACCTAGGGTATGCTCCTAACTCTGGAAGCCTATGCTTGAGGATTAGGTGGATGGGTTCTCACTAAGGGTGTGCTCCTAACTACAGGAAGCCTATGCTTTGAGGATTAGGTGGATGGGCTCTCACTGAGGGTGTGCTCTCTAATTCCAGGAAGCCATCTTGAGGATTAGGTGGATAGGCTCTCACTCAGGGTGTGCTCTAAGGTCTAGGAAGCTTATCTTTGTGGGGTTAAGTAAAGGGGCTTCACATAAGGTGTGCACCTAAATCCAAGGATCCTACACTTTGACTCGTGCCTGAAGTGATTAAGAGTGTTTTACCCTTCCTCAAGCTAAATCAGAAATCCCCCTTTTTGTGACTTAACCGTTTAAAACAACAATAAAATAAGAAAATAATAAAAAAGAATGAAGAAAACGGAGAATGCGGCTACACTTCTAAAAACTAGCAAAAGCTAAAAGGGAAGAAAATGCAAGTGATTCGGGCCGGCTCAGAAAGCATTTTAAATAACAATCACATGAAACCCAAAACAATAGACAAAAGGGCCCCCCTAAAACTGCAGTTCCAAACAGTGGATGAAAGCCCCTCAAATAGTCATTTCAAAAAGCCCCAAAGGACCAATTCAAAAGTTCCCCAAACAACTATTTAAAAGGATTAAAGCAACTATTGAAAATGCTTCAAACGACCATTTATAAAGAGTTACAAACAACACTTGAAAACAACTCCAAATAACATTTTAAAAGCTCAAAGATAGCACTTAAAACAAATTCAATCAACATAGGAAACATCCTCCAAGTAACGATTTATAGTACTTAAAAATCAGCATACAAAGGCACCCCAAACAACGCCCTTGACTCCCGCAATCAGCATTAAAATGGTGCACAATTGATATCAATGAGAGCATGAAAGAATATTAAGAAAACTCGCATAATACTACTCAATTCTTATGTATTTTCATCCATGCAATTAGATAACTTTGATGTGATTTGAAAAATATTCTCCCGACACTTCTTCCATCATGTAATGTTGATATGCAAAGCTATATCTTACAATCCAAATTCAATTATCACTACACATAATTCTGTATCCTCAAATTCCTTAAATAAAATGCAATCAAAGCAAGGAACTGTAGATATTAAATATGTGAATATATTATGATTTAGCGATAGATATATAAATTGAGGTTCTGATTTAAGCAAATAAATATATGTGGATCAAGTAACATGTATGCAAATGTCTCAATTTCTCTTGCAAATAACAGGGGTGTGCTAAAAAAAAACAGGAGAGAATTAAAGGGGAGCAACCAATCAACACATAGCGAGATGGAACCAAAATAAATGAGTTAGAAAAATACGACCTTGATTGGAGGAAGCGCAGGCAGTTGCAGCTCCGAGCCTTTCGGTCTATGGTGCAGAAAGTAGTAGGCAAGTGACTCCTGGTCGCTGAGGCGCCTAACAGTGGAAAGCCGTCGAGCAGAGGAGGGATCTGGATCGCGCGCGGGGAGAGGCGAGCCGAGTCTGGGAAAGGTCGAAGGCTTCGCTGCAGAGGCAGGAGGTGAATGGATTGCTGTGCAGAGAGGGGAAGAGGAATCGAGAGGAGCAGGTCTTCGGTGCTGAGAGGCAAAGCGAGCGGGATCAATGGAGTCGAGCGCGTGTTTTGTTGTGCGCGAGAGAGAAGCGGGCGGCGGTTTCGGTTCGCAGAGGGGAGGAATCGAGCGGCTGTTCGGCGCAGAGAAGGGGCTGGCGAGCGGGATTTAGCTAGGGCTTTGTCGTGGGTATGAGATGAGTAGATGCAGGGGTCTCGAGTAGGGGACGGCGAGCGTTCGAGCAGAGGAGGTGCGGGTCTTCTGTCGCGTGTGAGAAGAAGGGCGGTCGAGGGCCTGCGGGATCGGGTCGCGCGAGCAGGTGCGAAGAAAAAGCAGGTGAGCGGGGAAGACGAGCGGTAGTCTCTGTCGAGGAGTAGAGGCGAGAGGGGAATAAAGCGAGCAGGTGGGCTTCGGTGCGGAGGAAGGAGTCGAGTCGGTCTTCCAGGCGAGCTTGACAGGGCGAGCGAGAGAGGATGAATGGGGAATATTCAGTGCAGAGAGGAGAAGCGAATTTCAGTGCTGGAGGGGGGAAGAGCCGAATGCCAGGAAGGAGGAGGAATCGAATTGTATAGCCAAAGAGACGTTATGCGGCACATTGGCGGGGAATTGAATGAATTCCATTCACGCAGCCGATGAAATTGGAATATCATAATGCTAATTAAATTTAATTAAGGAGAATTTAAGTAGGGTAGTTTGAAATTTGAAATTTGAAATTACAAATTTGGTTGTCAGCTTGACCGACATAATTGGGCTATGTTTAGCTCGAATTAACCCGAGGTGAAGCCTAGACTCACATCCTTTAATTAAATTTAATATGCATCGATTTTCGTCTTGACGGCTCGCACACGGACCATAACAATATGGGTGTCATTCCAGCTGAAAGTCGACGTCCGGACGCATCCATGTAGTCCGTTTCGTCATCCGAGTCGTCCGGACAAGTTCGCCGACGGTCGGGTCAAAAAGGTCGAATTGTGGTGTGTGCGAATTCGAGTCACGAAGGGTTCACTGAGGTATGTCTGCTCACTATGGGAACTCGTTTTCGAGCCTCTACATGTTAGTCCTGCACTTCGCAACAAAGAGTCGAGTCTTGGGACTACTCATGCGAAGTGCTTACTAAAATGGGTCAGAAGTGGTTCGAAGGCTTCATGGGAGGTGGGCTCATGACTGATCTGTTAGGATGGTCGGTAAGGAATTCCTAAAGCTTAGATCACAGGGTCTAACGTGAAGAAAGCTAAGACCTCACTAAAATGAGGTCAACAGGTTTATGATACCAAGATTTTATAAATTTAAATATCAAATTATGGGTTTTAGACATGTAAATACATGAGAATTGTGTGGTTTGTATGTAAACTTCCCAACAACAAATTGTGCCCATGAATGCTATTAAGTTTGATGGATTGGAATTAATTATACGGTGTTTTTCTTATAGATTAAACTATTACAGGTCTTCCTTTTTGCAGTTACTCTCTATATTGATTATCATGCAGCTTTCTGCTACACAGTGGCTTTTGTAGGTATGTTTAATATTGATCTTTTCACAGAAACAGTTCTGTCAAACACTTGCTGTATGTACATTTGGAAATAGTGATTACTAAGAACAGAACATTGGGAATTTTATAAGATTGCCTGCCCTGTAATTAGCCAAAATAAAAAATAAAGAAACTGAGTGCAGGCTATCTTTCATTTAAAATTAACTTGTCACATTTTCTATATTTGTGTTATTCTAAATTATTTGCTCTCAATTCTTCTGTGCTCCTAAATAGGGGCATTTAAATGCATACCACTCAGTCAATATATACTTACATATCTAACACCTAAACTTAATTTTTCACATTTATATCAACTAAATCTTTCATATCACATAAAATATGCCACCATTTTAACGTTTACAAAGTGGAATACACATTTTCAAGTATAAGTAAGATGTCATGTATGTAAAAATTGAAGTTTTGGTGTCGGATATATAAATATATAAGAATTGAGTGGTGTGTATATAAATCTTCCAAATATTTCTCATTCACCAGCTATTTGGCTGGTCCTCCACAATTATATTTTGATTTATTCGAAGTTCTCCAAAATTTATTGATTCTTTCTGTTTGCAGCTATCTTTGTTTTGACCCAGCAACCGCCTTATGATGGAGTAGGTACTGTTAATATTCCAACTTCTTACATTTTAAGTGATTGATTTTACGTCTTATAACAACGATGCTTGACTCAAATATATTTTCTGACTTTATTTTGTTGAGGTGTAAATTGCAATTTCTTGGAAAAATAAATATCAAATATGATTATGAAGCAATAAGCCAACTGATTCATTGATGAAGTAATTTTGTGCTGTCTTTACTTTCTTCATGCTTATAGTCATGGTTTTTTCACAGTGATCTTTGTTTAAGTAGAAAGAATGGGGAGAGGATCGTAGCACTTTTTATTTTGTTTTGTCGATGGATGATTTTGTATATTGTTTATTAAAAAAGATAATTGCATAGATGACCTTGAAGAAATCTTATATGAACTGGAGCAAGTTTTGCTCCGCAATGTCAAATGATTGTTAGCTTATGTCAAAAAGTAGCCAAAATAATTTTGTCTTTACATTGCCTTTCTTCCACAAATAAGTGACTCCTGCGGTTTGACAATAAAGCTGATGCATTATTTTATAGGTGTACGGATTGCAATGCTAAGAATTACTTTTATTTTTGCTTTTTATTTTATTTTGTTATTATTTTGATTTAAATTAAAACACGTTTGGTTGAGTTAGTTGTTTTTAGAAGACCTCAAAATATCTTTTTAGTTGTTTTGGGTGTCATAGAAACAAGTTGATTTGTCTTAAAAAATAAAAATATTTAAAAATTATAGAGCAAAAGCCCAAAGTACTGAAGTATTCCCTGACTCCAATAAGTGACCAATTTAGTCCCAAATTTTTAAAGTGCTTCATTTTAGTCTCAAATTATTATGAAGTAATCCAAATTATTCCATACGTTGAATTTCGTGGTGAAATTTAACATCAACCAATAACTTTGAGGTTATTTTAGAAATAAGAATTTTAAATGAAATTTATATTTATTATTGCTCTATTTTCATATGTATTGAAGTATTCTCTATTATGTAGTCAAGTATTTTATTATTACTAAAGTAAACAATTCTTCTTTACTTTCGGCTTATATTGATTTTATTGATGAAGTATTCAAATTCCTTAAAAGGGGATGACTATATTTAATTATTTACTCCACGAAATAAAGACTTACTCTCATCCATAAATTTAAATAATTTATTACATATGAAAATAATAAAAGTAAAACATCATTTAAAATTTTTATTCCTAAAATACTTTCGAACTTATCGGTTTTGTTAACTTAAATCATTAAATTCAGCCTAAGGAATAATTTGGATCCATTTTTAATAATCTAGGTCTAAAATTGAGCACTTTAGAATTTTGGGACTAAGTTGGTCAAAAATTATTTTTAATAATCTAGGTCTTAAATTATTTAGGCTTTTACTCAAAAATAAAAATTATGTGTGTGTGTGTATATATATATATGCACTTTTTTATGTAAATGCAATATTATCGAACTACTTTCTAAACAAGCAGAGCCGAAGATGGCCATGTTCTTGTTTGCCCGTCGAGCTTATAAAATTTGGTAGCAAACAAGGTTATAAATTTAGTTCCAAAGAGTCAACTAAATTATAAGACTTTATATGATTGAATGCGAACAATACACTTTTTTACCAATCTAATCATGAAATTCTTATTCCCGAAATAATCTCAGAATTGATGGTTGTGTTTGTGTGCACTAGTGCGCACGTGCGCATGTGTGCTATGGAGCAGTGATTCTCCTTCATCCACAACTTGAAATCTCTTATTATTTGAAAAAAAAAGAAGTGGCATTTACATACATAACACACAACTCTAAAATATTTACATATCTCATGCCTAAACTTTCATATTTTGACATGTAGCACTCAAATATTTATTATTACATCAAAAGTAGCACTATTATCACTTTTTAAAAGTGAAATATGTCTTTTAATGCATTCGTTTAAAGCTCTGAAGTTCTATGTGTTGTGAAAAACGACGACAATAATGTGAAAAATCGGATCGAGACAAATCACAAACCAGAAAATAACACCAGAGCGACACATATATTTATGTTGTTCGACAAATTTGCCTATGTTCACGGAGATGCAGCAGATTTTATTAATTCAAAAAATTACACTGCCGAGTGTCTTGATGTTTACAAGAAAATTTCTCTCTCCTCTCTCTCTCTTTCCTCACCTTTCTCTCTCCTCTCTCTCTCTTCCTCACCTTTCTCTCTCCTCTCTCTCTCTACAAATGCCACGTGAAGAGGAATTAAAAGGAAAAGCAAAAATTTCTTTTCTGTTCCGTAAGCAAGAAAAGAACCAAGAAAAAGTGGAGGAGCAGCTTTCTTTTCTTTTCCCTTCAGCCGAATAGAGGGAGTGCTTGGGATGCCTGCTTCAATTCCAACCGAAGCCTTTTAAAGGCTTCCTATAAAACCCATTTAAGAAGGTATGAATCGCGAATTAGCAACAGGAGAGCGGGAATGCGGGATCGCGTGGAGTTAGAAACGCGTGGGAAGAAGGCCGCGTAAACCCATGATTTACAAATCTAGGAGAAATATGGGCGAGCAAATAAGGAAGAAGCTAAAGAAAATAAACATGATTCAACCAATCTAATAATTTGCCTAAAATATAGTGGACCGGGCTCCACATGACTCAACAATTCTCCCACTTGGAGACTGAGGTACTACCTGCACCGCCCACTGGTACGTATCACCCTTTTCCTCAAAGCGTGATATCCTCTACCACTGCAACTCAAAGCCCTTGTCTTCAAACTAGAAGACCAACTGAAGTCGATCACAACTTTAGTTTCTCAAGAGTAACACCCTCAGTCGACATGTCAACCTCAACATAGTTTTGTATCTCCAAGTTCTTTCCTTGGTTACTCATGTATCTGCTTACAACTCCCACTGCATCGGAAATATTCTGCCTTAGCTGAAAGAATTTTTCAACAAGTCCAGTCTTATACCTCAAGCGCAGCCTTCACCCGGTACACCCACTTGTTGTGCAATTCCTTCTTCTGTGGTTAAAGTTCTGTCAGCTTCTAAGTCTGATTTCGTGGCAGAGAATCTGTCTCTTTATTCATGGGCAACTTCCACTTGCTCGAATTCACACCTTGCAAGGTTTCCTCATACCTTTGTGGTTCACAACCATCTGTCTGCGGCAATAGGAATGGGTGCCCTGGACCCACTCTCATCGCTTTCATCACTGCCCTGCATTGCACTGTGACCTCTGGTAGATCATCAAATCTTACTTTTCTACTGTGGTCACATGCAGTCATATATAATGTATCTGTTCTCTTACTCCGAGCCAGCACCAATGCTACTTTGGCAACTTTCCAGGTGCTATCCGAGAGCACTACTGAATGACCACCTCCATTGAGTTGTCCAACAAAAATGAGGATTATCTTCAACTCAAGAACGTGCTTGACTTTTTACAGAGCCCATTTGCTTTTGTTAGTGAGTGCAATATCAACGTCTTCCATCCCCGCCACGTTCAAAGCTGTTTCATCAGCCAGATATACCTTCTCAAAGTCACTTGCAACATAATTTCGCATTAACTCCCAGTGGGAAGATGTATGGAAAGAAGCCCCTGGATCCAGTATCCAGTCATCAACAGAACTATGAACTGTCAGTAATAGTGCATATTGTATTTCTTCAGTTACCACATTTGCGCTATCATTCACCTTTTTCTTAGGATTCCGACAGTTCCTTTTTATGTGGCTAGCCTTGCCACAATTCCAGCAGGTTGCGTAATGACCGGACTTTGATTTTGATCTTCCTCTATTGGAGTTTTTGTCTTGTGATCTCCATATGGAATCAACAATCAGTGCTGAACTTGAACCCGAGGTCTCGCCAAAATCTTTCTTGCACACCTCCTCAACCAAAATAAAATTACGAATATCATCATATTTTAGTTTAGATTTACCTGTAGAACTGCAAACTGCCATCCTTATGGCTTCTCATCTGTTTGGCAATGAATCCAACAGTATCAACCTACGTATCTCATCATCAAAATCAATTTCAACAAATGACAATTAATTTGTGATTGTATTAAATTCATTCAGGTGTTGAACAACAAACACACCTGTCATTTTCAAGTTGAATAACTTTTTCATCAAGTACACATTGTTATTCGCCGATGGCTTTTCATACATATCTAATAAAACCACCATGAGATCTGCAGTAGTCCTCTCCTTGATGACGTTGTGGGCATCGGACCTCGATAGGGTTAATCGAACAACCCCCAGAACCTGTCGATCCAACATATTCCATTCTGCCTCGTCCATCTTTTCCGACTTCTTTCCTAGTAACGACAGGTGAAGTTTCTTCCCATAGAGGTAGTCCTTTATCTGCATCATTCGGTAAGCAAAATTTGTGTCATTAAATTTCTCGATCCCCGATGTCATCACTTCGTCTCCAATTATTATTTTCTTTCAGCCTCGAACCAAGACTCTGATACCAGTTGTGAAAAACGACGACAATAAAGTGAAAAATCGGAAAATAACACTAGACCGACCCACATATTTACATGGTTCGACAAATTTGCCTACGTTCACGGAGCTACAGAGGATTTTATTACTTCGAGGAATTACACCATCAAAAGAAAAATTTTTCTATTTCTCTTTTTCTCTCTCTCTCTCTCTACAAATGCCACGTGAAGAGGAATTAAAAGGAAAAGAAAAAATTTCTTTTCTGTTCCCTAAGCCAGAAAAGAACCAAGAAAAAGTGGAGGAGCAGTTTCTTTTCTTTTACCTTCAGCCGAATAGAGGAGGTGCTTGGGATGCCTGCTTCAATTCTAGCCGAAGCCTTTTAAAGGCTTCCAATACGACCCATTTAAGAAGGTATGAATCACAAATTAGCAACAGGAGAGCAGGAACGCGGGACCGCATGAAGGAGGTAGAAATGCGTGGAAGGAGGCCGCGTGAACCCATGATTCGCAAATCCAGGAGAAATTTGGGCGAGCAGATAAGGAAGAAGCTGAAGAAAATAAACATGATTCAACCAATTTAATATTTTGCCTAAAATATAGTGGACCGGACTCCACATGACTCAACATTATGTGTGTAAATATAAAAGTTTAGGTGTGAGATATGTAAATTCTTAAGAATTATGTGCAAGGTATGTAACTTTCCTAAAAAAGGAAACGGCAAAGCAAGCTTTTGGTGCTTCCATCAGTTTACCAGCTAGGTGACAACAAACCCCTCTCACTTAGATGGGCATGTTGCCATTCAATCCTCATCATCTTTGCCATCATTGTGTATTGCATTAATGTTTTCTCTATCCCTTTCAACATTAAAATTCTTCTGCAGGCGAATCAAGTCATTTGACACCTTTACAGTTGGAAACATTGCTTGCTGAAGGAAATTCCTCCAGATTCTGGCTGGTTAGTTGCTTTTTCTTTCTTGCTTTTTTGTTTTATTATCTAAAACTAGGATGATTTATTAATCTAAATGCATCATGCCAAGTTGTGCTCATGCTGCTTGATTGTGATAGTCTATATGCATCGGCGATTCATCCTGCATATTGCTCGAGCTACTTTATGATTCATTTTACCTGATTATGTATACCGAAGTTAACCCAAACCTCCTACGCAAAACACAATTTTATTAATGACTCTAAATGAGGTTACAATGGAGACTCAAGTAAAGAGAACAACCACCCAAAGCAACGGTGCAAGATAAAAGAAAATATGCAACACAACAAGGATGACACAAACAAACATGACGAACAAGAAATCCAGAGCGGAGTGTGGAGAGTTGCAGCCTTGTTGGGAGAAGGCTGGCAACAGGTGGGAGGGAAGAAGAAGCTACACTGCAACTGGGTGGGTGTAGGAGGAGACTGTACGGCGGTCTGCAAGGGTGCAGGGGAGAGTTTGGGAGCTACAGGGGGTGTTGGAGTCAGGAAGCAAAGCGGGAAGAGGAAGGCCAGCCCAGAGAATGCTGAGAAGGCATATTGCGGCCGCTGGGAGGAGCCAGAGGGACTGTTGGACGTGCAAAAGATGAGGAACAATAGCAAGGAGTTGGTCAGGAGGCTATTGGGAGCAGTTGGAGGCAGGACAGCAACCGGCGGTCGCTGGGGAACAAGTCAGGGGTTGCGACAGGCTGTAGGGGTGAACTAGTGGCGGTTTGGAAGAACAACAGGGGGTTGCAGTGACCTCTATGCGTGGGGCCTATTGTAGGGTTGAGAAGCGGTTGACAATAGCAAGGAGGGTGGGTGGATAGGTAAATATCTCGGCGTGGTCGAGCTATAGCCGGAGCACCACCCGAACCCGTGGAGACAATGACCACCTCGGACGAGGGACCGCCAGAGCTCTACCTCGACCTCAAATACAACCCTCGAAGGGAAAATATCAAGGCTAAAACCTGAATTCAGATATCAAATCAAGACCCCTCACTCTAACCACACCATCCCCTATTTATAAAGAGGTTAGACTTATTTTAGGTAATGAAAATAAGTACAACAACAACAACAACAACAACAACAAAGCCTTAATCCCACTAAGTGGGGTCGGCTACATGAATCCTTTTTCTCCATTGCGTCCTATTTAGTGTCAAATTTTCGTTTAATTCTAATAAATTAAGATCATTTTTTATGCAATAAGCCCAAGTTTTCCTAGGTCTGCCTCTCGCCTTTCTTAACATAAGTTGTATTTAAAACATCTACTCTCCTAATCGGATCATCGAGTGGTCGACGTTTAATGTGACCAAACCATCTAAGGCGACTCTCTCTAATTTTATCCGCCATTGGTGCAACTCCAACCCTATTACGGATATATTCATTTCGCATTTTGTCTCTAGGTGTAAAACCACTCATCCACCTAATCATTCTCATCTCGGCAACACTTAACTTAACATTATGCTTCTCTTTTAAAGGCCAGCATTCAGCACCATAGAGCATTGAAGGTCTCACCACCATCTTATAAAATTTTCCTTTCAGTATAAGCGGTACTTTTCTATCACACAAAAGGCCGGACGCATTCCTCCACTTCAACCAACCAACCTGAATTCTACTATTACATCCCCATCTATATCACCATCGCTTTGAACAATGGACCCGAGATATCTAAATCGTTCACACCTTTTAATAATTTGATCACCCAAAGTTACACTTCTGTCACTAGACCTAGTATTACTAAAATTACATTCCATGTATTCAGTTTTAGTTCTACTCAAACGAAGACCTTTAGACTCCAATGTAGACCTCCATAATTCAAGTTTTTCCTAGACTTTTTCTCTTGTCTTATCCACAAGGAGGATATCATCAGCAAAAAGCATACACCAAGGTACATCCTCTTGTAAATGGCCAGTAAGACCATCCATAAATAAAGCAAAAAGATATGAGCTTAAAGCCGATCCTTGATGTAATGAAAATAAGTAAATAAAATAAAATATAATCATGCTTTCGGATCTTAGGAAATGATTTAAAATAAGAAAGTGTCAGGAAGGAAAGAAAGGAACGGGGGGAGAGGAGAGGAAGGGAAATAAAATCTTCTGAAATTTTGACGTGGAAATTCAGTTTATGAAACGAATTATAATGAAAATTCAGATTTAGGAAAGAGGAATAAAAATATTCAGAAATTCTGATTTGGAAAGACTTATATTAAGAATGTGCTAAGAAGAAGGGGAAGGGGAGGAAGGGAATGGGAGGAGCGGCAACCCCCCTCCCTTTGAGGATCGGTCAGTCCTCCATAGCCCCCGCGTTAATTATTTTAGAGAATTTTCGAAACACATTGTAATCACCTTTTTGTTTTTAAATTCATGATGCAATTGAGCTCAATATATATGAAGGATGAATATTAATGTTTAAATTTATATTTCATTTTAGTGGCCTTTACATTCATAGCACACAACTCTTATGTATTTACATATTTCAAACCTAAACTTTCATATTTACACACATAGGACTCAAATCTTTAATATCACATAAAAAATAACATTGTTATTACTATTTAAAAAATGAAATACACTTTTTAGTGCATAGATTTAAATCACCAAAGTGCTATGAATGTAACTATAAAAGTTTAGGTAACTATAAAAGTTTTAAGTGTGAGATATGTAAAGACATAAGAATTGCGTGCTAGGTATGTAAATCTCCCTCATTTTAACCAATCAGACTTTGTTTTAATATTATAGTTGACCAAAATTAATGAATAGATTCTATCAATTATTTTTAGTGAATTCAATTGGCATGGGCATCCCTCCCGCACTGACACGGGATGTCCAAAGCAGATGCGGGATCGCGCCCTGCATGCGATACTCCTGCGATCCGGACCAGGGAGACGGGCCACGTGAACGGCTCCCGAATCGAACCAGGCGGCTCCCCTTATGATTTCTTTTCAAATTTCAGCATGTTTTATTTAATCTTTCACTCCTTTTTAGTTTTTTCTTGTATATGTATTGTATTAGCAATTGGAAGGAAATTTTGTCGTGTTTCTTGTCAGGACAGTCGTTGATATTCCGGTTTCTCCCTTTAAGGGTTGTAGAGGAGTGAGCGGTGCTCTATCTCGTTCTAAGGTGATGATTCTCCTCCGTCGAATGGTGCACTAGCTGTAGCTCGGTCCTGGTGTGGTTTATCCTCTTCTAACCTTCCCCGTGCCTTCCTACATTGCTTCCCCTCCATCCAGTTCGCTGTCCCATTGCTGCGGTTCATAGAAAACTGTGCAGCCACTGTTTTTACCGCTGTCCCCTAACATCTAGGGATTGAAAAGGGGCATTTACATACATACCACATAATTCTTATGAATTTGCATGTCTAAAATCTTCAACACCACATCAAATATACCTTTATTATTATCTTTTTAAAAGTGAAATATACCTTTTCATGGTGTAGGTGTAATTATAGATAAGAGTTTGAAAGATAATGTTGTCAAAATTAATAGAGTTGGAGATAGAATTATAGCACTTAAGATTATTATTGATACTTAAGATTTTTAATATTATAAGTGCTTTATGCTCCTCGGAGTTGGTTTAGATATAGGTTCAAAGATAAATTCGGAATGATTTAGAAGACTTAATACGACGATACTCTCGAAGAAAAAATTTTTATTAGAGGAGATTTAAATGGGCGTATCGGTAGAGTGGTTGAAGATTTCGAAATATTCGTAGTTCTTTACGGTTATGGAGCGATTAATGAAGAAGGTAGAACCAATTTTAGATTTTGGTTTAGGCTTACGATATGATTATTACTAATACTTTATTCGAGAAAAGAGATGAGCGTCTTATTACTTATAAGAATGGATCTAATAAAACACGAATTGATTATTTTCTCATGAGAAGAAGAGATCGTCGAGATTGTAAGGATTGTAAGGTTATTCAAGTGAGCGATTAAGTACCCGACATCGTTTATTAGTTCAGATTTTAAGATGAAGAGTTGTAAAATAAAGAATACTTAGGATTCGACATCGTAGAATAAGATGAGGGGCACCTAAAAGACACGAAATAAAATTATTTTTATGAGTAAAATTCAAGATTTAAATATTTGGGATGTTCGTGAAGACGCGAATATTATGTGGGAAAAATTAACTAATACTTATTAAACAAGTGGCTAAAGATGTGCTTGGAGAATCATAAGAAAAAGTTTCATAAATAAAAATAGTTGGTGGTGGAATAATAATGTGCGAAAAGATAAAATATAAGAAGTTATGTTATAAAAATTGGTTTAAATGTAAAAGCGTAGAGAATTGGGAAAATTATAAAACGGCACGCAGAAGTGTAAAGAATAATCTGTGACGCTAAAAGTTCAGCTTTTAGTGATCTTTATAACGTGTTAGATCTTAAGGAAGGTGAAAAATATATGTATAAACTAGCCAAACAAAGAGAAAAGAAAAGTAAAGATTTAACTCAAGTAAAATGTATTAAAGATGAAAATCAAAAAGTGCTTTTCTTAGAATAGATATTCAACATAGGTGGGTGAGTTATTTTGATAAACTTTTTAATGATGATCTTTGAAAGTACGATTGACGCTTAGTGATCTTAATATCGTTAATAATAATAAAACTTTTCTTTTTACCGTCGCATTAGTAAAAAGAAGTTGATGAGGCTTTAAAGAAAACCAGGGGAAAGTACGTAGGACCCGATGATATCCCGATTGAAGTGTGGAAATGTTTAGGTGATTTGGGAGTTTCCGGCTTACTAAACTTTTTAATATTATTTTAAAAACTAGAAGGATGCACGAGGAGTGGAGAAAGAGCATTTTGGTCCCCATTTTTAAGAATAAAGGAGATGCACAAGAGTGTGCAAATTATAGAGGAATTAAATTGTTGTGTCATACTTTAAAATTATGGAGAGGGTAATTGAAGATAGGTTAAGACGTATTACGAAGATTTCTCATAATCAATTTGGATTTATGCCGGGCAGGTCTACCATGGAAGCTATACATTTATTGAGAGGTTTGATGGAGAAGTACAGAGATATTAAGGAGGATCTACATTTGATTTTTATTGATTTAGAAAAAGCTTACGATAAGGTTCCTAGAGATGTTCTTTGGAGAGTCCTTGAGAAGAAAGGTGTTGATATGACTTATATTCAAGTCATTAAAGATATGTATACTTAGAGTTGTTACATGTGTTCGAGCCGAAGGAGGATTGACCAAGTATTTTACTATTTCGTTGGTTTACATCGAGGATCGGCTTTAAGCCCATATCTTTTTGCTTTATTTATGGATGGTCTTACTTGGGCATTTACAAGAGGATGTACATTGGTGTATGCTTTTTGTCGACGATATCCTCCTTGTGGATAAGACGAGAGAAAAAGTCCAGGAAAAACTTGAATTATGGAGGTCTACATTGGAGTCTAAAGGTCTTCGTTTGAGTAGAACTAAAGCTGAATACATGGAATGTAATTTTAGTAATAGTAGGTCTAGTGACAACGAGTGTAACTTTGGGTGATCAAATTATTAAAAGGTGTGAACGATTTAGATATCTCGGGTCCATTGTTCAAAGCGATGGTGATATAGATGGGGATGTTAATAGTAGAATTCAGGTTGGTTGGTTGAAGTGGAGGAATGCGTCCGGCCTTTTGTGTGATAGAAAAGTACCGCTTATACTGAAAGGAAAATTTTATAAGATGGTGGTGAGACCTTCAATGCTCTATGGTGCTGAATGCTGGCCTTTAAAAGAGAAGCATAATGTTAAGTTAAGTGTTGCCGAGATGAGAATGATTAGGTGGATGAGTGGTTTTACACCTAGAGACAAAATGCGAAATGAATATATCCGTAATAGGGTTGGAGTTGCACCAATGGCGGATAAAATTAGAGAGAGTCGCCTTAGATGGTTTGGTCACATTAAACGTCGACCACCTGATGATCCGATTAGGAGAGTAGATGTTTTAAATACAACTTATGTTAAGAAAGGCAGAGGCAGACCTAGGAAAACTTGGGCTTATTGCATAAAAAATGATCTTAATTTATTAGAATTAAACGAAAATTTGACACTTAATAGGACGCAATGGAGAAAAAGGATTCATGTAGCCGACCCCACTTAGTGGGATTAAGGCTTTGTTGTTGTTGTTGTTGTATGCAGATTATGACAACAAGGTGTTAAGTGTAAAATAAGAATTGTGTGGATATTCTTTTGATCATAAAAATGTGAAGTACAGATTCCATCTCACACTATCATTTCATATCAATATGAATCATGGTTCTTTTTCCAATTTTCTAGTTCAATTTAATACTCCTTGTCTGATTATGCATCAATGATGTGTCTTGATAAGGCTTATGTATTTTTCTGTCGTAATACTTAGTAGTTGATTTTGCTTGCAGGTTGAGTTTCGTGTTTTATGTTCGTCAGCGAGCATTCGTACAAGTCGTATTTTTCCTGATCTTTCCGTCATGTGAGTTTTCTTATACAAATTATTTTCGCGGAATTTACATTTATACCACCCAAATGTCATGTATTTACATATCTAACAGCTAAACTTTACTTTTAATATTTATACCACCCCCACCCAAATCTTTCATATCATATAAAAAATACCACTATTTTAACTTCTAAATAGTCAAATATTCCTTTTCATGAATAGGAAGGTGTAAATAAATAAGAATTAAGTGGTAGTTATGTAAATCTTCCATTATTCCAATAATACACATCAAGCACTCCTTATTTCTGAGTTGACGCAGATTGTATGTCTTTAGGTAGCATGAAATAGGCTAGTTTGAATTAGATCCAAGTCCCACAAGTTTGTCAAATAATTGTTTCAGTTAACCATTTTCAAAATTTCATCATTAGCTCTCAATTTCAGTCGAGTTTTGTTTTGGTTCTGTAAATTTTAAGAAGATAGTTTCATTTTTCTTTTTTTGAACGACTTGCATTTGTTCTTTGCCATGAATATTCTGTGTATTGATCCTTATTATGAATTTTTCTCTCTCATCCAATTCTTGTTGAAAATGGATTAAATGAAAACATGACACTCAATAGGACATAATAGAGAAACAGAATTCAGGTAGTCGATCCCACTTAATGGGACAAATGCTTATTGCTGTTGTTGTTCCAATTCTTAGGGGAGAAAATGGGAGGGAGCAGCCCCTATCTGTACAAATAAAAAAAGGGCCTATGTGGTGTTTGGGGATTAATTGAAAGGAAGAGAGTTGTTTTACCCAAAATTTAAGAGGATTTGGATCATGAAAAATAGCTAGAAAGTGAAAAAATTTGGCTCGTGACATCCTAACTAATTTTTTTGGCTAGGATGCATCTTAAAAGTTATTTAATTTATTTTTAGATAAGTGCAATGTAATTTTTTATTAATTTCTCATATATTATACCCATTTCAATGTAAATCCAAATACATTGATTTCAGGGCCTATCTTGACGCAATTCTTTTCCCTTAATTTTGCTAGAAAATCACTGCATATTGCTCTATATGAACCACAATATAGTTGTCTTTACACTTCTACCTTGTTTGTTTGGATCACATATCTTTATACTCTCTTAAAAAAAAAAAGTTTGGTAACTATTGATTGCATCCTAAGGGGAAAAAGAGAAGGATAGATAGAGATTAGCATTTTGCCGCCAATTTTTTCTTGGCGAGGAAGGAATAGAGCCAACGAACCATGCATTTTTTTGGAAAAATATTGAAGAAGAGTATCATTTAAAACCTTTGATAAACTTCATTCCTTACAACAAATTAAGGGGCGCATAAAAAAATATTTTAGATGAATGAATTTTTACTTGTACTTTGGAGATTTCTAGAAAAGAAAGGTGTTGATACTATTTTTATTCAATTTATTAAAGATACATATGCTAGAGTTGTTAATTGTGTTCGAACACAAGGAGGATTGACCAAGTAATTTCTTATTTCAATTGGACTACATCAAGGGTCGGCTTTAAGCCCATATCGTTTTGCTTTAGTTATGAATGATCTTGTTGGACATTTACAAGAGGATGTACCTTGCTGATGATATTCTTCTTGTGGATAAGATTAGAGAGTGTTCAGGAAAAGCTTGAATTATTGAGATATACTTTAGATTCTAAAGGCAAATCTAAAATTGAATACATGGAATGTAATTTTAATAATAATATATCTAGTGTCGGGGTTATAATAATAGGTGATCAAGTCATTAAAAGGAGTGAACATTTTAGATATCTCGGGTCTATTGTTCAGAGTGACGGTGATATAGATTGGGATGTTATTAGTAGAATTCAAGTTGGATGGTTGAAGTGGAGGAATGCATCAGACCTATTGTGATCGAAAAGTACAACTTTAGACTTAAAGGAAACTATTATAAGATGATGGCGAGTCATGCAATGCTTTATGACACATAATGTTGGTTTGTAAAAGAGAAGCATAAATTAAGTTAAGGGTTGCTAAGATGAGAATGTTCTAGTGGATGAGTGGTTTTACACTAAGAGACAAAATGCAAAACAAATATATCCATGAAAGGGTTGGACTAGCTCCAATGGCAGACAAGTTTAGAGAGAGTCTTCTTAGATGGTTTGGTTTGGTCACATTAAACATCAACCATTGGATGACCCTATTAGGAGTGTAGATGTTTCAGATTTGACTAATGCTAAGAAAGGTATAGGTAGACCTAAAAAAACTTGGGCTTGTTGCTTAAAAAATGATTTTAATTTATTAGATTTAAATGAAAATATGACGCTCAATAGGACACATAGGAGAAAAATGATTCCTGTAGCCAATCCCACTTAGTGGGAAGGCTTGTTGTTGTTGTGAACTTGTGCTTGTAGATGATCCATATGTTATTTGGTTGAAAATATGCTTAAAATTTTCAGCTGATTATGAAAAAATATTTAAATGGAATTTCATCTCTTACTTCTTGTACTAATTTAGCTTGATGGAATTGATGCTGGTTGGTGAGAAAACCTACTGATTGTTCAATTTCATTGACAGATATTCAAATAAAAATGTTTCTTTTGGGATAGTAGATCTCGGTCACTTCCCAAACGTAGCAAAGAAGTTCGGAATATCTCTATATGGTATGGCATTTTGCACAACTTCTGATTATGTGACATCTAGGGGTGTAAATGAGCTTGAGTTTGAGCAAGTTCTGTGCTTGTTTGTGTTCGGTTCTTTTCAAATTTTATTTTGTTTGAGATAGGCTCGTGTTCTAAATGGCTCATGAACAGCATGTTTGTGCTTGACTCGATTTGAATTTGTTTATTCATTTCCACTTATGTGAAAGTAGCTTGAATGATCTACAGAACAATAAAATTAAATATTTTTCTAAACACTCTGTAAATTATATTTTCAATATTTAATTACGTTAAGCCAAAACGAGCGGAACAAGATCAAATAAAAATTTATTTATGTTTGACTTGTTTATAAATTGAGCTTAAAAAAGATTATTTGCATTCATGTCATCAAATCTAACATGAGCTATTTAGTGAACCAAATACGGGCTTTTTTCCGAACGATGAGCTTTTTGACATCACAACATGTATTATGTCTTATCTATTGTCTTATAAACTTCAAAATGTAATTTTTCTCAGATTATTTTGCTTTTGTGCGCAAAAACAGGTTCACATCCTACCTATATTTTATATGAAAATGCCGTGGAAGTTGCCCGGCTCCCAAGCATCATCAATGGCTCCAAAGCTTTTAGGCCAGCTATTACTAAGGTTTTTCTCTTAACTAATTATGCTTCTTTTGCAAGTTTACCCATTTCCTATCTATATACATTGTTTTATTCCTTGATGTCTATGGATAGTTTGTAGAATGATTTAATGTAAGATTCTATCTATTTGAGAGGGCTAACTAATCACTTTTCAAGCAATTTTTTTAATGCTCCTAGCTTTTAGTACTCTAGGGCCTTAACTCATAAGCACCGTCTAAGGTTTATAATGTAATTATGATTTACAATGAATATAGATCACATGAATGTAATTTGGATTCTTAAGTCAAATACGAATAGTTATAAAAAATTTGGCCATTTTAGGTGTGAATATAAATACTGCGAGTAAACCAAAAAATTAGGGGCAGTTACTTACATAGTACATGAAAGTTGAAACATTGCTATTTACAAATATAGCACCCTTTCATTCATTTTTCAAATTATCACTCAAATATCAAAATTCACGAAGAAAACTCAATTCGTATTTTTCATTTTTATCAACTTCTTAATGATTTTATCTTCGCACGAGTAAATGCACCGGTTTGGCAGTTCAAAAAAAAGTCAAATGTTTGCTATTTTGTAAATGGCAATGTTTTGAGTGCGTTGTAAATAACTATCCCAAAGATATAATGCCATAATTGATCAAGTCTGAAGAAAAGAGAAATTTTAACAAAAGAAAGTAGCGGGTAATTTGAATTTTTACAACACAATTACAATTCTAGATGCGGCAAACTTGACTAAGAACTATTGCAACGCCAATAATAAAACACTTTAGTTTGAAGATCATCATGGGCTTTAGCCTTTACAAGGAAGTTTGAAGCCTCTGAAGGAATATCACATCCAACAAGCACACACAATTGAAAATAAAAATAAAACATTTTAGAAAGATTTACATACATACCATTCAATTTGTATATATTTACATATGTAACACCTAAACTTCAATTTTTACATAAACGGAGCCTTACCTATATATAAAAAGGTGTATTTCGCCTTTTAGAAGTTAAAATGATGGCATCTTTTCAAGTGATATTGAAAGAGTTGGGCATTAAATATTTAAGAAACAAAGTTTAGGTGTTAGACAGTTAAATAGATAGAAATTGGGTGGCATATATGTAAATTCCCCTTCTAATTTTAGGGTAGTTTGAACCCCCCCTTCTAATTATAAGGTGGTTTGACCATGTAGATTAAATGAGTATTACTTTGCAAGGCGATTTGTCTTTCATCTTAAGGAGAAAATATTACGTCCACTTTACCAGACGTATGCTCGACGGTGTAGTCGGACTAACTGTGTGGTGCTATGCACGCCATTGTCCGTATGTCCGGACAATGGACGTAATATTTTATCCATCGTAAGGCGTTTCGATCTTGTACGAGCTTGTATACCTCATGAGAAGTGTGATCGCTTGATACAATGAATAAGATACATATTTATGAACTCATTGACTCAATTTATATAACATGTATGGATGTGATGGATTTGGCTAAGTTCCTACTCAACTAAGTGTGTTTTTTCCTTGCTTTAGTCATCACACATTAAAGTCACAATTATCTCATAATGCAAATTTTAATGCAATTTGTTGATGATCTAATAATATTAAGTATTATAGACATCATTCATAGCACTAGTTCTTTTTTTTTTGGATCTTGCAATTGAAGATTATATATAAGAGAAATATTATTCCAATTTTGCTTTAATTGAAGCTTTCTTATTAGAACTTGTAGCTAACCAAAGGACCCCTTTTTTCTTTTTTGGTTTAATTGCAGAGCCTTCTATGCCAACATTTTGAGCTTGACAAGAAACTTATTGAATACATATCAACTTGATTTTTGTTTGGAAGATTTACATACATGCCACTCAATTGTTATGAGTTTACATATCAGACACTTAAAACTTCATTTTTTACATATCTGCCGGCTTATTTATGCATGAGAATGTATATTTTACATTTTAACAGTTAAAATAGTGATTGTTTTTTATGTGATTGGAAATATTTGATTGTTATAATGTGAAAAAGCAAAGTTTAAACATTGGATATGTAAATACATAGGAATTGGGAGGTGTTTTTGTAAATGCGACATTTTGTATAAATCATTATTACAAGTTTACAGAAAAGCCCCTGCATATCTGCCGGCTTATTTATGCATGAGAAATTATTGCATACGGAGCACGTACGCAGTCCGCACGCAGCTCCTCGATACCCATCCAATACTCTTGTAATAACCTATCAATACCCAATAACCAATACCCTGTAAATACCTTAATAACCAATACCCCCTCCATACCCTCCCAATACCTTCAAAATGAGGGTATTGGGAGGTTATTCCTCACCCAGCGACTGCGTACGTGTTCCGTATACAATAATTTCCCCTGCTTCATATGTGAATGACTGCCTTTTACTAATTTTTTTTTAATTAATTTATTTATTTATGTATATTACATCAAAACCAAATAAAATACAGGCTTTTGATTTTTGTAGCAAACTTCAATTATTAATTAACTTGTCAGCCAATTCCTTTGATTGATTAAATGTTTCAGTACCATGAAGTTTGCATGTATTTCCTGATTTAGATTTAATTGCAATTTTTAATCAGTAAATCTATGGAAGATTTACATGTATACCCCTCAATTCCTATGTATTTACATATCCAACACCTAAACTTCAATTTATATTTATATGAGCATTTCACTTTTTACAATTAAAAATAGTGATGTTTTTAGGTGAAAAGAAAGTTTGGTAGGATATAAATGTAAAAAATAAAATTTTGGTGATATGTATGTATATGTAAATATATAAGAATTGAGCATAGTATCAAACTATTTTCCTATACTATTTACATGTGATACGCCACCAACAAATTTTCAACATTCGGCACAAATTTTGAGATATGACATGGATCCTGAGATAATATTTTGAGCAAGAAGTATTCAAATCTTGATTAAAATTCATCTCGAGATCTGATTTTAGCAAACTTAAAGTCAAACTGATCGGCTTGATGAGACAGACCTAATGATGTAAAAATTAGTTCAATTCAAGTCAAATCAAACCCACATCAAGTCATTAAACCATATTTGGAAAATTTTTAGACAAATTTGGAAGGTCAAACAGATGTCGACACTAGCAAACATATACTTGAATCGAACATCTCAACAAGACGAATCCAATGAGCCTAAAATCGCTCAATTCC
Source organism: Papilionanthe hookeriana x Papilionanthe teres (assembly GCA_022702705.1). Taxonomy (NCBI): domain Eukaryota; kingdom Viridiplantae; phylum Streptophyta; class Magnoliopsida; order Asparagales; family Orchidaceae; genus Papilionanthe; species Papilionanthe hookeriana x Papilionanthe teres. Next base: position 2,342,118 of record CM040430.1, on the reverse strand, counting down.
GACATCGTTAAGACCATCAAATGCCCATAAACTGTCTGTTTAAGAGAAGCCCTCTGGATCGTCCGATCTAAATGGTTGCAATAATTGCACCCATAACATTATAAATAGAGCTCTACCCCTCATATGAAAGGGGGACTTGAAACTTCAGAGTGAAAGCTGTAGGAAGGAGCTGAAGTCCAACACCATCCTGATCGTCGTCGACCACCGCCAATCGCCGTCAACCACTGTCGGCCTCTGTTGACCATCGTCGGCCTCTGTCAACCATCATCGATCGTCATCAACCACTGTTGACCGTCGTCAACAGCTGCCAATTTTCTTCGCCTATTATCGACCGTCACTGTCAATCACCACCAATCATTGCTGATCACCACCAACCAGACACCGTCAGTTGATGTTGTAATCTGAAAAATATAGTTAGCCTTTCCAGTATGTGGGACAAGAGAATCATTAATCGATAGTGAATTTCCGCAACTGAGTCAGGCCCCGTGGTTTTTCCCTTACGGGTTTTCCACGTAAAAACTTCTGGAGTAGTCACCACTTGTTTTTCTTTCATTTGTGTGTGTGTTGAATTTTCATACAACGCTAAGACGATAATCTGCTACTCTACCGCTGTGAATTTTCTTGCATGCATCAACATGGAAAAATTATTGTATTAGATACTCCAATCAGGGTCTGTAGCGTGTACGAACAGACTCATCAATGTATTAAATTGGGAATCTACATGTACTTGTGATTGACCTTGATTAAAATTCTAATACAAAATTACATCAGGACTCTTGATACAATAATTTCTCATTTTCATGGGACTATTTTAGCGCTAGAGTTCATAAAAGTGTCAGCTTACATTAATTAAATTGAGGTTCTAATAGTCCCCCTAATTGCCAATTTAGCATTTTTATAAATTCTCAGATTAAAATGATGTAAATAGTTAGGATTATTTTAACATTTATTCAAATTGAGCAAAGTGCTATGGATGTAAATGCCCCTAAATCTATTTACAAATGAAATTAGTATATAACTAATCAATAAACCTTCAATTATAGGAACACTTATTACGTCCAGACTCCGGACGTAGAGGTACGCCCGAAATCCAATCAAATCTCACCACGCGTAGCCCGCCGTGAAATCGCGGAATAACACAGGAGAATATTCTTCCTATGTTATTATATGTTATTCAGGTGTTATTGTGATAGAATAACACATAATAACACTGGAGAATATTTTCTCGTGTTATTATTTGATATTCTGGATTCACATTGGTGTTATAATAATACCATAACACCTGAATAAAACCGAATAACACATGAGGAATATTCTTTCGTGTTATCCTCCCCCGTGTTATTCTCCTGTGTTATTCCGCGGTTTGGGATTAAATTCTCAATAGTTTGATTGTGGTTACACAGAAAATAAAATATGAAATTTGGTAAATCTGCAATTAAATCTTTATTGTTCCACCAGAATAAATTATAAATTATTACAATTATTAAAAAAAAAATTACAAAATCAGGAATGAAAACCCTTTATAATCTGCCTGAATGTAGCAGCCGTATACATCGGTCAAACACTTAAATATTTTTCCCAACCTTCTCCTTCCAATTTTTCTGCCTTCTTCAATACAGCATCCTTCAATTCTTCTTGATATTTAATTACCCTATCAAAAAGCATAAAATTCATTAAATTACATATAGGGGTGTAAACAAGCCGAACGTGAGCGAACCTGGGCTCAACTCGTGTTCGGCTCGTTAAAAAATATCACTGTTCATGTTCTGCTTGTTTATTTTTCGAACACAAAAATTTGTCCGTGTTCAGCTCGTTTGCTTAGCAAGCCAAACACGAGTGGTGCGTGAACAATAAACCATTTTGACAATCCTAATCATGCATGCAGCTGCTAGGGTTGTAAACGAGCCGAGCTTGAGCGAGTTCAGGCTCGGTTTGTTAAAAAATATCATTGTTCATGTTCAACTCGTTTATATATCAAAATTAAAAAAATTTGTTTGTGTTTGGCTCACTTGCTTACGAGCCGAACACTAGATTCACGAACAATGAGTTATTTTGACAACCCTAATCACACAGCCGTAGGATGATGAAGATAAGGCGAGATTTAAATCTTAATCGATTTTAAATCTTTGCAGAATTGCTTATCGAGCCGAACACGAGATTCACCTTTCCCACAGTTCATCATCTCTAGTTGCCAGCATCCTGACTGCTAGAAGAGCTGCATTTGCTGCATTTCCTATTGCAACTGTAGCAACTGGGATCCCTTTAGGCATCTACACAATCAAATATTTACACTTTAAATTAATTCATTACATATAAATCCATAAATCTATAAAAAAGTAAACTTTAGGTGTTAGATATGCAAATACATAAGAATTGGTTGGTATTTATGTAAATGCCATAAAACTAGATTATAACCATGTAAGAGAATTCCAGAATGCCAAAGAAATTTAGGAGGATTTACATACATACCACATGATTCTTATGTATTTACATTTCTAACACCTAAACTTTAATTTTTTACATTTATAAAACTTTAGAGGTTAGATATGTAAATATATAGGTTGTGTGGGATGTTTAATCACTAACCTGCACAATAGACAAGAGTGAGTCAACTCCATCTAATGAAGATGTCCTAATTGGAACTCCTATAACAGGCAAGGGAGTCAATGAAGCCACCATGCCTGCAACATTCCAGATCTTCAACAAATCAGCAAAATATCAATTCAACATACCAAAAAAAGGATATTTACATATATACCACCCAATTCCTATGTATTGACATATCTAAGTCACCTAAATTTTACTTTTTTACATTTATAGCGCTCAATTTTTTTATATCACATCAAAAATACCATTTTGACCTGTAAGAGGAAAAAAATACATCTTTTCATACATATGTAAATAAATAGGAATTGAGCGGTATGCATGTAAATGTTTGATATAAGGAAGTTTAACAGACTAACCTGGTAAATGAGCGGCGCCGCCGGCGCCGGCAATGATGATCTGAATGCCCCTTTCCTTTGCGGATAAAGCAAAAGAATACATCCTCTCGGGTGTTCGATGTGCCGAAACAATTGTTATCTGCGCAACAAAAGTTATAGCGGTTGCAAAAACAATATTTGATGGGGTCTCGATAGCTTTTCGAACCAATCTAGAAGCATTTACATACATACCAACCAATTTCTATGTATTTACATATACATCTAAGCCTTTTTACATTTATTCCAACCAAATGTTTCATATCACATAATGACATGTAAGTTTTGGTGTATGTAAATAAATGATAATTGAGTGGTAGATATGTAAATGTTCCCCTTTAAAATAATGAAACAAACCAACCTCAAATGGGACATGAAAAGTATTCAAGATCTGTGCAGCATCCTTCATTGTTGGAAGATCAGAATCAGAGCCCATAATAATGGAAACTTGAGGGGTGTCTGTGCACAGAAGTTTTGTTATTAACAACTGAAGAAAGAGATGAAAATTTCAAGCAATAAACTAAATAGCACCCCAACAATTTGGAATATTACAGAATAGTATCAAATGATTTGACATTTAAAATGTTGTCAAATATAACTAAGGGTCTGTTTGAGACAATTGCAGACTTATCCAAACTTATTCAGGATAAGCGATACTTATTATGATAAAGCTTGCTGATAAACAAACTTATCTGATAAGTTGTCTGTCTGTTTGGTTTGAGCGTTTGGAAAACAGCTGATTTGCAGCTGTTTGTGGATAAATGACCATTATGCCTACGAACTGAATAAGCTGGTAAGCTGTTTGATCAACAAGATTGTTGTAATTTGCATTCATCAGTTCTTTGAACTTGGTAAAAACCATTCATAAAATAGAAAAATAAAAATAAATTAAGGAAGATTTACTTACATAACCCTCATTTTTTAAGTATTTACATATCTAAAACCTAAAATTCAATTTTTACATATATCTCAACTACAAAGTTTTGTTTCACTTTTTAAAAGTTAAAATAATGGTAACTTTTTTGCGATATGAAAAATTTGGGCGGTATAAATGTAATAAGTAAAGCTTAGGTGTTAGTTAGATGGTATGTATGTAAATGCCCAGGATAAATGATGGAGAGCTATGCGAAGGATGGGTGGAATGGAATTGAGAAAGGGAAATTTACATAAATACCACAGAATCTTATGTATTTTCAAGTCTAACACCCAAACTCTGATATTTATATTTATAACATCTTGGTAACATAAACTTATGCTTGAAAAAGTGTATTTCACTCTTAAAAGGGATGGTTATTGTAATATTTTTTATGTGATGTTAAAGATTTGAGTGATATGCGCGTAAATATGAATGTATGGATTGCGGTATGAATGTAAATGAACCATCTAGAAATTAAGGGATCAACCTTGAGTGTTGCTTTCAATGCTTTCTCGGTTCAACATCAAATCCAAGCTCTTTTTGACGGTGTTCCGAGAGGGGCCTACAAGTGTGATATGCCCCATCTTTCGAAGCTTCCGCATTTCTACGTTAGTAAATAGATGTGCGATTAAAGTAGAAATATAACATAAAGTTTTGACGTGATCGAATATGTAGCACATTAATTGAAAATAAAATGAATAATCTCAAGATACTTTCAAAAAAAAGAGAGCAATGAGATTTACATACCAATCAATTCCTACGTATTTACGTTTTTAACACTTAAATTTTAATTTTTACATATATCACACCTTTTTCTATGCATGAACAGATGTATTTCACGTTTTAAAAGTTAAAAAAGTACTATTTTTGATGTAATATAAAAGATTTGGATGGTATAAATGTAAAAAAATAAAGCTTAAGTGTTAGACGTGTAAATACATAGAGAAATTGGGTGGCATATATGCAAATTGGGGCATTTACATACATAACCTCCCAAACTTATTTATTTACATATCTAACACCGGAACTTTGAGTTTTGCATTTATACCACTCCAATCTTTCAAACCACATAAGAAATACCACAACTTGAACTTTTACAAAGTGACTACACCTTTTTATGTAAAGATAAGGTGGCATCTTGGTAAAAATTGAATTTTAAGTGTTAGATATGTAAATACATAAGATTTGAATGGTATGTTTGTAACTCTTCCCAAAAAAAACATAAAAGCTAAGTTAGCTTAATCCTCTTTCTAACCTGGTTTGTCATACCAATGAACTCTGGCTCCAGGAATGCTTAATGCTCTCTTCATTAATTGATGAGCTAAATTGAACCCTCGCTCTCCCTAAATTGCAAAAAGATTCACAAATTAATATAACAAGGCAAGATCTCTTGTAAAATGAAGGGACGTTTACACACGTAACCCGCAACTTTTACATATTCACATGTCTAACATCCAAACGTTGCTTTTACAGTTACACGACCCAAAATTTTCATATCACGTCAAAAATATCACTATTTTAACATTTAAAAAGTAAAATACATCTTCTCATGCATTGGTAAGGTGCTATATATTTATGCAAAAATTGAAGTTTTAGGCGATAGAATGTGAAAAAAGTACCTCGTCCTCGCCAAGTATGTTGTACATGATTGCAGAAGGGACCTTCATGGATGTCTCGCCGAGCGGAAGGCCGAGAACAGCTCTTAGGTGCTGCTCATATTGAGAGGTATAGCAAGACTCAATGGTGTGATGCCCGCTGTTATGAGGTCTAGGAGCAACTTCATTTAGCAAAACCTATTGAAAAGATATTGAGCATTAGCATTCAAGAGAAATGTCAAAAATGGTCCATTGATTCTTTGTAAGTTTTCATTTTAGTCCCAAAATCTACAAAAATGTCAATTTACTCCCCATGCTATTTTAATAGAAGCTAAAATAATCCTCATTGTGCACTTTTTCAGCCCATATTACTACAGTATAGGGATTAATTTGACATTCTCATAGACTCTAGGACTAAAATGATCCCATGTAAATAGTTAGCAAACTATCTTGGCATTTTACTCATTAGCACACATAAATAATATGAAGTAGTTGTAATACTAAGCCCCACCTGCCCATCATTTGTTAAAAATAACTCCACTGCAAAAACCCCCGCCCCCTCGAGGGAATTAACAGCTCTCTGAGCGATGTCGAGAGAAACTTTTCTTATCTTTTCAGGTACATCAGCAGGAGCTTCAACAATGTGACAGATGCTATCTCTGGAAGAACCAAAATTCATACAAAATTACTCAGATATAAAGCGAGAAGATTAATTTCCGAGAAAGCACAGCAAAACTTTCGTGTTAAAAAAGATTGTTTTTTTGCGAAAAGATCTTTTTTTTTTCTTTGTGAAAAAGAAAGGCAAATTCTTTTCGAAAGCAACAGAGAAAACTTGTCATCTTACTTGTGAATAGTTTCAACGACAGGATAGCATAAAAGTGAACCATCCCTTCCTCTTGCAACAATGACTGATAGCTCCTAAATCAAAGAAACAAAATGTAAAAAGACAAGAAAAATCATAGTATTACAAATCTATGTTCTCAAAATGCATAATTAAGAGAAGTGAAAAAAATTACTTTTGTAAATGAAGTCCATCTCTCAACATATAAGCCCCTTTCAAATCCACCCAATGCTGCAATTTGATATTTATTAGAAAGATTCTATAGCCACTTGGTGAAGATCAAGAATAAACAAATAACTGGGAATTAAATTGAATTTTGATACATGCAACTAAGTCAATAACAAAACCATCACACAATATTTCACTTCCATAGAGACAAGGATCATCAAATTATTATTGAAGTGTCAAAATAACCCCCTAACTATTTACATGAGATCAGTTTAGTCCTAGAGTCCATAAAAGTGTCAAATTAGTCCCAATACTCTTTAATTTGGGGCTGAATTAGTCCCCGTGATTAAAAGTGTTTTTGGGACTAAATTAGCCCTTTTATAGAGTCGGACTAAAACGACCCCCTGCAAAGAACCAAGTGTTTTTACAATTTTCTTTATTATTAATCTAGTTACCTGCAATAACAGAAGGAAGCTCTTCTTTACGATGTGCGACGGCATTTCCTCGCCCATCATAAGCTTGCCTTCTACTTTTAACCATCATAGGGAAACCAAATAAATTGGATGCTTCTTCAGCACTTTCATGGCTATCTATCTGCAAGTTTTTATGCATTCATAAGTTTTCAACCTTTCATTGAATTGTCTATTTATTGATCTACAAAATAACAAGGGGCATTTACATACATACCACCCAATTTTTATGCATTTACGTGTCCGATACCTAAATTTTGCTTTTGGCATTTCTACCACTCAAATCTTTCAAAACACATCAAAAATACCAATATTTTAACTTTTAAAAGGTGAAATACATGTTTTCATGCTTAGATAAGGTGGCAGAGGTGTTATATATGTAAATAAATAGGAATTCAGTGGTATGTATGTGAATATTTCAAATAAAAAAGAAGACAACCTTTAGAAAATCAGGAAGGGGAATCCCATGTTGAGAAAAGTGAACCTTCTGGTTATATTTGTCCTGCAATAAGTCACAGCAGCTAAGAAGGTTAGACCAGCTATATTAAGAAAAAGGGGGCATTTACATGCATACCACACAATTCTAATGTATTAAAATATCTAACACCCAAACTTCAATATTTACGTGCATCGCACCAAAATACCACCATCACTTACTTCTAAAAAGTTACATACGCATTTTCATGCAAAGATTTATCACAGCAAAGTGTTATGAATAAAAAAATGAAAGTTCAGGTGTTGGATATGTAAATATATAAGAATTGTGATGTAAACTTCCCTTAAAATAAACACATCATGCCATCTATTTCACAATTGGAGTAAATCATATCTTCATCAAAAAACCAAACAACAGTCAGCAAATAAAAAACATTCAAGCAATTATAATTTATAAAAGCATTAATTGGCATTACACTACAAAACAAATGAAGAAGCCTACTGATACAAAAGAGCAAGCTAAACTCAGACAAACATAAGCTTCGAACAAATTGGCCGATTAAAAAAAGAAGGAGCACTTACATACATACCATACAATTCTTATGTATTGACATATCTAACACCTAAACATTCATATTTATATACAAACTACTCAAATCTTTAGCATCACATCAAAAATATCAACATCTCGATCTTTTTAAAAGTTAAATACACCACTTCAGCAAAGATTCACGACACTAAGATGTTATAAATAAAAATATCAAACTTTACGTGTTGGACATGAAAATACATAAAGATTGTGTGGTATGCATATAAATTTCCTGAAAAAAAAAGTATTCATCTGCTCAATAAATGACAAAAAAATAATAATATAAACATAAATGAAAAATGAAATACTACTGTTTATCGCATAAAAAATACTACTGTTTTAACTTTTAAATCTTAAATACACATTTTCATGCATAGGCAAGGACGCATGTATGTAAAAAATTGAATTTTAGGTGTTACATATGTAAATACATAGAGATTGAGTGGTGTGTACGCAAATCTTCCTTTAGTTTACAAATTTTTAGAGTATGGTTATGCCTCTTACTAAGTTGGAAAATCATTCATTTTGCAATCTTTCATTTTTAGCAAAGGAGAGCTAGTGGTGGCCATCTTGGAGATTGGCAAGAATCATTCAATAAGAATTTAATTTCAGAAATTTGGGTGACATTGACAAGCAAAAGTGGTTCTAGCATATTCTATAGTTACCTCTTGGACCTCTCGGTGTACTTGTAATATTAAGCTTTCATTATGTTATAGTGAAATGCTTGTATAAATGTTGAGATTTTGTTACACTGATTGCAATCTTAATGGATAAATTGTCACATTGCAATCATACAAGTTGACAAAGAGAAAAAAGTCAACTTGTTAAGCTAGTTTGGGGTGACTTGTTGTGACTCTTATAATTGATTGAAATGGAAGACAAAGAGCGAACAAATGATGAATAATGCAAGTAAATAGGCACTATTATGGACAATAACTGCATCACACTCTAATTATAATTAAGCTTAGGGGCCATTTGAGATCACTTTTATTTTTTATTTCTATTATTTTACTTAGTTTTACTCATTGATTTGAAACAAAACATGATATTTGATCAAAGTATGATAGTTTTTAAAAACATCTAAAATACTAAACATGTTAATTTATTTTTAGAAAAAAAAATAAAAGAAAGATTTACATACATATTACTCGATCACTATAGTTCAATTTTTTACATACATGCCATTTTACCAATGTATGAAAGGTTTATTTCACTTTTTAAAGATTAACATGGTGATAATTTTGAAGTGATATGAAAGATTTGGCTGGTATAAAAGTAAAAAGGCAATTATATGATGTTAGAAATGCAAATACATATGAATTAGGTGGTTCGGATGTAAATGCCCCAAAATAAAATTACGTAAAAAAGTACACTAAACAAACATATTTTAAAAACAACAGAAAAAACAAAATATAAAATTGATCCCAAACGAGCCCTTACATTATGCAATAAGGATAGGTAGCAAACCTTACTTGGATTATTCTTATTGTGGAAGGTTTAGGCTGGCAGTCTACTCCTTCTTTCTCCAATTTTTCAAGAGTAATAGCATCAACATGCTCAATCTCAATAGTAAGCACTCCACATCTATGAAGCAAAGAAAAAACATCCTAACATTAAAAAATAGGGGTGTTTACGTACATAGCACACAATCCTTATGTGCTTACATATCTCACACCTAAACTTTCGTTTTTACATACATAACACTCATATATTTAATATCACATTAAAAATAGCACTATTACTTCCCACTTTTTAAAATTAAAATCCACCTTTTTATGCATAGGTTTTAAGCACCAAAGTTCCATGCATGTAAATATGAAAGTTTAGGTGTGATATATGTAAATACATAAGAACTGTGCGCTACATATGTAAATTTCCCTAAAAAATGTATAAAGCTTTTATAAATTAATGCATCTAAGTCAATTTCAGAAAAGAATAATGTTGCCTTACCTCTTAGCAAACTCGCGAACTGCATCACCATCATCAAATCGACCTACGATATGTTGATAGGAGAGAGAGCTTGCAGGAGAATCTTCTGAAGGGTCCAAAGTCAGAACCTTAATGGCCATGAGGCTTGCAGCTTGACACAACATCCTACCTAACTGACCTCCACCCAACACACCAACAATAGTTTCAGAAACCCCATGGATAGTAGAGCCCTCATTTCTACATTCAATTTAAGTCAAAAAAAGTTACTAAAAGATTATCACTTCATAACAATAATAACACTTTCATAAAATACATAAAATGCCATAAATTATGTTCCAAAATTTATAGATAGTAACTTGATAGATTCAAACATGATATTTCACTATGAATTACCAAAGTTTAAGTTTCTTAATACAACGTGAGATGGATATAAATTCCACATATATTTCATCTAAATAATAATAATAATAATAATAATAATAATAATAATAACAAAGCTAAACTTTATTCTACTAGTTCCAACAATGAAAGCAAACTTGTAACCAAAAGAAAAAAAAGGAAATTTCATTTCCCATTACCAAATGTGGTGTAAGGAATTTATCGTGAAACTAGCTATTTGGTTATGATATCGCACTGCTGATCACATGATCATGCAATCTTCCATTGCTTTTACTCAGCTCGGTTTCTACCCTAGGCTTCCTAATCTTGCAATATTTTCTCGTTGATTCACCCTCGACCACCTCAGTCTTCCTTTACTTTTAGTCCACTCGGTCCTTTTACTCCACTCGATCTCCATTCTATCTTTGGGTTCAATTATACTACAAGACATATGCGACAGACTCTTTTATTGTTCATAATGAAGAAAATATCTTATCATATTTCATTACTACACATATCCTATTTATTTAATGGAATCTTGTATTTAGTATTTAAAAAGCTTAGCGTTCCTGCATGTTATTTCTGTTTCAGATTCAGTTTCTATAAGTTCGTATTTGTATATAACTACAATTGGACACATTGCTAATAATATTTCTAATAATGACATGTATGTGATGTTTGAAATATGCACAATATTATAATAATATAACGTTGGTATTTGGTAGTAAGCCCATTATTACGGTTAGTCGGGTACTCCGAGAAATCGTTGGACTTTCAAAAGATTGTTGCCTACCTAAGCATGTCGTAGCAAACGCAATACTACATGCACATGTGTGCGAGTGTCAATTTGTTGTTTTTTTTTGTTTCTCAAATAACATGCCATGGTATCTTTTGTGTGCGTGTGTGTCAAATTTTTTTTTTTTTGGTTTCTCAGACCACAGTACATTGACATTTATGTTCTAATAAATAATGTTTATTTATTGAATTTGATTTGTCTGACTCAATTGTTGATATTTTCTTATAATAGGCTATATTGGCTTGTGGATGGTTCCCACACAACACATTCACCGACAATAGATATTGGTTGCGGTATTCTTAAGTTATGTGATAGTTTCATTTGTTCTCTAATTGAATTTGTAATAGTTTTGCTTTTGCAGTTATTTCTTTCCATGTTACTTTTAGTACATGTTGCTCTATACCTTTGTTGGACTGTGGTTATACTTTTTTATCGATTTAGTGCCGCATTCCTGACCAGGGGTGAGACATGAAAAAACCAAAACAAACCCATAGAGATATAGTCTTTAACTGATACTTCTACAAGGTCTTCGGGCCTAGGCTTCTAGCATACCCCATCCCAATGCATAGAAGTTATCAGATTCATCTATTCACTAAGCACCGGCGTCTAAATTCTAAAAATCATATCTTTAGCCATTAAAACCAAACCCAAAAACATCAGCAACCTTCCAAATACTTGAGACCATTACTTCATCCCTCACCATCTGGCTTCAACATTTCAAATTACTACAAAAACAACATACAAAAGCAATAAATTTCTTTAAAAAAAAAATGCACCACAAACAGTCCTCAAACCCAATATTCATAAAACATTTCTTACAATTGTACTGCATGCAATGTGTTCGATGAAATGTCTAAAACTGTACCAATCATGACAAGAAAAGCTGAAACCAATAGAAGAGCCACTCACCTCTGAGATGACAATCCCTGGTTATCGCTTTCGATAGATCCTTCCAAATTGAATGATCGAATCGGTGAGCGAGACAATGCCATTCTGTTCGGCTGCCTCTGTAACAGTCCAAGCTTGCTTTTTTCAACGAAACTGAAAGATGAGGTGAGCTTTGGGAGACGACACTTAGTAGATAAGATAGAGGAAGAAGGTGGAGGAGAGTAAAGCAGCATTTCAAGCGCTGTAAAGCTAAAAGGCGGAGCGGGCTCTTGTTGTGTGAAGCCGCCGCACAGTATGAGTGGAAGAAGAAAATCAACTGGCGAGGTAGGGTGAGGTAAATACGGCGGAGGTGGCTGCCGGAACGCGGAAGTCGGCGGCGCCGGAGGGAAGGAGGGCGGCAGGTTTGGAGGGAGGAACGCGGGAGAGGCAACTATTGGTAATCCAGGTCTGTGTTTTAGTTCCAAGTTTATTTATTTATTTATTTATTTTATTGGGAGCTCACTTATATTTTGTTATTAAATTAATAAAATAAATAATTAAATTTTAGATATTAGTATATAAGAATAAATTTGAGCATTTATTTGATCTTGATTATATTAATTATTTGATAATTATTTCATCAATATTGTGTTAAAAATATTTCCTTAATGATATTTGATTGCTTTCTATCCATTTTTAATATTTCACGTATTTAGAAATTATTAAAATGTTTACTAAATAGTATGTATATATATATATATGTATATATATATATATATAGACACAGAGAGAGAGAGAGAGAGTTGACCAACATGTTTTAAATAATGAAGAAAATAATAAGACAAATAAATAAATTTATGTGCATCACGGACAGACCAACACGAATCTCGAGGAGATTTGATAATCCATAAGAAATGAAGTACAACAAAAGAGGACTCCTAGAGAGAAAGCCAAGAGACGCTACTTACCCAAATTTCAAACAAAGGATGATAGCTAGCCGAGCCTGGATAAGAGAAAAAAGAATGATCAAAGTTCTCATCGATCATAGAAGAGCAAAACAGACAACCACTCAAGCTAGCCACCGTCGAAGAATCGAGCGAAGGCTAAGACTTTACCTCTTAAAAAACCTGACTTGAGAAAAGAATCTAATTTACTTTGCATCACCAACCGTCCACGAATGCCCCCGAAGTTCCTCATCAGAAATTAAGAATAGAGCCTCACAATAATCCCAAACAACTCCCTCATCACGGAATGAGCTATCTTTTGGGTTACGGTGATTCACCATCTGCTCGATAGCTTATTCCCGTCTACAAACATGACCTCTTTATTTAGGAATCGAGGACCGATAATCAGATTAGATCAATCGATTGACAAAGTCTAACTAACTCGACGATAGACAAGTCCAACCAACCGACTGCACCAACTCAGCCTAGCCACCTGAATCAGTCTTACCTAGCCAAAGTCATGTCAGCCAACCGACTGAGTTGTAAAGCAGTATAGCAATACGATTATACATATAAAACATCTAAAAAACCATATACATCCCTCATTAACACACTGGCAGAAAATATAATATCACTTATTGTATCACACTTGCTTAGAGGTGAATGCGTCGGTCGGCCACTCTCCCATAACATGCTTCATCTAAGATTTGATAGACGAAGAAAAGCACTTTATATACTAACATAAGTACATAACCTAGAAAAGTCTTAGAATACTAAAAGACATTTTAATTACAAAACACATCTCCATTCATCGGAAACCTCCTCTTCCACCACCACTCTCCTCCCGAATCGCCGGAATACAGCTCGAAGTCCTCATTATCCCTCCTTTCTTCTTCCTCTTCCTCAAAATCTCCCTCATAGCCTCTGCCTGATAGAACACAGGATGAGTCCTTTCTATGCGGTTGAATCTTGAACACGAGCTCATGTGTGAATCCAAAGCTTCTTCTTCCTCCTGCTTTCCTCCCATCTTCTTCCTCTTCCTCTTCTCTTCCTCGACGGCATCGGAGCAGAGCCCGCAGATCCACTTGCCGGAGAACTTGTCGCGGATACGCCTGATATAATCCGGTGTACACTCTTCTGATATGCCACAGCACTCACAGCTGATATCCTCTATCATCAGCTGTAACAATTTTGCAGTTATGTTACATATATATGTATATATACATACATACATAGTATACAATTATAATGTATTTATATATCTAACACCCAAACTATAATATTTACACAAATAACTCAAATCTTTAATTTCAGATAATATAACATCAGAAGTGCAACATCACCTCCTTTTAAAAAGTGGAATACACCTTTTAATGCTTTGGTTTATCACATAAAAGAGCTAAAACAGTTTGAATTAATTAACTTTAATTATATTTTAGATGAAAATGATATAATAAAAGTTAAAAGAAGAATATTGATCAGTTAGAATATTACAAATCCATTCATGATAATAGTAATGTAATACAAAATTAGTGAGGTGATGGGTTCATTTAAAGTAAATAAACAGCATTGAAACCTTCATCTAAGACTCAATTCCAACCACCTACAAATCATAGTCCCATCTAAAAGAATGGCTTCAAAATTGTTTATAATCGAAGTCGGATTTGAGTATGATTCACGCACGATAACTTGAATCCGCACTTCGCTAAATCCAATTTTCATTCTCTTTCGTTACTTTTTTAACGTAAATCCAGATTCATCAAGTCCGATTATTACGTGTATTTAACATATTTATCTTGGGAATAAAGTCAGAGGAGTGGATTCATGCCAAGCATGATAAACAAATTTAACAAAATCAACTTTAAATTGAACCAAACACTATTCGAATCCGGATTTATCATATTCACAAAGTCCAATTGAACATAAATCTTACAGACAACCAAACAACTTCTAAGAAACACGAACAATCAAAATAGAATCGCGATTGAGCTCATTCCCCCGAGATGTTAGAATTTAAATTTATAAAATTTTGATGAATTAAAAGCTATAATACTAATTATGAACTTTTTAAATAATATGTAATAATAGCTTAATTAATCAGATAGCACTAGATTACCTCTGAAATCACCGGCAAAATGTCTCTATTGCCTTCTACTGCATCTCTGTCAAGCTCCAACGAGAGATCAGACATGGCTCGATAGAGCTTCTTGCCAAAGTTGCACCCATGGTTGGTGATGAAGAGTTCTCCATTTGCTGTCATGATTGCTTTCAGAATACTGAAGAACTGTCTGAGGAGTTACTGTATATATTGAGAGTACTGAACTGAACAGGAGGAAGAAGTGCTGTTAGTTATATAGAGGAAGGGGAGACTTAGTTGGATAAAATACTGAAACCCTAATCAGTGATATGTGGAACATGCATGGTGCTTCTCGTGTCTTCTGTAGTAAAGTATGAAAATTTTTGATTTTTTTTACTTGGGGAAGTTTGGGTTTCACGTGAGGTCAGAAAAGAAAATTGATGAAGATATTATAGTTTAATTACGATAAGATATATTTGATCAACAACAGTTATAAATACATATCAAGATTGATGTGATGTTTGGCTCATGATGAAATATCTTCCGATGTATCACAAGTTATATAGGGACTTCGGCTCGGTAAGGCTTGTTTGGTCGGCTTGACTGAGTTGTTGCAGCTGATTGGCTATATTTGATTAGAAAATTTGGGTCTGCATGATTGGGTTCATCAGATGAGCTTTGACGATTGATTGATCTAATCTGACCGTTGATCCTCGATCCCGAGATGAGGAACTTCTATCGACAAAACAGAATTAGGCTATCGAGCAGATAGTGGATCACTGTAACTCGATAGATAATTGATTCCCTAACGAGGGAGGTCCTTCCGGCGACTATGAGACTTTATTTCATTGCTAATTCTTGGTTCTTGATGCGGAATCACAGGGGCATCCTTCAGACTACCTGTGATGGCAAGAAACTAGATTCTTTCATCGTGTTGGATTTGTCGAGAGGCTAGTCACTACATTCGCTCAACTCTTTGGTGGTGGGTAGCTCAGATGCTGATCCTATGTTCAACACTGATCAGCCAGGATATGAACCGTCCTTTTGCTTTTAGTTAGGATGTGTGCATGAAATCAGTTAGGATCTTTTATTCTCATGTTGGTGGGCCTTTTTTTGTTGTATTTCATTCATCCTAGACCGTTGGATCTACAAACAAACACACACACACACATAATAATTTCGACGCTCTTACTATATCAATACTTTAAGAATAATTTAATAATTTATTTCAACTACTCTTATGAAGATTTGATGATTAGAAGAATTTGGGGACTATTTGGTTGAAATAAGTAATTTTGCATACATTTATAACACTAAAATGTTATTGTATATGCAAAAGTGTTCTGCACAAATCTCGAGGTAGTATGCAATCTGTCTCCATCAAATTGGCTACCGACTTTTCCCTCTAAATGGAGGATGATGACGGAAGACTTTTTTCTCTAAACAACGGATGTTGATGGAGGAATTTTATCTCCGAACGGAGAACTTTGGCAGATGACTTTTTTCTCCGAACGACCACCAATAAAAAAGGCTAAAATATCATGTACAACTTTTTTTTAAAGCAAGAGTAATATTGTAATTGTATATGTAAAAATATGTGAGCACGAATCACAAAGTAGATGAACGGCTCAAGACGATGATACCGACGATCGAGCATATTTGTTGACGGCTGCTTTGAGTTGAATATTAGCAAGGGAAGCGTCTTGTTCTAGCGATCGACAAAACATGCCGGGAGATTTTCCATATGGCAATATTCAACCCTAAGACTCTCTTTCGAATTAGATATCTGTCAAGTTAAGACCCACCTAACGGTTGACAAACTATTATCGACCGTATCGATCTTATTATATGTTAATAAATTTGTAGCTACCAAATAATCCGTCTAAAAAGTCAATGAAGAAGGGACGAATATGTACTTTTGTAATAGTGGAACCAGTGCCTATAAATAGGGGGTCTATATCATGAATAAGGGCTACATTCTGTTTTGCTTCTTTCTACTGTGTTCTTTTTCTCTCTCTTTAATCATTTCATAGCAAAGCATTATATTCCTTGGGCATGTTTCCCGGACACTTTTGGATTTAACAGTAATATACTTGTTGACACTCCTATCATCTATAAATTGGAGGTCTTCTCATGTAAATGAGCTTTTGAGCTCGTCCCACTTGTAACTTTTACTTTCAATGGAATAAAATAGAACCATGAGCATGTGAACACCCCCATTCGCCCCATAGGGGGCAAGTCTTCTTCCTCTCCCTCTCTCTCCCTCTCTCTCTCTCTCCTTTCTCTCTCTCTCTCTCTCCCCCTTTCTTCTTTCTTCGGTCCCACACTATATTCCTTGGGCAGGTTTTACATATAAATACATAAAAATATTGTGGTATGTATGTAATTTTCCTAGCTTTATTTTGAATGCACTCAAATTAGATCAATCAAATTTAAGTGAATTATTAACTAAAGTTACATGTGTGGAAGACTCATAATTCTCCCCTTTTGCAAGTTTTAGTCTATAATTGTTTTTTTTTTCGCTCTTTTATCGACTGATCGCCGGACCTCACATACATCTGACTCCTCATGCACCACCATCGACCTACCACTACGCAGCTTGATCTACATCTTCCACCACCATGGTTGACCAATGACCTTGCCTCCCATGCATGCAATTAATCAAACTCTCCAATATGACTGATTATTACGTCGATACGACATTTGTGCGAAGGTCAGCCTTTTTTTTGAGAGTTGCAATAATACATACAAATTTGAAGGAGAAGAAGAAAATGATTACGAAAAATTTGAGAGTTGCAGCTTATTAATTCCTATATATTTATAGACAAACACACATTAAGCTGATTGCATCAATGACTTCCATTGCTTTGCTTATAAGAATAATAAGCTTATCTCATGCATGTGATACTTACTTTGTGCCTCACATGGAGGGAGTTAAAAGATCATCTGCAAGCCATGAAGCTTTGAAATTCATAGATAAACAATGCCAGAGTGTGAAAAAGAAAAAAACTTTAGCGAATAATGTTCATAGCCAAATTGATATAAACCTATTGGTTATTAAGAAATTAATAATCAATGGTCAAATAAATGTTAGAAAGCCGTCGAAAATGGTCTTTATATTTAAATGATGTTCAAAATTCTAATTCCATTCCCTAGAATGTACTTGCACAGTGAGATGTTGCAATAATAACTAATCATATATGTCATACTTCGTTGCTGCAAGAGCATTTGTTAGTCACAAAGATTGTAGTGGAAGACTGTAATGACAACAGTTAGCCACATAGGTCACGGAAAAAATACAGTAGTAATTGGTTACGTAGATCATAGTGAGTTGATGTAAGAGCACCGCATAGGTCATAATTGATGTTGTTATCTGACAATCATTTCATAACAATTATCTTCGCACAATTATTCTATCACTTACAACGTGAATCAAACCCTAACAATCAGATTTGTTGAGATTCGTGACCCGATCAACTCAACCCCAAATTTTTAGCGGGGTTGGTGCACCGGACAAATTTTTAAATAAATTTGAAGAATGCCTAATGGAATTACTATTATGCTTGAACTATTCATACACAATACTAATAAGTTGCAAAATATTGATCATAGCTTCTGAGCTTAAATTTAAGAAACGACAGCCCAGTAACCAAAATGCTGTTGGAATAAAAGAATATCGGTCCGTTAAAATGGGCTTCTCGTAAAGATCGAGCCCACGATCTATTAAACTGGGCTTACAGTAAACGTAGAGCCTGCCAGCCCAATAACATGCCACACTAAACTTTGTACACAATCGTTAGTGCATAACTAGAAAAATCGAGATCAAAATCATAGAATAATATTAATGATGTATAATTCCTACCTTTTTTTTTAATTATTTCCTATTTTAACTTTTTATATTTTCTTTAAATTATATTTAACCAAAAAAAAAAAAAGATATTAAATAGCTATATTCTCCTAGGCCGAGTCCGAATCATGGTGAGGCGATGTTTGTCAACACGAGCGACGTGCTAGTTCTGCGAATCAACTAGTAGTTCATTCGGTCTATTTGGTAAGCCAATTCAATCAACTCGGCTGGCAGATTCGTTTGACGGATTAAATTAGGAATTTAATTTGACTTCACCAAACCCGTCAAGATCTGAATAGATCACAAATATACACAATCATATCACTAGGGGTGTAAATGAACCGAACACGAACGAACAGAGCTTGTGTTCATGTTCGGTTCGTTTAAAATTTATTTTGTTTGAAATAAGTTTGTGATTGAAATTGTTCGTAAAGTCATTATTCGTGTTTATTTTTTAATGAAAGAGTCGAACACGAGCCGAACATGAGCTGTTCGTGAACGATGAACGAGTTGATAACCCTAATATTAATATATATATAAATAATATATTATATTAATTATATAATTCATATTATATAAATATATAATATCTATATACTAATACAGTATATTAATATATTATTATTATTTATTTGTTATATATTATAATTTATAAATTTTAATTTTTAAATATATCATAAATTTTTAATATATAATTATTTTAAATTATATTATATTTCGAACGATAACGATTCGAACACGAATGAATGTATCACTGTTCATGTTTGATTCGTTCAACTAACCGAACGAAAAAAAATTGTTCGTGTTCGTCTCTTTTACTTATCGAACGAATCAAACACGAATTCCTTAGCAAACCGAATTCACGAAAAACGAACTTTTTTGACAGCCCTACATGTCACGCACCCATCAATTCTATTTTATTTTATTCCGAGAAATAGAGAAGCTACAATATTATTATAAAAAAAATTTCATGCACGTGATAATTATAATATTATATAACAAAAAAACATTTACATACATATCACATAATTCTTACATATTTACAAATCTGATATTAAAAATTTCATATTTACATATTCAAAAGCCTGACATCACATCACACATATCACTATCAACTTTTAGGAAATGAAAATGAAATATAACTTTTTATGCCTAGATTTTTAATAAAAAGATGTAATAAATGTAAATATCAATTTTTAGCTATTAGACATATAGATGCATTTTGCAAAAGAATTATGTAAGGGATTTACATATATACCAAAATTTTAATATTTCATTATGCACCAATTGGATATTTAATACCAAACTTAAAAATAACACTAGAATTAACTTATTTAAAACACACATTTTCATACATAAATTTTAATGTGATTATTGATGTGTGCTAGAAAATTCGCGGCAGTAAAGTAATAAATTGTCGTTTTAGCATTGTACGAGAACTTAGCACGCACACATATAAAAAGGAAATAAACGGTGACTCCATGAGTTTTTTCGTGGAAAACCTGTAAAGGAAAAAACCACGGGACCTGGCCCAGTTGCGAAATTCTACTATTGATTGACGTTTACAGAAATCTCTTGTCCCACAGACGGGAAATTGTAACTATATGTTTTAGACTACAACGTCGACTGACGGTGTCTGGTTGATGGTGGTCGACGACAATCGGCGGTGGTCCATGGTGGTCGGCGGTGATGCAGAGCTGATTCTTCTTCTCAAGACTTTAGAATATCTCTCTTGGTTCTCTCTCCCCCCCTCTCATGTCAGGGTTGGGGGTCTATTTATAGTGTTTTAGGTGCAATTAATGCAATCATTTTGATCGGACAGTTTAGAGGGCTCCCCTTGATCAAACGACGTTTAAGGGGCATTTGATGGCCTTAACGATGTCGGAATTGAGTGATCTTTGGCTCGTTGGATTCGTCTTGTCGAGACGCTCGATTCGAGTATGAGATTGCTAGTGTCGACATCTATTTGACCTTCCAGTGTGTTCAAATATCTTCTAAAATTGATTTAATGACTTGATTCAGGCTTGATTTAACTCGGATTGGAATAGTTTTTATTTCATTAGGTTAGTCTCTTTGAGCCGGTCAATTTGAATATAAGTTTACTGAAATCGGAGCTCTAGATGTCTTTTTATCAAGATTTGAATGTATCTTGCTAAAAAATATTGCTTCGAGATCTGTGACATGTCTCAAGATTCGTGCTAGATGATGAAAATTTGTTGGTGACGCATCAGTTGTAACACAAAAATATCACATGTAAATATCAAATTATAAATGTTATATATATAAATATATTATAACTTTATGAAAAAATAAAAAATAAATTTTCTTGCATTAAATATGATAAATTATCATTTGACATGTGACATGAATGATTCAATGGTATAAATGTAAAAGATAAAGTTTAGATCTTAGATATGTAAATACATAAGAATTTGGGGTTACTTATATAAATTTCCATTTTTATTTGCATTACTTTAAGCAGCTATTTACAAAATTACCAAACCATAGACTTTTGTATTCTAGAAATTATTGGTGGCTTCGATCGTACTCTTAATGTTGGGCTTTTGTCCAACATTTTTATCTTAACTTTAATTAAAAATATCTTAATTATCCCAACTTATTAAGTTAAGATGACTAATAAAATAATAATATTATTTTCATAATTTTTATGGTAATACCTTATTTACACCATAATGGTCGTACAAATGAGGCCTTTTTTCTATTACACGTTCGATAATGGGAGGCCACATCAACATATATGTGAATTTTGTGTCGGTATGGTCTTCCGTGATTGGACGTTCATACATGGACTTAATATTTCTTCTCATTTAGAGGAAAAATATTACATTAAGAGTCTTGATGCAAAACTGTATCAGCACTTCAATCACTGTCTGTCACGTGTACAGTTTGACCCCCTTTAGTAAAAAAAAAAAAAAATAATTTAATACATGATTGAGCCGAGTTGTATACGTAGCAGACAGTGATTGGAGTCCTGATACTGTATCATGACTCTTGATATAATATTTTTTTTTTCCGTTTAGAGAGCTAATAGATCAACACAATTTCAAAATGTTGTGAGAGTCATTTGTTTATTTATTAAAAATTTTGTGAAATGTGAATTAAAATAGTAACATTTTTCTAACAAAGCAATAGCAACAATATTAAGAAATTGTAACAAAATAACAATGTTTAGAAAAAAAAAACCAAAAGATAATTGAAATTATACTTTAAAATTGTAATAGTATATATTGAGAAATTAGGGCAAAGTAATGCTGATAAGAGAAGAAACACAGAGATTTAATGAGGTTCGGCAAAGATGTCTACGTCATCGGGAGGAGAGCGGCGGCTTTCTTTTCACTTTAAGAAAAATACTACAGAATATCTTTAGGGTTACAATAGACACACATATATATAGTCTTGGTGTACAATATGTAATTACAAAATTACCTGACATTGCCCCCATATCCCCAACCCACATAACGAAACTTCCCCGATTTAACAGATGCTTCCGCTCCACTCCAGCATCTATCACTTATATAGTATATGAGTCATACCTAACAGTATATTTATAAATTGATTATGAAAATTAATAATGATCGTTTTTTTAAAAGACGCGCATACCAGAGCTCGGTGACTGTACGTCCGGACGATTTTCTGAATAAATTATCATGTGATCAATGACGATGTAATCATTAATCTTATCCAGACTTTCATCCGAATGCGCGCGGCTATGTAATAATTTTTCCCTATATTGACTTGCAGGCTTTAGTCTATTAGGCAATAATTGAAGATTTGGATAGTGACAAATATATTAACAGAAACTTTGCCGTCGCCATTATGAATTTATTCAAGGTGCTTTTACACAAGCAGGGCTCGATTTTTATGTATTTACATATCTAACCCTCTAAATTTTAATTTTTATATTTATACCAATAAACTCTAAGACTAAAAAGGTTCCATATAAGTAGTCGGGACTATTTTGACACTTTGCTTATATGTAAAAATGAAGTTAGGAGTTAGATATGTAAATAAACAAAAATTTAGTGGGGTGTATGCAAATCTTCCTTTTACAATCTTAATATTGGAAGATTTACATGCATTGCACTCAACTCTTATGTATTTTCATATATAACCCTAAGCTTGAATTTCCACAAATATATATGAAAAAAATAAGGGGTGTAAACGAGCCGAACACTAGCGAGCCTCAGCTCGTGTTCGGCTCGTTTATATTTCGAACCCAAAAAGTGTGTTTGTGTTCGGCTCGTTTTCTTAACAAGCCGAACTCGAGCTATTCAATAAACAAAGAGTCATTTTGACAATCCTAGTAACATAACCATAAAATGTTAAGGGTTGAGTCAATATTTAAGAATTATAGTTTATATTAAAACATCGTTTGAATCTAATTTAATATTTTTTTATTATATTTACTTAATTAATAATTTTAATTAATTATAAATCTTTTAATTTTTTAAAAAATACTACTCATTAATATATATATAATTGAGGGATAGTATTTCGAGCCAAAACGAGCCGAACACGAACGAACAAATCTTTGTTCGTGTTTGGCTCATTAAACCTTATTAACTTAGTTAACGAGCCAAACACGAGCTTCTTAACGAGCTGAACACGAGGTCGCGAAGAACAAATAGTATTGCAAATTTTTACTTTTTGATGATATGTGACAAATGCATCCATCTTTTATGTTTTATTTTTACAAATAGCACTTATTAAAATGCCAAATTTTTTTAATTGGTATAAAACCAATTTATTTATTTATTATTTAAATAATAGGACCTAACATGCATTGTAATAATTATGAAAATAACTCTCCCCATCCATAAAATCCCAGTGGGTTCAATCAAAGCTGGTCAATTTAAGTTTTATGGCCATAATTATCTCCCAACCTAATTAATTATTAAATGAGTCAATTTGATTTATCAGCCTAATCTAATAATGGTACATTATTCTTATCTATTTAAATTCTAGTAACTTAATTTTAATATTTATTTATATATCACTCAAAAATTCACAAATGAATTATATACATATATAATGGTGTCAGTCGTGACTTGTTGGTAGAGCAATCTTTTTGAAGGTCATAAGTATCCTCGAGTCACGAGTTCAAATTCTCTCACTGGCCAGTTTGCGAGGTAGTGAGAGCGGCTCTCAAATAGTTAGAAACGTGACGATGGCTGAGACTTGTATAATAGCTTCAAACCATTCTTTTTAATATATATATATATATATATATATATATATATATATATATATATATTGATGTGATTATGAGATAAAAATATTATATATGTATATGTCTAAGTTTGGGTAATAGATATGTAAATACATAAGAATTCTATTTATTTATATATGTAAATACTCAAATATCTAAAATTCTTTTGTGTCTACAAAACTAAATTTAAAGTTTCATATAAATATTTGTAACGCTTTATTGTCATAAACTTATGCATGAAAACATGTATTTCACTTTTATAATGTAAATAAAAGTGATATATATTTGATGTGATCGTATTAAGTATCATACTGGTAAATATGAAAATTTATGTGTTACGTATATAATTATATAAGAGTTGTTTGTTTCTGGGATGGGTAGACTTAGAGTCTTAGTGGATTAGGATGACTGGCCCGTGGTGCCCCTCGACCTCTCTACCTCTAACTGGAAAAATTATTGGATACATTCACCGTACGCAAAATTATGTGCGGTCGCTCAATTAAAACTCATCATACTCTAAAAAGTGTATGGTAATGGGCCCAATTTTAAAAATTTTTAAAAAATTAAAATTAATATTAATTAAGTGACATTTTTTCATTTGAGGTCGTACCTAAGGCTTCCAGATGGAAAACTCACTTTATTGATACGGATTACTTCTCCCTTTCTTTGACTACCCACTTTGAGCTCTGTCACTCACTTTAGTGTCATTGATGTCATCTTGATGGTCTGATTACCAATTAGAGGGTTCAACAAATTGTCATCTATCATTATGGCTCGGGTGTGCTTTAATGTGTTGAGATTTCCCGTGAGGATGATTCAGTTATTCTGCAGGCTCCAAATATCAATGAGTCCATTACCCATGTGGGACCGTGAGGGACTCACTCTCATCTCTGTGTTTTAGTAGGAGTTTTAAAAGCATCAGAGCATTCCCATACGAACTAACTGTCATTTGATAACCCTGTACTAGTTGTCACTTTAAATATAAGCAAAACTCTTTTAGAACAAGAGTATTTCTGGATAACCTCAAAAATAAAAAAAATAAATAAAAATCTTCATATAAAAGATTAATGATGCCTAATCTATAAAGCATAGTTTGTTGGATTATTATTAACTTATAGCTTGGGCTAATGTATTTAAGAAGGTAAGCTCATTGTTTATTTAACAATATTAACTTTCTTCCTTTGCCTTGATAAATTTTATAATTAAGAATGTTATCATGCTAATTATATCTTAATTAACTACGGCTCTAATACTAACAATATTAATGCAAAAATTAAATTTTTATTATTTAATATTTCATGAGGATTAAATCATAATTTAGGCACAATACTTATATTACAAATAACCCCTTAAATTAAACACACAAGTCATTTTCCTAAGCTTTCCCATCTAAAATATCTTATTGACAATGAAGTCCATATCATAAGAAATGTAATATTAAATTTTTGTTGAAAAGTGTGACAAAAGGTTACATGCAAATTTATAATATTTTATTATTTGACAGAGATTTATGGATTATAATGCAAATTTGGAGACATCTTCACATGATTTATAAATTAATTAATTAAATTATTTTTTTGAGAATTAAAAAACATTTATTGCATGAAAGGAGGAAGAAAGTGATGGGAGATATTAGGAATGTGATATTGATGTATTTGATATTTTTATTGAGAAAATCATTTACAATGATTAATATTAGATTTTTAAATTATAGTATAGGGCTGTGAATTTAAGTCGAAGATCGTTATCGCTTGAAAATTAATTTGAATTTTAGCGCAGATCGAGATCAGATTAAAATAGATGAGTCGAGCGAGCCAAAACTTTGGATCTTTTTTACTTCTTTTATTCTTTTTTGAGACTATTTTGAGGCATATATGGATCAGTCCGAACTGATGAAAGTTTGGTTGGTTCTATTTTTTTATTTTTTGAAATTTATATATAATACAAAGTAGAACAAATTTAACAGGCTAGGAGCTAATATTGAGTCGAAATCGAGCTGGAGCAGATACAAATAACTCAATTTGAGACAGTTAGTTTCAATTTGGCGCTCGACTCTGATTGTTTGGTGATATGCATTTTGGTCTTTTTAGGAAACCGGTCTAATTCTGAGGACGTAGGCATCTTTACCGAAACTCGTTAAGTCGCTGTGTTTTCTTCTAGATATGTGTCGTTTCTTGTTTTTCTTTGCCCAAAATTTATTATATATATCATATGTGTCGTCAGCCGCGATTTGTTAGTAAAGTAATTTCTTTGTAAGTATCCTCGAGTCACGGGTTTCGATCATCCTACTAGTTAATTTGCGGTTTGTGAGAGCGGTCTTGAATAGTTAGATATATGAGATTGATTGAAGACTCGTAAATAGCTCCAATCATTCTTTTAATATATATATATATATATATATATATATATATATATATATATATATCACTTCTTTGATTATATTAAAAGTTACTTTCAGCGCCGCAAATGTTGTGTATTTGGGCGCTGTTAATAAAATTTAAAATTATTATAAATTATTCATTAGATTTATTTTTTGCGCTGAGATTAAAGAAAAAAATGGTGGGCCAGTGCAATACGTGGCCTATGCTTGTGACGCCGACAGTCGCTTTCCATATTTTTTTAGAAACTGTAGCCCAACTCAAATGTAACTTAGGAAAAGTTCACTAATCATATTATATATATATATATATTTAAAGAAATCGATGGTTTGGACGGATACATCTATTCTGTCTCCTAAATACTGATATATATATGTGCTCATTCGACTCAGCTGAAATTCAAACTCGAGACAGAAGGAGTTTACACCGAAGTTGCATTCCAACAGGCCACGATTACGTGTATAAAAATTTGAGCACGAATCTCAATATATAATTTTTAGACTTATATTTATGATAATCACCATCGTTAGAACTTTTGTTGCCTACCCACCTCTGTCAAAAAATAAGCCATCACACTACAATTAGATTGCCACTATCAAATCACAGTCGCGTGACCACCATTGTTGGATGTCAGTTTCTCATCGAATGCCACCTAACCAACATCATCAAACCACTATTGCCAATCCACAACAATCGAACCATTGTCGGACAAATAACACCATCTCAAGACCATTTTGTCCCAACACTCTCATTAAATTATCGTTGATGCGTGACATTTGTCATCGATCCATTCGTGGATCAATCGTTATCGACTAACTTCTGTTGCCTAATTAAAATCACTAGATTGGCATCACCTATTTTGATGGTCGTGATGCTTGATTATGATTGCTCGACAGCGATTGCTCAATCATGATTGTTCAACTATCTTCACTCGATTACAATCACTCATTTATGCTTAGCAATATTAGAAGCTTTAATCAAGTAAGACTTTAATTTCAGTTCGCATTCTTGTTGGAGAAAAGCAATAACTTAAATCTTTATTCTTTCATCTTAAGGCGGAAGCGTACTGCAGATCCATTTGATCGATTGCGAGCAATGATCTTCCGATCTATCGATTTTCGGAGTTTTCTTAGTCTCTCGTTGATGGGGAACAAGAGAATTTTTAGACAATACGGATCGGGGACCATTACTCCTCTATTTAATATAACCAATGGGTGGTTACAAGAATTGCTAAATTCCAATTACGCCCATCATCAAATCGAATTTGCACTTATGGTATCCACGCTTATAATTTCATGACAAATGTGCTCTAAAAGTCATAAAGCTTTATTAATTAATTAGACCACAATAATTTTGACTTGTTAAATAATGACCCAACACATTTATTAATTACATTGTAGTCTCATAATTAATCCAACAATCTCCCACTGGACTATATATATATGTAAAAATAAATGTGTCAACCTTAGAGCGCTCAAAATTTGTTGTCATTATTATAAAGACACATTACAATCTCATCCATTAATCATATCAATATAGGATCAAAACAGTCTTCATTGTATTTGTCACAACTAAACCCATCAATGGTCGCGTATATTAATATAATCGAATGACATAGATCGATCATGAATGTGTGGAATGAAAATTACCTTCAAGGTGGTCAGTTCATGTCAATTTTCAACTGGTCCTACTTTACTTAAGTGAGATCAAACATTAACTATACAGAGTGTACTGAACTGAATAAAATACCATATTTTTTATCAGAAAATATCCAAATATGTTTTGTACATAAAATAAAATATATAACTAAAACATAAACTAACAAACTCCCACTGAATCTAAATTTTCTCAAGCTCTATAACACCCATATGAGTAGTATGCTCATGAAAGACCTTTTGTATCAGACCCTTTGTAAGGGGGTCCGCAATCATGGAGTTTGTTCCAATATGCTCTATGCAAATCTGGTCACTCTGTATTCTTTCCTTCACAACAAGAAATTTGATGTCAATATGCTTTGACTTGGATGAACTCCTGTTGTTATTGGAATACAATACTGTCGATTTATTGTCACGAAAATAACTTTAGTGGTCTTTCAATCCCTTCCATAATGCGCGACTGGTAATGACAAAATTTCTCGGCCATATGTCATGGTTGGATGCCTCATAACATGCTTATATACTCTCTGTTGCCATAGTGGATGAAGCTATTAGTGTTTGTTTTGCACTTCTCCAGGGTTATAGCTCCACCACTTAACAAAAATATGTAGCTGATGTGGATCTTCTGCATGTCTTGGCATCCGAGCAAAATCGGAGTCGGAATACCCGATGATCTCCAAATTATCGATCTCCTATATGTAAGCACGTAATCTTTTGTTCTCCTTAAGTACTCTCATAACCCTTTTAGTCGCTTTCCAATGATCCATTCCTGGGTTACTTAAGTAACTGCCTAAAACTCCAACAATGTACGCAATATCTGGTCGCGTACAAACTTGAGCATACATAAGACTCCCTATTGTTGAAGCATAGGGAATCTTTTGAATTTCCTGAATCTCAAGGTTTTCTTTTGGGCACTGATTGAGACTGAACTTGTCTCATTTAGCGACAGGGGTGTCAATTGGTCTACAATTCTGCATGTCATATCTTTTATGCACTTTATCAATATAGCCTCTTTGTGATAATCCAAGAATACAACGAGAACGATCTCGGTGAATTTGAATTCTAAAACAAATGAGGCATCACCAAGATCTTTCATCTCAAAATTATTTGATAGAAATCTTTTGGTTTCTTGCAACATGTCTATATCATTTGTGACGAGCGGTATGTCATCCATATACGAAATCGAGAAAAATATGCTTTATCTTCTCGAATTTATGATACACACAATCATCAACTGCATTCATTTCAAAACCAAATGATAGAATCACTTGATGAAATTTGTGATACCATTGACGGGAAGCTTGTTTGAGCCCATAAATGGATTTCGTCAGTTTGCAAACCATGTTCTTTGGGTCTCCTATTACAAAGTTTTCTGGTTGCACCATATAGATCGTTTCATCAATGTCTCCATTGAGAAATGTGGTCTTGACATCCATTTGATGTAGCTCCATATCATAATGAGCAACAAGTGTCATGATTACTCTAAAAGAGTCCTTTGTTGAAACTGGAGAAAATGTTTCTTTATAGTCAATCCCTTCCTTTTGAGTAAAGCCTTTAGCTACTGAGACGAGCTTTATGTCTTTCCACATTGCCTTTTGAATCCCTTTTAGTTTTAAAAATCCATTTACAACCAATGGGTTTCTTTCCTTCGGCAATGGAACAAGTTCCCAAACTTTATTGTCTTGCATAGACTTATACTCCTCATTCATTGCTTTGATCCATTTTTCGAATTGGAACTTTGCATAGCTTGATGAAAGTTGATAGGATCATCTTCCATCATACTAATATTTTCCTCATGATTCACGAAGAAATACAATATAATCATCTGAAATAGCATTTCTTCTTTCCCTAGAGGATCGTCGCAAAAGCACTTGCTCTTGAACTTGTTTTTGAGGTTGTTGAGTTTGTTCCTCAAGGGGTTCTTGTTTTGCAACTTGATCAATGTCAGGAGTAAAATCCTGATCATTATCAAAAGCAATTACAGGAATAGGAACTAATTCCTCTTCAACAAGAGTAGTATGGTACGATTCCTCCTCGAAGACAAAGTCTCTAACTCTGATTTCTCCCCCAAATTCAATATCCTCATAGAACATCTGCAGTTCCGTCTCGAAAATTATCTTTAATTTGGGATCATAAAACTTGAAACCCACTAGATCGCTCCGAATAACCAACAAAGTAGGCACTTCTTGTTTTAGGGTCTAACTTTTTCTCGAAGTGGCTTGTAAGGCCTTGCCTCGAGTGAGCGACCCCGAACATGAAAAAGCTTTAAAGCTGGGTTTTCGCCACGTCCAAAGCTCATAAGGTGTAATTGCGATTGCTTTAGTTAGTACTCTATTTAGAATGTAGGCTGATGTCTTGAGTGCTTCTCCCCAGAGTGAATTTGGTAAGGTAGAATGACTGATCATACTTCTTACCATGTCTTTAAGAGTGCGATTTCGTCTTCCAGCTACACCATTCATGCTAGGTTAACCTGACATAGTGTATTATGAGACAATTCCACACTCCTCTAGGAATTTAGCAAATGGTCCCGGACGTTGTTCACCTGAACCGTCATATCTACCGTAGTATTCACCACCACGATCAGATTTGACTTTCTTTATTCTTTTGCTTAGTTGGTTTTCAACTTCAGCCTTATAAGATTTGAACACGTTCAATACTTAGGACTTCTCATTAATAAGAAATAGGTATGCATATCTTGAATAATCATCTATGAATGATACAAAATATTGTTGACCATTCCAAGAAGCTGTAGAAAATGGTCCACAAACATCCGTATGTATCAATTCTAAGACTTATGTAGCTTTATATGCACCTAATTTCTTCCTTTTGGTCCATTTTCCCTTAATGCATTCAATACGACCATCGAAAGTACGTAAAATCGATGGAATTTAGAATTCCATCGACACGAAGTCTTTCAACTCTATTTCTAAAGATGTGACCTAAACGCTTGTGTCATAATGCTCCTGAATTTTCATTATTAATTTTTCGCTTAGTACCTCGTGATTCCACATTCAGAGTCATTATAAGAAGCAACGATGTCAAGCAAATAAAGATTGTCATATACCACAGAAAACCAGGTTCCAACAATATTGAAATTAATAGATAAACTGAAACAACTTGTTTTGAAATGAACAACGATAACCTAATTTGTCCAAACAATAAACGAAACCAAATTCCGTCTAAATGACGGTACAACAAAAGTATCTATCAAATCCGAATAAGTAATCAAGCACATAATAACAATCTAAAATGCCAAATTGCTTCCACTTCTACCGATTTTCCATCTCCCACATAAATGCATCTTTCGAGCATCATTTGGTTTTCGGTAGCTCGAGCGACCACCGCATTGAAACACTTATGTTAGTAGTAGCACCGCAGTCTAACCACCAAGTTTTTCTAGTGTACGAAGCCAAATTTACCTCGAAACGGACCAAAGTTAGAAATGTACCTTTCTTTACACGCCAAGCATGATATTTAGCACATTCCTTCTTCGATGTCCTTCTTTGTTGTAAAAGAAACAATCGATATTTTACGAATTTTGAGCTTTATTTTGTTTCTTTTGAGAAGGACCCTTACTCTTAGCAGACTTCATTCTTTCTTTTAGAGCCCCTTTCCTTAGAGGTGTTTACCGGATGAGCACTTATCGGTCTTTCCTTGCTTGACCTTTCTTCCTCTTGCACACGATGAGAAATAAGCTCATTAAAAGTCAATTTCTCCATTTGCATATTATAGCGACTGAAATCGACTAACTCATGGAGGAAGAGAACTAAGAACTAAATGCACGAGTAAGTCATCCGTCGACTCGAGAATTAGTTTCTTTAATTTTGAAGCAATATTAGACATCTCCATGATGTACTCCTTATATTTTCCTTGCCTACGAACTTCATTGAAATCGGTTTCTTTAAAAGAATACCGGTTTCATCCTTATCGCTCTTTGCAAAGCGTTTCTCGATTTCGACGAAGAAAATTGCGGCATCGATGATCTCACTGAACACCGCACCTCTAAAGGCCTCGGGTATGCCGCGCTTTATGATCATTAAACTCGAGCGATTAGAACGGTCCCACTTCTCGAAGATCCTCCTATCCTCGGAGGAACTTGCATCCAGTAAGAGGAGCGGGCTTATCTTTTCTTAATCTTAGATCTAGATCCATGCGACGAGAACGATGAGAATGTTCTCTTTCCGATCCTTAAAACTATCACCCTTAAGGATTGTAACCGAATTGAGATTAGCGAGATACGTTAGCAACAACTAAAAAATGAACAAAAGATTTAATTAAAATGTTTAAATTCAATTAATGGTAAATCCGATCTCGAGATACCAATGCGACATTAATATCAAGTCTTTGGACGATAACTTTAGCTATCTTAGTAGTAATCTTGTTGTAATGATCAAACATTAACGATAACATATATCGAGTAATAAATCTATCTTTGGATCGATTTATTACTCATATATTATTCCTTATAATTGTTACATGTTTATCATCACGAGTGTGTATGCATTTCGGCAAGTATTAATTTTCCTTTAGCAATTAATATCTCGCATGAACCTACATATCACACAACATCCAATCATTCAGTCATGAACTATCTACACATGAGAGGTCGACTTTAGCGACATAAATGCTTGATAAGTTCATTAAAAATGATGGACAATTTTAAAGTACCATTTATTCGAATTTAATTCAAACATTAATTTAATTTTACCAAATCTTAATTTTATAAACAATGGACTAAATTTTAAAACCTTAAAGTCCATAATTTACAAAAATTGATTGATTTTATAAAATAATCAATCCATAATTTAATTAATTTAATTTACTCATTTTAAAATGAGTAACTTAATTAACTTATTTATTTAATCCACTCATTAAATTAAATGACTCATTTTATTTTCCAAATTAAAATGAGTTAATTAATTAATTAATTAATGAGTAAATTAAAATTTAAATTAAACAAAATAAAATAAAATCAAGAAAATCAATTTAAAACTAAACAAAATAAAATAAAATCAATTTTATTTTATTTAATTTTAATTTTATTTTATTTTATTTTTCTGAATATTTTTTTTTCCCGCGAACCGGGTCCACGGAACGGGTCCGCGAACCGGGTCCATGGACCGGGTCCACGAACCAGGTCCGTGGACCGGGTCCACGAACCGGTTCGCGAACCGGTCCGCAGACCGTTCGCGACGGTTCGCGAATCGCGAACTGGCGCGAACAGTTCGCGGTTTGCGAACTGAGGTGCCGCCCGGCGCCGCCTCCGGCGCCATTTCTAGCGGCTCCCTTTCGACACTCGTTTCGATTTCGCCGGATTTTGCCGCCGTCGGAGGACGCGCCACCGCACCCACCGACGTCGCAGTCCCGCTGCGGCATTCCTTTCTCCGTAGTCCCGCCGCCGCAACCTTTTGCGGGCGAATCCTTCGCGGGTAAAGGCGAACGAAAGGGATAAAAAACACGAAAGAGGAGGGAATCTCAACAAGAACATGAACGGGAGGCTACGATACCAATTGTTAAAAACTTTAATCAAGTAAGACTTTAATTTACGTTCGCGTTCGCGTTGGAGAAAAGCAATAACTTAAATCTTTATTCTTTCATCTTAAGGCGGAAGCGTACTCGAATCCATTTGATCGATTGCAACGAATGATCTTCCAATCTATGATTTTCAGGAGTTTTCCTAAGTCTATCTCGTTGATGGAGAACGAAGAGAATTTTTAGGCATGCGGATCGAGAGACCATTACCCCTCTATTTAATATAACCGATGGGTGGTTACGAGAATTGCTAAATTCCAATTCTGCACTCATCAAATCAGAATTTGCACTTATAGTATCCACACTTATAATTTCAAGACAAATATGCCTAAAGTCATAAACTTTATTAATTAATTAGACCACAATAATTTTGACTTGTTAAATAATGACCCAACACATTTATTAATTACATTGTAGTCCCATAATTAATCCAACAAACCAAACTATATTACTCATTTGCTTGATCGACACTCCTTAGTTACATTTGTTCGAATATGTACTATCACTGAAGTATGGGCATTTGACCATCATTTTATGGTGTTTAATCTATAGCTAAGTGTCTGATCGTCATCGCTCAACTATTGTTCTCGACTTGGTAGCCAGACTAAGGTTGCATGACCTCCATCATTCATTTATGGTCATCCGGCCATGAGCATCAAATCATATATATATATATATATATATATATATATATATATATATATATATATATATATATATATATATACACACACACCAACATCCATTAATTTTGATGCATGTCATTGCCTTTGATGCTTTATACATAACTAACATATGCCATCATGTGTAGACTCAAGCACCCATCATCATCAATAGTTTTGACGCTCTTGATTATCAATGGAGACAAAACATGTCATCCACATTAAAATTACATCAAAATTGTCGATATCTCAACTCTTTAACACAACAAAACAATCAAATAGGTTGCAAACTCTTAAAGTCAACTCTAATACCTTAAGACTCCTCTAACTTCTATTGTGAAATTTATGTTACATGATTCATGTCTAATATAATCATTGTGCCCTTCCGTACCCTCACATTTATCAAAAGGAGTGTCATTTATAGCTTTTGACATGTATTAATGGAATCATTCAACTAACTTCTGTTTATGTTTTATTTTTCAGGTTTTCCAACAAGTAATATGATGTTATATTTACCGAATCTCCTTTTCCATCGGTGTATTTGAGATCTTTGTACGAAACTAACAAGTTAATCTCTCACTATGGCATGCTCACACACCAAATTTGGCCTAATAGTAAAGAGTTTATTCAAATCTTATAATCATGTACACCCAATTCAGATTATACATTTGATGAAGAATTATCAAATTTTTATATCCCAAAGACTAGCCACCATAGTCCGTCCTTGGCCAGAGACCAACTCTCTTGATTTATCCACTTAATATGTCAATAATTTGTCCAAAATCTTGGCTTTTCATCTACATTTTAAAGTCATCACCCATCAATACCAATATTGATGGCAACTCATTTGTCCTCTTCACCTCCCACATTAGCCTAATTTTCTCATACACGTCAAAGCATTGACTGAGAAGCTGTTTAAGGGAAGCATCAAGTTCTTCTTCCATTAGTTTCTACTTAGAACTCCTTGAAGTGTTGAATCCATTATTTAAGAACAGTAAGAGTTTTCTTGAGCTTAAGCTAGCATATCAAAATAGATATTGAGCTCAAACTTAAGTTTTATTCGAGTAGTTATAATAGTGTTCAAGCTTAGTTAGTGTAAAGAATGAATTTTTGTGTTTCATTTGAGCTCGACTTGTAATTAAATATGAAATGAGTCTTATCGAGCTTATTAACAAGCAACACTATCGAGTAACTTGTTGTGTATCATGTCCATTATATTAGCGAGAACCCTATTGAACATAAAAATGAGATTTTTAATTTAAATAGTAGTTTAACAAACAAGCATTTTGATGAACATAAATAAGTGGGTTGTGTTGATGAACAAGCATAAACTATTATAAGAATTAAATGAATTTATCATAAAGTTACACATTAAATAAATATTTAATCAAGTTTTGAATAAGTATGTTATTTATCCTTTGTCAAACTTCCTAATGTGCATTTCATGTGCTTTACATGTTAACATTCACAATCATAAATCCATGATTTTCTTGCACTTTGTTAGCTACTTAATCTGACGTTATGATTTCTTAGTGATGACTTAAAACGTTAATGAGATGATTGGTATTTAAAAAACATAATCCTATAAGTTCCTCATCAATCCCTGTTCCAGTGTCACCTTCAACCAGGGCTGTCAAAAAAAGCTCTTCATTCGTGAATAGCTTGTGTTCGTCTCGTTAAGTAGCCCGTCTTTGATTTGTTCATTAAGCAAGTGAGCCAATCAAAGCCGAAAACAAATAAAATTTTATTTGTTTGTGTTAGGCTCATTTTGGCTTCACATAATTAAATAATAATATTTATTTATATCATTTTTATATTAATTTTTATACCATATTTTAAGAGATTAGTGTATAATGTGAGAAAAATTTAGTTGTAAGATATGTAAATAGATTGGAATTGGGTAGATATTTAAATGCCCAAAAGAAAAAAAAAATAAAAAAATAAAAAAAAAACAAGCCTAAACACAATCTCGGCTCATGGTAGGGCTCTTGAGTCTTGAAAAAACTCGTTGTTCAGAAGCAACTCGTGTTGTGTTCATTAAGCATTCATTAAGTAAATGAGCCGAACTCAAATAATTTTTTAAAATTTGAATTACAAACAAACCTAGCATGAACAAAATAAATTTTAACGAGCAAAACACAAACAAGCCCAGCTTGTTTACCTTCAACCAGCTCTTGCCCAGTCAATCAACTTCGATATCGATAACCTAACAATTAGTTTCAATCTTTCCATCTTGTATCAATGGAAATGTTTTTAATGGCATAACTAATGATTATCTACGCCATTTCCTCGACGCACTTTGTGAGAACCAGGCTAAAATACTTCCATTAGGTCTTGAACACCACATCGTCCATTAATCCTCTAATCTTATGAAAATTTTTCCAAAGTCAAATAGGAACTAACACATGTTACTCCTACATATAACCCCACATCTAGAAGTCGAAAGATATGGCGAGCCCATATCATGAAATTTATCATGAAATATATATTAAAGGGTGTTATTTGAGAATATCGCTCCTCATATATGTCATACGTCCCTATAGGGACCGAACCCGGGTGAAAAGGAACTTACAAATAATAATTGAATTAAGGCTACAAAACCTATATCTTCTTGTTTCTTCAATTAAGGCTAAGTAGTGCCCATACAATAATATTATCAAGAATCATTACAGGCAATAATACAAAAAGTAGAAAGATATAAACTTATTGAATCATTCCAAATTAGTGCTCCAATAAGAATATATTCCATGGACAATAAGAAAACAATCAAAATAAGCTCATTAGCTTAGTAGGCATCCTTGCAAAGATGCCAAAACACAGCTAACCACACATTAATACACACACATATATATATTATGTTCATAAGTTCCAACTTATGCTACTTAGTGCTCATTCCTGCATTGAAATATTATATTCTTGACTCTAGGGGATTATGACTTGGCATGGATAAGATTAATGGCAGTAAAGTGTTTAATATTATTTCTATTACATTTATATGTGTACTTAAATACGTGTATATGGGATTTTTCATTGAAATATTCTCTGGTTGAATCAAACCCATATACCGAATTGGCTGAATTGAGCCCACCTATCGAAATGATTGAGCTAATCATCCTCACCTTCCTTGAGAGAATTAACTTACCCCATTTGCGCAAGAGCGGTGATTTGAGGAAGTCAACGTGATCGATAGGACATCAGCTGATCACTTATTAAAGATTTTGCCAAGCACTGAGGACCCGGTCCTTTTGCCTAGAAATCAAGGATGACCAAAATATTGGCCATTTATGATATTAGTAGGCAATACATAGTATCAACAACACAATCCTTCCATCAAGACATTATAGAAAGACATCAAATTAATACAAGGATGTACAACGCTCGTTAGTTTGTAGATTCTCTCTCTCATGTAGAAAGGGGGAAGAAGACCTCAATGAAGATTTTCTATTTGGGAGTTCCTAATTCTCCCCCTCTTAATGCTATAATCGAAGGAACTTTTGAAAAAGCATCTTTGTTCGACTTGTCGGAGATTTGAAATCAATATATACAAGGTATTTTCAAAGGAAGCTGATCTCTCTCTCTCTCTCTCTCTCTAAGCACTCTCTCTATGATACAAGATATTTTCCCTAGGCTGTATGTACTCACGAACGATATGACAGCCTACGACCTAAGATGATTCAACAAAATACTAGCTTATATATGCCTGAAAATATGTATGTCACTTTTTAAAAGTTAAAATAGAGATACTTTTGATGTGATATCATTTGAGTGGTAAAAATGTAAAAAGTGATATTTAGTTATCGAATATGTAATTATACAAAATGTGGGTGATATTCATGTAAATGTCCCTTATTATTATTATAATTTATTGCTTGGGATCAACTCAGGATGATAATGGGAATACAACTTGTAAAAATTTAACTCTTACAAAAACTAACATATTTTACTAATACTCATTTTAAACATACATTATTTCAATGTTTCATAATGCTTACATAACAAAAGCTAGCCCATTTAGACTCCATTCATGACTTTGAATATGATGGATCTTTAACTCAAGTTTCATTTATATATTTTAATTAAGAACTCGTTTGGGGCAGCTTATAAGTGCGGCAACATTTTTGAAAACGCAGTCTAACTGTTTGGTTAGCGCGTTTTTGAAAACGCCGCCTGCCGCGGTTGTGATTTTTTACACTACAAGCAGGCCGCGGGTCGAACCCCGCAATTAACCCGCGGGCTGCGTTTCAGGATAAGCTGTTTATTCTGAAACACACAAGCTGCCCCAAACGGACCCTAAAACTTCTCCACGCTTAATTTCGTACGACTAATAAATTATATTACAACCATACAAATGGAGAAAATTAATGGCATTTTTCAATCATAAAAAGATGAAATAGAGGGGAGAGCATACTCACAGAATTATGTATTAACTCATCAACTGAGCAACACAGATCGTATAAAGGAAGATAGGAGAAGAGAATATTGAAATGATACTGCATCATTCTGCGTACCCTATATATAGTAACAATTTATAGAACTGGATAAGAGCAAGTCTCTACAGCTACAGTAATTTCAGTTAAAAAATGTGAATTGCCAAATCACGATGGACGATAGAGGCTACAGATGAAGTGGAGAAGCAGATAACTTTATCGTAATCGATTGAAATGAGGCTTTACTTATCAACAAGAGATAATATCATTTTGCATGAATTGAACAACATCAACATGATTAATCCGCAATTAAATAGTACATTTTGCCCTTGCCACAACACGTTGGTCTGTACAAAGCTCGAAAAATCTTAAGCTTTAGATATGGGTGTAAACGAGTCGAGCCAACTCAAGTCATACCTCACTCAAGCCCAACTCACCTATCAATTGGAGATCGAACTCTAAATCAAACTCAGCCTAAAAGAAGCTCTTGCAATAATAACAATATAATCATAACGCTACACGTGCGTTTTTTGTCGCGAGAGCTCACCATCGAACACACCAAGGGAATAGTGGATGAAACAATTAAAAATCACATCAGTGCTCACAAAATAAAACATTGACAAAACTAGCAATTGTATATACAAATCGAGTCATGAAAGCACGAGTTCCGCCTAACGAGCTTAAATTTAACTCGACTCTCAAGCAAGTTAAGTGTGGACCAACCCATCACAATTGAGCATCTTCTTTTAAGAAATTTACGAAGTTGTGTCCGGACTCCAATTACATGATGACAAGTGTTTGTGTCTGCCCCATCCCTCAAAACACAAAAATACAACCGCGGTTGTATTCGAATATTCTGGAATACTACCATAATATAACTGAGAAATATTTCAATAAAGCTGCGGAATATTCGAATACAATGACGAGAATATTTGAATACAACCGCTGTTGTATTCGAATATTCCGCGGTTGTATTGTGTTACCGGAATACTACCACAATAAAAATGGAGAATATTCCAATAAAACCGTAGAATATTTGAATACAACCACGGCTTTATTTTTGTCAAAAAAATTAGGTCGAGTCAGGTAGCGTGATTTAATTCGTTAGGTTGTATTATGATAGTATTCAGAATATTCGAATACAACTGCGGTTGTATTTTTGTGTTTTGAGTGATGGGGCCGACACAAACACGTGTCGTCATGTAATTGAAGTCCGGACACAATTTTACGTATGTACGCAATAATTTTTTGAAATTTACATATTTATCATAGAATCTTATTTATTTACATACCTACGATCTTAAAGTTCGATATTTATACTTATAATACTATCCTATCATAAATTTTATTTATGAAAAGGTATATTTCACTTATGATGATATTATTGATGTGATCTTAATGAATTGAGAGGAATATTTAAAGTTTGGGTGCAGTTATGTAAATATATAAAAGTTGCGTGGTATATATGTAAATAAAAAATAGGGTACAATCAGATGACTGGCGGGAAAGCTGCCACGAGATTTGTCCGTATGGACGACAGCTGCGATGCCATAGATACCACAAACTCATCCGCAGATTCACAGTACGCTGCGCTCAGACAGTGACAGCTTACGAGTCGTACGATTTATGAGTATAACAGACAATCCCTAGCAGTTGTCCCCATGCGGGCGAAACTGATAGCGTCACCCGATATTTCTAAGTACACAACTGCCGTTCCACGGAATTACGCTACAGCAGCAGGGAAATGATGGTGGGGTGCATTTGCTTTAAATGGAACGTGAATTTATATAATTTATAGTGTGGCCGTTGAAATTAAAAAGCATGAACATGGAGACCGCATAATTATGTTTTGTGTATTTATATAAATAGCACTTATATTTCTATATTTATAGTTATAGCGCACCGCATCAAAACGTTCGTAAGAAGCTGGAAAGTAACTCATAATTGGTTATGCACTTAATAGAAACTGAACCGACACGAATCTCGAGGAGATCTGACGATGAATACAGGACAAGGCGAGCCCACCGATAGAAGACTCGAAAGTATAATTTTTGGATCGAAAACATCAAGATTGAAATTAATCACGACAACCATACGACTCAAACTTGAGTGGTTTGACTAGAAGTGAAGCATTGGAGAATCTACACTATTCCCGACAATGAAAACAATTAAAGGGGGGAGGCTAACCTCTCAGTTCCTACAATTCTACTAGAGGCGTCCAATAGCTTCCTCAAGTATCACCGAGAATTGGTGAGACGAGTCCTAATCATTCCTCAAGATCTCTTCATCTAATGGAGCGGCTGCCTATCGGAGTAGGATGGCTTACTCTCTTATAAATAGCCTCGCTCTGCTTTGCGGACTGAAACTCTTTGTCAAGGATCAAGAGTCGGCATCGATATTTGACAAGTCGATCGGCTGAAATTAAACGACCAAGTCAATCTCACTAACCCCTTGTCAATAAAAGGTTAACTGAGAGGCAACATCAAGCGTATCCAACTAATAATATTTACAGAACCAGGCTGATCAACTGGCCGAAACTGACTAGTAGCACCTATTAAATGCTCGCTAGTCTAGCCAGCTAAGCCTCAGAGCAATTAGACTTCGAGTCAACATATGTACAATACCTATAATATAAAGTGTTATACATCATTCTCAAAATTATTGTGTATTATCGTGCACTTCTCTCTCTCTCTTCTATCTTATATTATATTCCTCAGGTATGACTCACAGATGTTGGATCCTAATTTGTTCTTTATGAATCACACCCAAGGAATAGAGTTAGAACCGACTGAAGGAGAGAAGGATGAGAGAGTAGAATAAGTCTAGAATTTTTGTAGGGAGAATCGAGGGAGATGTCACCTTTATTTATTTTTTTCTCAGTACTTATAAAAGCATGTTTTGTACAATTACAGAAGTGAGGGAACAGTTATGGAAGATGTTCTTAATGGCATTAATGTTCTAATTAACTGTATAGATTTTATGTTATATTTGAATCACAATTAATTTCAATATTGTTGGTAACTGGCTAGTCGTTTAGATTGACGTCAACCGATTGAG
Source organism: Papilionanthe hookeriana x Papilionanthe teres (assembly GCA_022702705.1). NCBI lineage: Eukaryota > Viridiplantae > Streptophyta > Magnoliopsida > Asparagales > Orchidaceae > Papilionanthe > Papilionanthe hookeriana x Papilionanthe teres. The sequence goes on along the minus strand of CM040430.1, from coordinate 2,300,347 downwards.
GTGGTTGTTCAAATGACATTTGTGCCCACTGGAGTATGCATGAGTCGGTCAAAGTATTTGGCCTCATGGCGATCTTGCTCAGTGTCAATTAACACCATTGACTGGAACGGTCAGTTGTAAGGTGGTCGTTCGGTCTGGACGCGAGGTTGGTCGGTCAAACGTGAGTGGTCGGCTTTTTTCATTGAGTGAGCTGTGGCTCATTTTTTGTTTGGCAAGAGTCTTACGAGGCTCGTGTCTCGACTGTCTGGTCGGTTCATCTCCTCGGCCATGAGAACTTTAGGTGTCTGTTATGTAATTACACAGCAATTGGGAGTTATGTATGTAAAATCCCTTAAAAAAAAGGCCAGAATAAGGTCAACAACAGCACCAGGAGGCCACTTTTTGCATTAACTAGAGCTATAAATAGTTATCTACTTCAAAATTTTTTATAAAACACAAATTTTTTGAAATTTTACACAATAAGGTTAACCTTGCTCCATTAAATAGGTAAATTTGTAAATTTTGTCATTATCTAAGAGAGTAATTAAAATTCCATTAAGATTTCTCAAAATATTTCTAAGATGGTCCCAAGAAAAATTTATGAACTATTTTATTTGTTAATTAAAAAAAAAAATCAAAATAGTGTGAGAATCTATTATATTATAATTGATGATTGCTAGATAATTTGTGGTGGTAGAGTAATGGATTATCGTCTTAGCATTCCACGAGAATTCGACACACACTCATGTCAAAGAAAATAACTAGTAATGACACCATAAGTTTTTATGTGGAAAACCCGTAAAGAGAAAAAAAAACGATGGGGACTCGACCCAGTTGTAAAAATACATTATAGGTTGATGATTATAAGACTATTTTCCTAGGTTTTCTAAGTTACAATGTAGACTCGCAGCTTTCGGTCAATGGTGGTCGACAGTGATTGGCGGGGATTGACGTCGGTCAAGAGTGTCGAAGATGGCCTGTGGGGGTTGACGACGACAGATGTTCGACGGCGGTTGACGGTGATATGTGACTACTGGCTGGTGTCGCTGACGGTCAGCGGTGGTCGGCGATGACAAAAATGGTGTTGGACTTCAGCTCATTCTCAAACCTCTAAGTTCTCTCTCAAGCCTAAAGCCTCCTCTCATGAGAGGAGGTGAGGCTCTATTTATACTATTCTAAGTGCAATTAATGCATGAATATAAACCACTTTGATAAGACGATCCGGAGAGTTTCATTCAATAAGACAATTTTTTATGGACATTTCAGTACCTTAACGATGTCAGAATTGAGCAATCATGAGCTCATTGGATTCATCTTTTCAAGACACTCTATTCGACTATAGGCTTCCCAGATCCCACATTCATTTAACCATCTAAATATGTCCGAAAATCTTCTAAGAAAGGTTTAATAACTTGATTGAGCTTGATTTTACTCGGATTAGACTAATTTTGATAACATCGGGTTGTTCTTGTCGTGCCGGTCAATTTAACTGTAACATTGGGGCGGCATTTCCGACGAGATCAGACGTAGAACAGGGGGCAGGCCTCATGATAAAATAATAATAATAATAAATGGAGCATGGACGCTACGTGTAAAGGAGAGGAGAAAAAGAGAGGCTTAGAGAGGGAATTTTGAGAAGGAAAACTTTTGGTAAAGTTTTTTTTTTTTTTTTTTTACTTTAAAGGAAAATGTTTCTTTCGAAAGAAAAAAGGCATTTCTTAGAAAGGAAATTCGTGGAAAAGCGAAGAAAAAAAAGTTTTAAAAAGGAATTAAAAAAGAAAAACCGAATTTTTAGTTTTAAATCTATTTCATTTTTCTGATAAACTTTTTTGTTGTTTATTATTATTTTTTAGATATTTTGCTTGAAGAATTTTTTGAGGAAATAATTACAACAGTGGGAGCAATGAATGTAACATGATGTTAGGTTCTAGGAAGTCAACTATGACGGTGAAAATATTGATTTATCAAGTAGTTACGCGCCCCAACAAAATCGATGTGAAGAAGTTTGATGGCTAATGAAACTTTGATAAGTAGCGATGCAAAGTGGTGAACGTGTTGTGTTCTTTAAATTTGGAGAAAGTTTTGGATCGCAGGAAATGTCCTGAATGAATGTTAATCACCCTTCTTCAAATGTGAAGAGGTGGATTCAGATGTATGTTTATCTGCAGTTTCTCATAGTTTGATTATAGATGATTCATGTTGTATTTTGGATGCAGGTGCTACCTATAACATTTGTCCTCATCGAGTGTAGTTTTGTACATACGAGGAGGTGGGTAGAGGCACATTGATTATGGGCAACAATTGAGCTGATCGTGTTGTTGGTGTGGGGAGTATCATTTATCACGATGCATGATAGGAATGTGAGAGAGCTAACCGAGGTTAAACATGTTTCAGATATCAGAAAAAAATTTGCTATTAGTTGGGGCTTTAGAGTCCAAGGAATGCAAGTTAGTATATGAGGTAAGAGTTCCGAGGATTAGTTGTGGAGGATTGGTTTTTCTGAAGGGACTTCTCCATCTCAACTTTTATTATCTTCAGGGCAGTACAGTGACAGGCATGACTGTTATTGTTGATGATTCTTCTGACGCCACTATTTTGTGGCATATGCAGCAAGCTCATGCAAGAAAAGTTTCACTTCAGACATTGGCGAAACAAGAATTGCTCAAAGGAGTGAGCATTTGTAAGCTAGATTTCTGTGAACATTGTGTATTTGGAAAGAAGAGACGAGTACCTTTTACTACTGTCATCCACTATACAAAAAAATATTACAATGTATGTTCACACAGATGTTTGGGCCCGATGAAGACAAAATCATTCAGTGATCGAAGATACGTTATCACTTTTAGTGATGATTACTCCATATATGTTTAGGTGAGCACAATGAAGCAAAAAACGAGGTGCTGGATATTTTTATAACTTTAAATAAGTGGATTGAGACTCAGGCTGGCAAAAAGATTTGGTGCATAACATCAGAGAATGGGGGGCAAATACACTTTGAAAGCGTTCTTGAAAGAGTGTCAAAGTGCTGAGATAGAACACCATTTCACTGTTTGAGAGACAGCATGGTAGAAGGGGGTGGCAGTGAGGATGAACCAGACTTTGGTGGAGAAAGTTCGGTGTATGTTATTTAATGTTGGGTTGGATATAGTATATAGGGTCGAAGTCATAGACTATATCTGTCACTTGGTGAATCATCCACCTTTTGTAGCTATTGGGAAGAAGGCCCCAGAGGAGATATGTTTCAGGGCATCTTGCTAAAGATTATGAGCATATGAGAGTGCTAGGTTATCCAACTTACTACCATGTGCAGAATGATAAACTGGAACCACGAGCAATTTTCGTTAGCTTCAGGCTTGGAGTCTTGGTCTTCAAGTTGTATCTCCAGTCAGAAAGAATGTTTGTCAAAAGCAGGGAGGCTACATTTGACGAGGCAAACTTCTTGACTCAAAACAGGTGGAGACTTCTACTGGGACCACAAATATGCAGTAGAAGTTGGAGTTTGATGCAATTTTCTGACTCAAATATCCGATTCAGTTGCAGTTTTGAAGGTATTTGTTGATAATACTCATGAGAAGGTGGAAGAAGATGTTGAGATTGAGAGCCCTAATCGTGAATCTATTACTTAAAATGGGACCAGGCACCAGAATTTCCCAAAATCTGCTTAGTTGAGAGATCACATTGCATTTGCATTTTCATCCAAAGAGGCAGAAATTCCTTATCACTATAAAGAAGAGGAGGACAGCTCAGACAGTGATCGTTGAAGACCAACAAAATATGAAGAGATGAAATCTCTTCTGAAGAATGGTACTTGTAGGTTGGTGAAGCTTCCCCTAGGAAAAAATGTCATGGGGGTGTACATAAGTGCATGAAAAGATAGAAGGATCTCATGGAGACGATGTGCATTATATAGCAAGATTAATGGCAAAGGGCTTCGCACAATGATAAGGGATTGATTATGTTGTGTTGTCCTCAATAGTGCTCAATGATCCCTTAATTTGTGTTCTCTTAGAACTTGTAGCACAATACGATCAGATCTTGAAATAATTCGACGTGAAGACTGCATTACTCCACAGAGAATTGTAAGAAGAGTTCTATATTTTGCATTCTCCCGGATATAGAGAATCAAAAGATTTAGTTTGCGAACTATATAATTCTTTGTATGGATTGAAGTAGTCACTACAATAGTGGTATAAAAATTTAGATCATTTAATTGGGGAACGAAACATGAGTACACAAGAAGCGATATGATTATTGTACATATTTCAAGAAGTTAGCAAATGATGAACTCTTTTATTTGCTTCTTTATGTTGATGATATATTGAGTACATCTGCTAGTCATATTGAGGTTGATAAGATGTACAATCAACTGTCCAAACCTTTCGAAATGGAGGAGTAGGGTGAAACTAGTAGAATTCTTGGCATGGAGATTTTCAGGGATAAGACAACTTAAAAGATTTGGTTTTCACGAGGATATTATGTTCGGAAGGTGCTGAAGAAATTTGGATTTGATGACATGGGCAAGTTAGTGAGTCTACTCATTGCATTTCATTTTCATTTGAGTTCTTATCCGTGTCCTAAAAATGATCAGAAAAAGAAAGTATGTGATCAGTTCCCTATGCTAGTTTAGTGGATAATCTGATGTATGTCATAGCTTGTATTAGAACAAACATTGTAAAAGTTGCTGGTTTTGTGAGAAGGTTCTTGCATGATCCAAGAAGAAAACATTGACAGACTGTGAAGAGTATTATGAGGTATCTAAAGGGGACAACTGATGTTGGCTTGAAGTTTGTGAGGCAGTCATCTATTACAGATTTGTGTGTAGGCTATACTGACTCAAACTATGTAGGTGATATTGATAGACGAAGATCTACGATTGACTATATATTCATTTTGGTAAGAGGTCCATTCTGTTTAAGGTTGGTTATTCAGTCTACTGTTACTTTGTCTACTCCGTAGATTGAGTACTTGAAAGTCACGGAAGCGATGAAGGAAGTAATATGGATGTAAGGCCTGGATGACTTTATAGTTCATTAGGAGTTTCTGATGGTGTTCTGTGACATTAAGAGTGTAATATTCTTGGCCACAAGTTCAGTTCATCGTGCTCGTACCAAGCACATTAACGTAATGTATCATTTTATTCGAGACTTTATTGATGATGACAAGGTTCTATTCAATAAGATATATACAAAGGATAATATATCAGACATGCTCATGAAGGTGCTACCAGTTCAGAAGTTCACATACTGCAGGAGTTTTATGACATCCGAGCTCAGTACTAATTGTCAGAGCTTGATCCCTTCGAGAGAGGTATGTACACAACCATCTTGGGGTAGCTGAGCTGAATTGAAGTTTAGAGCTCATTTGTCATCTCTCACTTATCTTAAAGTAAGTGATAATTTGGAGATTTTTGTATTTACATCTTTTATTGTAATTAGGGATAACTTGCTCTTCTGTCCTTATTTACTTGTATACCCTAATCTTCTTATATAAAAGAGGTTTAGGGTTTATGAGAGTTTTGGTGAGAAGTAAAGAAGTTATAACCCCAAGCCTTTTTCTTTCTCCTCATTCGGTACTAGTGAATCTCCCTCATCATCGACGTAGACGGATCAACTTGAAACCTCGCAAATCATTGCATTTGATTTTTGTTGTATTAATTTATATGTTTCGCATTATATTCACATATTATATATATATATATATATATATATATATATATATATATATATATATATATATATGAGGTGAGCAGGGCCCTCTCATACCACTTGCTTTGTACTCCTCTTTTAATTCAATGCAATCGGCCTACGGCCCTTTCTAATATATATATATATATATATATATATATATATATATATATATATATATATATATCAGTGTGTGTGTGTGAGGGTGTGCATGCGCGCGCGTGCTTGTATATATATATGAGTGTGTATGTGCGTGTGCATGTGTGTGCACGCGCGTGCATGCATGTTTATATATGTGTGTAGACATACATATATATACATGTACATATGTATATATACAAATACATACGTGTGTGTCTATATATATATATATATATATATATATATATATATATATATATATATATATATATATATATAAATGCACAGGAGTTGGGTGCTATGTGTGTAAATACCCTTTGATAGATTAAAAATCACTTTTATATAAAATTCACTATTATTTAAGCATTACACATATACACATAATAACATGTTAAAATCTAATGATAAAACAAAAGAAAATTTTATGTTATTGGAAATGACCCCAACTTGGGACACAATTTTATTTAAATATATTTGTTAAAAGGCATTACATCATCAATTAAATTTATAATAAAATATCATATTATATGATTTTAATAATAATTCTTGATTGCAACATCAGTGTTGCATATTAAATTATAATAACAATCATAATCACAGCAATAGGAAAAATAAAAAAAATAAAATAATTAAAACATAAACTCTATCATAATTATTAGATGTTAAAATATCCACAGACGGCGACTCAAAAATAAAAACAGAACACGATGACTCAATAAAGTTTAAATAACATATTCTATAAGTAAGATTGCATAAATGATGATGATAACATTAGTCGAGCGATGGAAATCAAATGATAGTGATCAAGAAATAATGGTCGGGTAATGACATATTAAAAGTTAAGTAACGGAAATCTTAAGATGATGATGGAACAACGACGACTGTAATGGTGGTGGTCGAACAATAAGGGTCGAGTTAATACGATCAACGAAAACTAAACAGTGATAGTATATCTGCCACGACTAGACAACTTTAGTTTGGTAATGAATGGTAGATAACTATAATTGAATACCATTGTTTAGGCGACAATTGTTAGATGTTATAGTGTAGGGATCTAACTGAGTCAAGCTAACTCATGAGCCAGCTTGAGCTCAGCTCAATAAGTGGCTTATTAGTTGATTTAGAAAAGCCAACAAGCCAAGCTCAAGTCACCCCTGCCTTAACTCATTAGCAGTCAACTCTTTTTAAAAATTGTAAATGAAAAATATAATCAAAATATATAAAAATTCAAGACTTTATAAAAAAATTATATTACTTATCAAGTGATTTTCTATTATTTATCTGCTAATTAATCATTATGTTTGTCATTTTATCATAACATTACATTGAATTAATACTAATTCTCTCTTCATTGTAAACAAATAGTTTTATGACTCAGCTTGAGCTTGAGCCTGAACACGTTTAATTAATCAAACTCAAGCTCAAGCCGATTGTGATCTGAGTTCAACTCGACTCGTTCTAATATTAGTGTGAGTTCGATGTTTGCAATTCATTGATCCAATCACTTGAGCTTCCCCAATGGAAGTTTTAAGTTCAGTTCCTTTCCCTTTTCTTTTAATGGAATTGAATTTATTCATAATATTTCTAAATAACATTTTGATAATTTTCAACAAAATTTTCAAAATACTTAATTCATCATTTTGTTGATTTAATGATCTCATTATTGAATGATCTTGAACTCATTGGTTCATCTCTTTAAAACGCTAACTAAAATCACTCAAAATTTAAATGTGATTTAATGCTTTAGTTTCTATCATAAAATCTTCAATTACACTTTAATTACTCGATTTAATCTTATTTAAAATATTCTCTAATTAATATTTAAAATATATTCTAATTAATATATTTATTTATTTTTTTTTTGAAAAATTTGAGTGGTTTAAATTGCAAATATGCTTGAAATGCATATTTGATTGAATGAATTTTCAAATGGAATGCCAATAATATCCACATTATTTATCCCTAATTATAAAAAATTTGAATGATGGGCATATTTATGTACTTTAAACTATTACATTTTTTCCTAAATTTACATAAATTGCCTATTTATTGAAGAAATGATTTCATGATGAGTGAGAGAGAGAATGAGAGACTAATTAAAACACACATTAATAATGTCAAAATTAGGTATCATTATTTATTGATACACCACTAACAAATTTCCATCAACAAACACAAATCTCGAGGCATGACACGGATCTCGAAGTAGATTTTTGAGCAAGAAATATTCAAACATTGATAGAATCTTATATAAAACTGATTTCGACAAACTTACTCAGTGTGACCGGCTTGACAAGAAGAGCTCAAAGTTATCAAAATTGATCAAATCCGAACCAAATCAAACCAATATCAAACCATTAAACTACTTTTGAAAGTTTTCTTGTGAGATTTGGAAGATCAAATAAATGTTGATTCTCACGAGTCTATAGTCAAATCAAGCATCCTGATGAGATGAATCTAGCAAGCCCAATATCACTCGGTTTTTACATCATCAAGACACTCAAATTTCATCAAATATCGTCAAATCGAGGAAAGCTTTATAAGTCACCCGATCAAAGTAATTCATATTCCTACATTAACTGTACTTAGAACTCTCTAATCGAAGTCTCATCCATCTCATGAGGGGCGAGAACAACTTGTGGCCTGAGAAAAAACTTGAAGCTTTAAGAAGAAACTGAAGTTCAACACCACTTCTGCCAAGCTTGACCAACATCGATCACCACGGACCGCCTTCAACCACTGTCAACCGCCACGAGCACTCCTGCTGTCGTCGACTATTGTCAACCGTTGTCGACCAACACCGACCGCCATTGACCACCACCAATCTCCGTCGACCACCACCAACCATCGTCAATCACCGCCAACCACCATTGACTACCATTGACCGGACGCCGCTAACCCCTATTGATTGCCGTCAAATCGACATTGTAACTTGAAAAACCTAACAACTATTTCCCTCATATGGACAAGTTGCAACTGTAATCATCTTTTTATAGTAGAGCTCTTCAGCTGGGTCAGAAACCGTAATTTTTTCCTTTCCCTGATTTTCCACGTAAAAACTTCTAAGGCCATCATTAGTTGTTTTCTCTATTCTGAGTGTGTGTTAAAACTTAGTACTACAATAAGACAACAACCTGCTACTCTACTACTGTAAATTTTCCAGCATGCATCATTTATAAATAATTTGAATTACTTACTAATAAAGTTCATAATTGCACTTCTCACCCAAAGCACCAAATTACTAATTTTTTTAGAGAATAAAGTTTCATGAAAACAGAGAGAGAGAGAGAGAGAGAGAGAGAGAGAGAGGAGAATGTAAAGTGTGGCAGGAGCTTCAATATCTGCAAAGGCAGAAAATTTACAACTTCCCTCTAATGGATGAATAATCTAAAAAGGCAAACATCCATTTCGACATCTGATAAAAGAAGTAAAACGATCAAAAAACGCAAAAACTACAGAAAACAGAAACCCCAATTCATATACACAAAGAAAAAAAACACAGTTTTCACACAAATCAAATTAAAACCAAACAACCCATCACTCTTAAAACCATTGTCTCTCTCAAGTTCCTAACCAGATGGAAAAGAGAAACCTTAATAATTCCATAACAGAGCTTCGGAGCTATTCGGAGGCCAAACCGAATCAGAAAACAGAGCAGAGTCATCATCAGATTTCTCCGTCCAAAACAGTGGGAAGGAGTCGACCACAATATCATGGAAGACGAAGTCAACCAGTCGAGGCAGCTCAACGATTTCTCCCAACTCCTCGGGAGAAGGAGCCGCCGCCGCCGCTGCCTCCAACGGAGGCTCCATAGCAGCCGCCTTAGCGGCGGCCGCCTGAACGTCGCGGGGGCAGAGAGTTGCCGGACGTGGAAGCGAAGCCGCTAGCTCCGGGAAGTTGAGAATGGCGGCGCTTCCTTTGATGTTCAGAGCTGCAACGTCATGCGCGCGCGCTGCCATTTCAGGGGTTGGAAAGGTTCCGAGCCAAATTCTCGACTTTTTTCTCGGTTCTCTGATTTCTGAAACCCATTTACCCCAATTTCTCATACGGACTCCATGATAGACAGGATGCTTGCTCTGTTCACGCGCTCTCTTGCTTCCGCCGGCGACGGCGGAGACGGCCGGCGGCGAGGGGGAGGAAGAAGAAGGAGAGGAGGAGGAAGGGGAAGATAAGCTGCTACACTGTTCTGACGAGCTCTGCTGATCTGCCATGACGATGTACAGAAAGATGCGATTTTTATCGCAAAGGTTAGGTTTTTATAACTTGCAGAAGTTTTTGAGGCTCAGGGGAGAAGAACCATTGAAGGCCTATGGATGGTACAATAGCTTGGCTATGAAAGAGATGGTTTCTTTACTTACTGCGGTGGGAGGGAATGGTGAAGCTGATACGCTTTAGAAAGATAAAGATTTGAGCTTTGGTTTGTATCTAGTTCTCATTGGGAGGGAGAAGATGGGGGAATCTGGTTTATAGCATGAATGTTTTCATGAAGAGAGAGAGAGAGAGAGGGTTAGTGAAGAGAGAAAGAGTGAAGGAAGATGAAGAGCGACGCTTAACCGACCAAACACAATTACTGACATCACCAAATTGCTATGTCCCCACTCCATCTGTTTCTCTGCAATGCTGAACATCAATGGGACTTCTTTTTAAATTTTTGCTCTGTGACTTTTCTATGAGTTTAACTGAGGCTTAAAGGTTGGGAAAGCACCACCCAAAAAATTTGGAAAACAAATTGAATTTGCTCAATTTAGTTCAATTTAAGAAGCATGGGCTTAATGGTGAGGTCTTCTCTTGTTTGATCATTAATATTAGGTTTAAGTTTGATAAATTGAGTTGGACCCAACCAAAAAGAATGAAGTGAATGAAAGTAAATAATGATAATCAAATCTTTGAATTCATAGTAGTCTTATTTGAGTTATAGAATGTGTTACGAGAGTATCATAAGAAATGAGCGACAGAGATTTGGCTCTTGAGACGACATATTACTTGATTTTGAAAAAAAAATTTATTGTCAATGGAGTGGGACAACCAAAAGAGGGAGATAAAGAGCACAAATAGCACAAAAGATTTTAGTGATTCAATTTTTCTACGTGTGTTATAAGAAAAGTGGGAAAAAGATTTCTTACTATATAATTTAGAAATTACTTAAAAACTTTTAATTGTGTTCTTATAGGAATAATTAGTTTGAAGTTTAACAATAGCTTTATTGCATATCAAAATTTATGTCCCCCTATATTTTTATGATTTAGGGCATTCATAAATGTTAAAGTACCTATACATTGTCCTCGACCTATTTTGACATGATCATGGCTTTGCAAAAAATTGACGTAATGGGACGTATGACACATAGTCAGTGGGCTAAGTCAATGTGCTTGGCACTCATTGGATGATTTTATAGTTGGCAAATCATTTTTATTAATGAGAGCCATTATGGGTCAATAAAATTTTCAAGAGGTGATATTCAATTATGTTCTGCCAACACACTTTCATTGGGAAGTTAAGGTTTCTGGTGATTAGAATTGTAATAGCACTCACGATCAAGCAGTATTTTTACTTTGATGGTTGACGCGCCACAACAATAGAGTAACAAATTATCATATTAGTGTGGCATGAAGATTCATCACAAATTCATAAAAGAAAAAGTGACTAATAATGACACAAGATGTTTTTACATAGAAAAACCATAAAGAGAAAAACCAAAAGGTCTGACCCAGCTGAATGGTTCCACTATAAAATGATGACTACAGTTGCAACAAATTGTCTCACAAGCGGGAAAGGTTTACTAGGTTTCCCGAGTTACAATATCGATGTGATGATGAATTTGTTAGGAAAATCGGACAACAACTGATAGCAGTTGGCGGCGTCCGATCGATGGTAGTTGGCAGTGATTCACGACAGTCGACTGTGGTCGACGGAAATTGGTGGTGATCCATAACGACCAATAGTGGTCAACATAGGTCAGTGGTGGTCTACAACAGTCAAAGAAGGTCAACCGTCAATCGACGAGTGTCAATGACAATTGACGGTGGTCGGTGGAGGTCTGTAATGATCGACGACGGTCGGCGGTACTAGTGTTAGATTTCAGGTCCTTCTCAAAGCTTCAAGTTTTTCCTCAGATCTCAAACACTCCTCCCCCTCATGAGAGGGGCGAGTCTCTATTTATAATGTTATGGGTGCAATTAATGCATGAATATGAACCACTTTGATCGGACGTTTCGAAGGTCTTCCTTCGATTAAACGACATTTGATGGACATTTAAGTGTCTTAACGATATCAGAATTAAGCAATCTTGTGCTCACTAGATTCGTTTTGTCGATACGCTCGATTCGACTATATGCTTGCTATATTATACATTCATCTGACCTTCTAAATGTGTGGAAAACTTCAAAGTGTGGTTTAATGACTTGTTTATGCTTGATTTGACTCCTATCTGACTAATTTTGATATCATTGAGACTGTCTCGTTTAGTCGGTCTGTTTGGCTGTATGTTTAGTAAAATCAGAGCTCTGAATGACTTTTTATCGAGAGCTTTAAATATTTCTTGCTCGTAAGTTTGCCTTGAGATCCAGCCTATACCTCGAGGTTCGTGACAGATTGTGAAAATTTAGTGGAATCCTATCAACCTTCATGTTACAAGATGTACAAAATAGCTCTCAAATATCTTTGCAATGCCACTTGAAGGTGATATAATTATTAGGACGCTAGAATCATAAAGATACCTCTCACATCCTTTGAAATGTTCCAAATCATATTTCAATATCTTCAACATATTCCACACATATAACGTCGAACTTAAATCCAAAATTATAAACAAAAGACAGCCTATTAGGAGATGACAAATACAAACAAGGCAGCCTATTTGAAAGTATTTATAATGAACAAAATTTAATAATAATAATAATAATATGGAGGAAAGAGATGTGGCATGCAACGTTGCAATCTGGAGCATGTCATACTAAATATCTAAGGACTTGGATCAGCTAAAGTCATTGCCATTCACACTGCGGTAGTTAAATAGTTATGGGGAGCTTCCTCCTTTGGATACAAATGGCTCGGTTCGTTTCTAGTTGCATTCATGGCTGCCTCTCTCTTTTATTATCGCATGGAATACAGCTAGCATCTCTGTGACTCCTCTGCATTCAAAATCCAATAAACAAACCAATTACATCTATATATATATATTATCTATATATATGTGTGTGTGTGTGGTGTGTCTGTGTGTGTGTGTGTGTATATGTGTGTGTGTGTGTGTGTGTGTGTGTGTGTGTGTGTGTGTGTGTGTGGATATGTGTATGTATGTATGTATGGATATGTGTACGTATGTATGTATGTATGTATATGTATATGTATGTATGTCTGTATGTATATATATATATGTATGTATGTATGTACGTATATGTATATATGTATATATATGCCCCCCCTCACACACACACACACACACGAAGATTGACAGACAAATATCACTCGATCTTTTGAATTTACAGATCCGTTGAATACTTTAGAACTCGTATTCGTGATACCATACAATCCGTGTTACAATCCGTGTTAGGTATGACTCATATACCAGGTAACAGATAGATGCTGAAGTGGACAGAGCGAGCCAGCAAAGTGGAGCAGAAGCATCCGTCGTGTACAATATGTTATTACAAAATTACTCCTGTACTGTACCGCGGGGGGTGTTGCTCCCGCACCCGAGTGGAGCAGAAACATATGTTTAATCGGGAGTGTTTTGTTATATGGGTTGGGGGTGCGGTAGCAAAGCTCATGCGATACGTTACAAGGGTAATTTTGCAATTACATATTGTACATCAGGGCTATGTATATGTGACTATTGTAACCCTAAAGGTATTCTGTACTCTTTTTTTTTTAATGTGAAAAGAAAGTCGCTGCTCTGCTCTCGAGGACGTAGGCATCTTTGTCGAATCTCGTTAAATCTATGTGTTTCGTCTTCTTATTTGCGTTTCTTTGTCATAATTTCTCAACAATCTGGTATATGATCATGAACACCTCCAGTATCAGAAGGAAGGTAGGACTGAGAAATAAGAGAGAAATATAGAGAGAAAGAGAGAGAAACTAAGAGTCAAAGGAAGATCCCTTTAGAGGATATCCATTCTCCTTTTTATCTCATAGAGACTATGCTCTCTCATCCCTAGAACAATGTGTTGCTCCTTTCTCTATAGGATTGCTCCTCTCGGTCTTTCCAATGGGAAACCTTTTATCTTCGATGGTGGATTTTACCTCAAAAATTGCTAAATACATTTATTGATGATTAGACGCTTCACTTCGGCAAGTAAGCACGGTGCAAAATGCATCGTATAAGTGAGGCCCGACTCAGCCTGTTCTCTGTGCTCGACTCTGTTGTTTGGCGATATGCAATTCGGTCTTTTCAGGAAACTCGTCTTATTTTTATATACAACGTCTAAGAACTATACTTCAATTTTTACATACACGTCACCTTACATATGCATGAAGTGGTATTTTTGATCTGATGTGAAAATCTAGCAGTTTTATAAATGTAATAATTAAACTTTAGGTGTTAGATATGTAAATACATAAGAATTCGGTGATATGTATGTAAATGCTCCATATTATATTCATATAAAACATATTAACTATTTATATGGTTCATTTTAATCATTATTTAAAAATTAAAATACCTATATGTTTAAAGTGATATGTAAATTTTGATGGTATAAATGTAAAAAATAAAGCTTAGGTGATATATATGTAAATACATAAAAAATTGGAGGGGTGCATGTAATGTAAAGGCCACTTTATTATATTTAAATAAATATGTTGGGTTGGATAATAATTTTCACGTAAAAATTTGTCACATTTTTGTCTTTTTCGTGATTTTTTAGTTCAAATATATATATATATTTTTTTCTGAGAAAATATAAAATAGTCTAATAATTATGAGCAGTCCACCAATTATAATAAAGTGAGCATCCTTATCGTACCTTCTTTATCATCTCTTAATATAATATAATTTATCTTCATGGGTATTTGAGCTGCATTAAAATGATATTTTCATGAAAAATTATAGTCAGTAATATTAATAGAAAAAAAAGGACGGAATTCGACTTTAACATATTGACGAACATCCAAACTAACTACCAAGGGAAGACCGAGCAAACCTGAGGAAAGTGTATGGTTTCTTGCTGTTAGGTATGACTCATATAACAGATAAGAGATAGATGCTGGAACGGAATGAAGCGAGTCAGCGGAGCAAAGCTCACGAGCAGAGTGCAGCAGAAACATCTGTCCAATTTGGGAGTTTTGTTACGTGGGTGTATGGGGGCAACGCCCCCGTGGTATGGTACATGGGTAATTTTGTAATTATATTTTGTACACCATAGCTATATATATGTCTATTGTAACCCTAAGGGTTAGCTTGTATTCTTTTCTAAAATTGAAAGAAAGTCGTCGCCCTGCTCCCGATAAGATAGGCATCTTTGCCGCGCCTCGTTAAATCTGTGTTACTCCTGGATTTGCGTTTCTTTGCCCTGAAATTTTCAACACCCGCCATAACTAGACATCCCATATTCGCCCGAGAGGTTCCTCGTTAGGGACTAAGAATTGACCATACTACAAAGCCTCCCAATCGTCCCAATCAATCTCCCTCATTAAGGAATGAACAATCTATCAAGTCACGATGATTGATTCTTTCTCTGCTCGATAGCCAAGTCTTGTTCTGTCAACACGGAGTTCTTATCTTTGGATTGAGCCCAGCTGAGCGAGCCAGTACTGCCAACCCAAAACTAATTGAATCCAACAGGATGCGTGCAAGAAAATTCACGGCATTAGAGTAGCAGATTATCTTCTTAGCGTTGTATGAAAATTCAGCACACACACACAGATGAAAGAAAACACACGTGGTGAAGACTTCTTAAGTTTTTACGTGGAAAACCCGTAAGGGAAAAATCACGTGGCCTGACCCAGTTGCGGAAATCAACTATTGATTAATAATTACAGAAATCCCTCGTCTCACAGATTGGAAATGGTAATTATATTATTCAGATTACAGCGTTAACTGACGATGTCTGGTTGGTGGTGATCGATAATGATTGGTGGTGATCGACGGTGACGGCCGACAGTAGTTGACGGCGGACGACGATTGGCAGCTGTCGACGACGGTCGACGGTTGTTGTTGGCGATCAGTGGCAGTCGACGGAGGCAGACGATGGTTGATGGCGATCAACGGTGGTCGATGGAGGCCGGCGGTGGTCGACAGAGGCCGGTGGTTGTTAACGGCGGCTGGCGGTAATCGACGACGATCGGGATGGTGTTGGACATCAGCTCCTTCTTAAAGCTTCCACTCCGAAGTCTAAATTTCCCCCTTCATGGGAAGGGTAAGGCTCTATTTATAGTGTTTTGAGTGCAATTAATGAAGCCATTTTGATCAGACGGTTGAGATGACTTCTCTTGATCAGACGACAATTAAGGGGCATTTGATGGCCTTAACGATGTCGGAATTGAGTGATCTTGGGCTCGTTGGATTCGTCTTGTCGAGACGCTCGATTCGAGTGTAGGCTTGCTAGTGTCGGCATTTGTTTGACCTTTCAAATTTATCCAGAAATCTTTCAAATGTGGTTTAATGGCTTGACTTGAGCTTGATTTGACTCGGATTTGACTAGGTTTTATTTCGTTGGGTCCGTCTGATCGAGAAGGTCAATTTGACTATAAGTTTGCTGAAATCGGAGCTCTGAATGACACTTAATTGAGGTTTGAATGTTTCTTTCTTATAAAAGTATCTCAAGATTCGTGTGGGATGATGAAAATTTGTTGGTGCTGTATAACAACTGACCGGCTATGCCGATTCATTTATCTTTTACGAACATATAATTTAGCGAAAAGACAATAAAACGTTATATAGTACAGAAAAATATAGCAAAAAAAAAAAAAAAAAAAGAGTTTTATCAAACAAAGAACATTTATATTTAGATACCTCACACCAAAATTTCAATTTTTACATATATGCCACCAAACTTATTTATGAAAAGTTTTATTTATGTGATATATAAAAAATATAAAATTTTGTTTTTAAATATGTAAATACATATGACTTGGGTGGCATTTATGTAAATGCTCCGTTCATTTTACAATAATATTTTCAACGTCTAGATCATTTTTTTATTAAAAGGGGTATATCTCTCTTGTAACTCCTGTGTAACTCTCTTATAACCCTCTATAACCCTACTGTAACCTACAAATAAGTCAGCGCTTCTGTTTTATTCATTGATAGGTTACATAGGAGTACAAGGTTACAAGGGGGTTACACGAGCTACACGGGAGTTACAAGGGAGAGATACCCCCTTATAACCTCCTTGTAGTTGTAACTCCCGTATAACCTTAACCATACGCAACTGTTGTGTATGGTTGGCGTCCGAAAGTTTTTCTTGAGAGAGAGAGTACATTTCTTAAGGTGATCTGATAAAAAAATAGAATGTATTTAATTATTACAGATAATTCTACTTAATTCCGTCTAATCAGCACAAATATTGATGTGATTTATTTTATTAATAAAATATTTATTTTATATTATTACAGCTCGGCTGTCGCTTTTAATGCAAAAAACCAAATTATATAATTAACGTTGGAACAAAAGCAAATTCTGTCCAACAATAGTTTTCTTTATATTATATATTAATTAATATTTAAATAGTTCTTACTAAGGTATATATGTAAAAATTAAAATTTATATTTTAAACCTTTCTTATAATTTTGCTTTGTTAGGTAGGAAGAGTGGCGAAGGGGAAGAAGGTAGGTGTTGCCTGCAATTGGTATTAAATGCCCATTCTTATTTATTTATTTTATTAATTTTAAGTTAAATTTGACTTGATTTTAAAATATTATTTATGCTTATTTTATTGTTTTTAAAGTAATTATTTTTTTAATAAAATTTAATAATTTTTATTTCAATGTTAATATGTATATAACTATAGGTGTAAACCAACGTAAGCTAGTGTTTGTGTTCGGAATGTTCGAACACATCACTGTTCGTGTTTGGTTCGTTTAACAAATCGAAAGAAAAAAAAAATTCTTGTTCGTCTCGTTTGCTTACCGAACGAATCGAACATGAACTTCCTGACGACCTGAACACGAACTGTTCGCGAACAATGAGTTTTTTTTACAGACATAGCTTTGATAACATACTTCCTCAAAATGAAACAAATTAATCAGGTATTCCGTACATATCAGGTATTAAATACTTCATCAAAATGAAGCAAACCGAATAAGACGTTTAGGATTTTGTTTAAGGTTTTATTTTAATATATAGTATATTGTATAAATTATAATATTATAATATTTATATTAATATAATTAATACTATAATAATAATAATAATATTATTATTAATTTAAGAAGTTTAATTATAATTTATAGAATTTTAATTACTTAAAATATGATAAATTTCTATAATATATAATTAGTTTTAAAATATCCTAAAAAATATATATATAATTGATACGCCACCAACAAAATTTCATCATCTAAAGACGAATCTCGATGTAATCTTTTGAGCAATGAATATTCAAATGTTGATGAAAAGTCATAAAGAGCTCGATTTCAACGAGACGCATAGACAAGCCGACCGACTCGATGAAACGGACCCAATGATATCAAAACTAGTCCAATCCAAGTCGAATCGAGCTGGGTCAAGTCATTAAACCATTTTTGGAAGCTTTTCAGACATATTGGAAGGTCAAATGGATGTCGACACTAGCAAGCCCATACTCGAATCGAGCGTCTCGACAAGACGAATCCAACGAGCCCAAGATCTCTCAATTCCGACATCGTTAAGCGCCATCAAATGCCCCTAGACGCCGTCCGATCGAGGGAAACGCTTCGAACCGTTCGATCGAAATTGCTATATTAATTGCACCCAGAACCTAAATAGACCCCAACTCTCACATGAGAGGGAGGACTAAAGAGAGAGTCCGAAGACTCGAGAAGAAGAAGCGCTCGCATCCTCGTCGACCGCCGTCGACCACCGCCGATAGCCGTCGACCATCGCCGAAGGTCGTGGACCACCGCCGATCGCCGTGGACCACCGTCGATCGTCGACCACTACCATCATCCATATACCGTCGACCGACGTTGTAATCTATATCATATAATTACCCTTTCCCGTCCGTAGGACGAGGAATTTCTGTAAACGTCAATCAATAGTGGATTCTCGCAACTGGGCCAGGCCCCGTGGTTTTTCCCTTTACGGGTTTTCCACGTAAAAACTTCTGGAGTCACTGTTTGTTCTCTTTTCATCTGTGTGCGTGCTGAATTCTCGTACAAAGCTAAGACGATAATTTGTTACTCTACCGTCGCAAATTTTCTAAAGACGCATCGGCTTGGCGCCGTCCGTGTGAAACTCTCATTCCCATCACCGAAGTACTTGTTCAATTTTCCTACATGGAAAACAAGAATAATATTCGGGACAACGAAGCAGACTCACTCCAACACCCATCGTTCCGAGAATCGTCACGTAGTCAAGGGCGATATGTTTCTTCATCTTCCCGTCCCGGAACACGCTATCCCGCCAACGAGGGGTTTCCGAGTCCTTCTATGGAAGAACGCATGCGAAGAATGGAGGAAGCTCAACTGCGGATCTTACAATTTTTACGTAGGACCCAACAACCGTCGATGAATGAAAATCGTCCACCATCGAATCGGCGTCCTATGAGAAACATGCCCGGAAGAAGTCTTACTAGCCCCCTCCCCAAGAAGGAACACTTCCCGTACTGTGTCGTGATGTCGAACTCTGTAGACACCGCAAGTTCCACCCATCCATCTCATGCAGTTCACCTAGCACCGCCACATCTCGCTACCATTCCAAATAATGTCATCCGTAACGAATTACGTCGCCTCGTCGGAGAAGAGTTCCCCATCGAGAAAAAGATCGCTTCCACACTCATCATAACATCAAGGAATCTTCTCCCTTAGCGAATGCGATCCTCCAACACCCCATTCCAACCGGCTTCAAGCCGCCGAACATCGACGCATATGAAGGGATAACCGATCCCTATGAACATATTGATCATTATAGAACCAACATGCACATTCAACGTGCCTCTGACGCGCTTCTAAGTCAAGTGTTCCCTGCTACTCTTAAGGGACAAGCTCGAACCTGGTTTTACTCTCTGCCGGGGGGCATTGTAAACACCTGTAACAAGCTTGCCAAACTATTTGTGGAACAGTTCATAGCAAATCGAAGGATCATCAAGGATTCATCTCATCTCTCGGAATTCGTCAAAGTGAAGGAGAATCACTCAAAGACTACTTCCGCAGGTTTTCACTCGAAGCCCATCAAATTTCGGGAGTAGATCCGGAGTTGCTTAGGGAGTCTTTCTTGGGGGACTCGCCCGGGACCCTTCTACTCATCACTTATGCGAGAGACAGTTCATTCTTATGCCGACCTCGTGCACCGTGTTGAGGCACAAATCTCTGCAGATGAGGCCATCATTGCTCACAAGGAACAATTTGAGCGATTGGGGACAAGCGTAAGAATAACGTTGAGGATACCAAAATTTCACGAAGAAAAAGTTTAAACCACTGTGGAATCATGAGCAACGATCGAAAAAGAATACACGCCACTCAACACGTCTCGTGTTAACATCTTAATGGTCATCAAGGATGAAGATACTGTCAAGTGGCCAAAGCCATTAAGAAATCCAAATGGTGGAGACCAGTCTCAATATTGTCATTTCCATCGTGCAAAGGGACATTCAACATAAAAATGTTTTCAATTAAAGGAAGAAATTGAACGTCTGATACGCCAAGGACATCTGGGTCGCTACTTACAAGAACAATGTGAGGGAAACTAGAACATAATCGTTGGAATTATCGAATGAGAAGTATAATTCCAACTCATCTTATCCGAGTAAAAACTGGCTTATAAACTCTTAATTTTAGCAAAATCTTTACGTTGCTTTAAAATGTCATTTCATTTAAATTTTCTTATTTTCTCATGAAAGAATTTTGTGTAGAAAGTCCTCTTGATGAAAAGAGGTGCTATACCCCTAGAAGTCGAGCCCAAGAGGCAAGACTCGACGGGAAGATACGGTACTCCTGAAAGTCAAGCCCAAGAGGCTAGACTCAATGAGAAGTTACTATGCCCATGGAAGACGAGCCCAAGAGGCAGTCTCGATGGGAAGCTAGTAGTGGACAGGGTCCTCACTAGAAAGACTCCATGAGAGCAAGTGGTTGACAGGGTCTCCACTCAAAGACCTCAGAAGGCTAGAAGCCTCAGAAGGCACAGATATCTCAAAGACCTCAGTAGGCTATAAGCCTCAGAAGGCGCAGGTACATTCAAAGACCTCGCAAGGCTACAAGCCTCGGAGGCACGAGTACATTCAAAGACCTCGTAAAGCTACAAGTCTCATGAGGCACGTGTACACTCGAAGCCTCGAGAGGCTACAAGCATCAGAAGGCACGGATACATAAAAGATCTCAGAATGCTACAAGCTTCATAAGGCACGAGTACATCAAAGTCCATGGAAGGTTACAAGCCTCAAAAGACATAAGTGTATAAAATTCCAAAGAAAGCTATGAGCCTTGGAAGAATTTTACACAATTAAGAAGCTGCAATACACTACTGCGACGCACCACCGCAACGAGTCGCTGCGACGCACCACCACAACACAATTTGGCGCTGCAAACTCTGCACCGCAATGCGCCGCCACAACGCGTAATCGCAATGCATTGCCCCACCTCAACGCATTGCTACGATGCATCACCGTGACGCACCGCTACAATGTGACACGACACGCGGCAACGCGTCGCCTTGACGCCCCACCGCGACGCTTCTCCGCAACACGCCGCCGCAATGCGCTACCGCCACACTTCGTTGCGTTGTGTCGGTACGACGCTCCGCCACAACGCTCTGCCGCGATGTGCCACCGCGACGCGCCACCGCAACACTCCGTCACGACTCCCCATCGCGACGCTTCATCGCAATGCCCCGTTGTGAGGCTTCGTCGCAACGCTTTGCCGCAACTCACAACCACAACACATCGTTGCGTTGTGCCGCTACGACGAGCTGCCGCGACGTTTCGTCGCAACGCCCCGCCTCAACACGCCACTACGACGCCACGCCGCTACGCTCCACCGCGACGCCCCGTCGCAACACCCGCCGCGACGCCCCGTCGCAACACCCGCCGCGATGCTCCGCCGTAAAGCGCCGCAGCGACGCTCCGCTGCAACGCTATACCGCGACACACCACGACAGCTCTACCCCCCTCCTTATGCCTATTTATAGGCTCAAAAAGGAATTGGGTCATTTAATGCTCAGTCATTTATAAAAAAATAAATTTTTTCTTTCTCCCGATCTTTCATATTCTACATTTATATATGAAATTAATTGGAAATAATAAAAAAAAAAAACTGCTGCAGTTTATATATATATATTATATGTGTATATTAATGTTTACAAAAACCTCTTTGAATCCCTAAATATAACTCTTTATATATATATATATATATATATATATATATATATATATATAACCGTTTATAAATATAAATATATTTATAACCGTTTATAGGCGTTATAAATATATTTATAACTATATATAACAGTTATAAATATATTTAACAGTTATAAATACTTATAACTATTTTAAATATATTTAACAGTTTATAACTGTTATAAATTTTTATAACATATATGAATCATTCAGCTTCATATTCCTCAGCCCGTTCGGATTCCCTCCATTCGACCCATTCGAAGCAGCCCGTTCGGATTCCCTCCATTTGAATTCAACCCTCACAACCCGCTGATTCGAATTCTCTCAGCCCGTCTGAATCAGCGGCCCGTTTGAATCAACTGTCTCGCCATTCTGACACGTTAATCGCCTAACCTGGCTAACTCAAACCGTTTCAACCCGGCACATAAAAAATAATTTCCACCATATTTTTCATAGGATTCAAACTCGAGTCCTCCCTTATGAAAAGAAAGAAACCAACCACTTAAATTCGAGTTTAAGTTCTTAATAAATAAGAATAAAAATTATTTTTATACTAGTATTAATGAAATAACATATCCACACCACAGAGATGTTTTATATATTGATATTTTCGGACGATAAAAATGATCTCGCCCGAAATAGGGGGGCAACTGATACGCCACCAACAAAATTTCATCATCTAGCACGAATCTCGATGCAATCTTTTGAGCAAGTAATATTCAAATGTTGATGAAAAGTCATAAAGAGCTCTGATTTCAACAGACCTATAGACAAACAGACCGACTCGATGAAACGGACCCAATGATATCAAAACTAGTCCAATCCAAGTCAAATCAAGCCCGGGTCAAGTCATTAAACCATTTTTGGAAGCTTTTCAGACATATTGGAAGGTCAAATGGATGTCGACACTAGCAAGTCCCATACTAGAATCGAGCGTCTCGACAAGACGAATCCAACGAGCCCAAGATCTCTCAATTCCGACATCGTTAAGGCCATCAAATGCCCTTAGACGCCGTCCGATCGAGTAAACCTTCGAACCGTCCGATCGAAATGACTACATTAATCGCACCCGTAACTCATATAACAGACTCCCAACTCTCACATGAGAGGGAGGACCAAAAGAGAGAGTATGAAGACTCGAGAAGAAGAAGCAGTCTCCGCATCCTCGCCGACCGCCGTCGACCACCGCCGATGACCGTCGACCATCGCCGAAGGTCGTGGACCACCGCCGATCGCCGTGGACCACCGTCGATCGTCGACCACTACCATCATCCATATACCGTCGACCGACGTTGTAATCTATATCATATAATTACCCTTTCCCGTATGTGGACGAGGGATTTACGTAAACGTCAATCAATAAGTGGATTCTCGCAATCAGGCCGAGCCCCGTGGTTTTTCCTTTACGGGTTTTCCACGTAAAAACTTCTGGAGTCATCGTTTGTTCCCTTTTCATCTGTGTGCGTGCTGAATTCTCGTACAAAGCTAAGACGATAATTTGTTACTCTACCGTCGCGAATTTTCTAGCACGCATCAATAATTATTTTAAATTATTTTGTATTTTGAACAATAAGGAACCGAACACAAACGAACACATCACTGTTCGTGTGAACGAAAAAAATTATTTGTGTTCCTCTCGTTTGCTCATCAAACGAATAGAACACAAACTTCTTAGAGAACCGAACACGAACTGTTCGCGAACAACGAGCTTTTTTGACAGCCCTATATATAACTCTTTTGTTTGTCAAAAATCATGACGGTAGAGTGGTAATTAATGATTTAGTATTATACGTAGATCTAGTACACACAGAGAAAATAGAAGAGAAGACATCACAATGTTTTACGTGGAAAAACATGTTAAGTAAAATCTAGCGAACCTGACTCAATCAAGATATCGTTGAATCTTTAATATGGTGTTATATGTTATGATCGTAATTGGTATATTAGCAAGCTGAGGAAGCCGACAACGGCTAGAATGGGTGGCTGGTGATGCTCAACGACAATTTTTGTCTACGAAGTTTCATGTTTTTAATTTTTTTATCTATTTTTTATTTTTATTTAAATAAATTCAAAATTTTTTCAGAAACAAAATACAATTAGAAATCTATTTTTTATGTTTTTAAAACAACTCCAAACTCTTAGGTTTGTACACATCCAACGCCCAATTTTTGCTTATTACATTTTTACCATCAATGTCTTTTGTTTTTTACATTTTTACCAAAAAATATTACTATTTTAACGTTTCAATGCATGAGAATGGAGGGATATTTATGTAAATATTCCTATTTTAATGTGATGAAAATATAAAATTATTCATCAATGTGCTCATTCACTGCAGTTAGAACTTCACGCCGTGGGCTGAAGTCCTCCACGTAATGTGGATCCTAAGTCAAAACTTGGGCGGCGGCCCAATTAAAAAATGGGACCATTACACATATATTGGAAGTACGTTGGCCCATTCTACAAGGCAAATTGGTATATTTATTGCACCAACGGTTATGTACTTGATTCATTATTATATGATATGACAGTACTCGTACATTGGGCCCGTATATAGCGACGCTTGGCCCACATTGTATTTTGCTTTTTTTTGGGGGGGAATTTACATGTATATCACACATTTCTTATGTATTTACATAGAAATTTTACTAATATTAGGTATGACTCATATATTAGAAATTTGGAGTCTCTTGGAAAAAAGATGTGTGCTTCCTCATGAAAATGAGTGCCTCTTGGAATTTAGTGGGTTGAGGGGAGCGAGGGCGTTTTAGTAATCTATATATGTGAGTTTTATCTATAAATTGTGTGTAACCCTATGAGTACATGAACTGAACTTGTAACACCTTTGAAATAGTAAAAAAATGAATAGTAATGGACAATAATTTTATAAAGGTGTGCAACTCATTATTCATAGAATGATCCTCATATTTATAAAGAAAAATGGTACAATATATGGAATTACATTTATGTTTGTGCTTTAGTTGGGACTATATATGGTATTGTTGAAATTTTACATATGTGGGCTCGGGACCTAACTGCTTTAAGGAGCTGGCTGGAATGGAGAGACCGTGATAGACGGCGATGGTCAGCTAAGCCTTGTGAATATTACTAGTTGGCTAGACTGGTGAGGCATGCTAACCAACCAGATCCGGTAAAGGCAAACAGTCGTCCGGTAGAGACTGTTGGTCAATTAGACTCGATGTTGTTGGTTGGCTGGCCTTTTACTAGCAAGGGGTCGACAAAGATTAATTTGGTTTTGTATGTTGTGTCGATTGGTTGGTCAAGTCTGGCGGTCTTCACTCGATCCCTTATAAGAAGCTCTATAGCGGAGTAAAAAAAGGCTATTAGGTAGATGGTAAATCTTCATAATCTAATAAGTAGCTACTCTTAGACAAAGAGGTACCGAGTGATGGTTGAGACTCGTCTTATTGATTTTTAATGATATTCAGGGAGGCTATTGGATGCCTTAGATAAAACTATAAGACCTAAAGGGTTAACTTCTCCCTTGGGTTGGTTTTATGGTGAAGAATGACTTGAATCCTCCCGCACTTCGCTTCTGGTCAAATCGCTCGAGTTTTGACATTCTGATTGCCTTGGTTAGTCTCTATCTCAATACCTCTAATTAGACAATTTGGCATCAAGTCTCCTATTGGTAGACCCTTCTTTAATATATTGTCCCATGTCCACCATTAATTTTCCTTGAGATTTGTGCAAGCACTTTTCATGTATACACTATATCAAGCAAATTAAAATTAGTACTATCATTTTATTTATTTTCTAACTAAATAATAATTATTAAATAAAATAATGAGTACTATAGTTGTCCTAATTATTTTCTAATCAAATAAATTTTATCGAGCTTATAAATCAGGTATTTGTTGAATTCAAAAAAGTAAATGAGCTTTAATTGAATGGTATTGCTCGTGAGTTTTCAAATGATATTGCTCATGAACATAAACGAAACGAACAATGAGGCATTCAAGCCATTTATAAAATCATTGAAACTTATTATATCAAATAGACTTTTACTCTTTTATTAAGGTAAATATAATTTCCTTATAGAAATATTAAAGCTTAATTTTAAAATAAATAGAATATAGTTTAACAAATCTATGAATTTCAGGGCTAGAATAAGGGTCTCTTTAGGCCAGCTACAACTTATTGAATAATCAGTTGATAAACTGATTAAAAATAATTTGCTGATAAGCTAGGTGCGGTGGCTATTACAAATTTTTATTTTTTTTGGAAAAGTCAGACCACAGTGTTGCCACCGCACCTAGTTATGCGTGATGTGAAAACACTATTTTCAACGTTTTGAAAACACAGAACCTGCCAAAATACAGTTTAACCAAACAGGCATGGTGCATTCTCAAAAAGCTGCCACACCAAATAAGCTGGCCCAAACGGGCCATAAGTATAAAGAGATTAATGTATGAAAGGTGGACTGAAAAAAACTAGTTGCTTCATGGATCTGTTGGCCCATGTACTAAGATGGGCTAAAAAATGAAAGCATAGTTGGGCCTAATCTACAAATTTAAGGAAAATGAACATATTTTTTATTTTTCTGCCTAATTTTTAGGTTTTTTTGGGGATAAATGTCCAATTTTAGAAAGAATTATAAAAAAAAAACAAATTAATCTTGATTCAAGCTAAATATATCTCAATATGTATTTATGTGTACATACAAACTTTTAATTAAAAAAAAAATAATTGATTTATTTTTAAGTTAAATATAGTAAATGATTTCATATTTTAATTTGATTTATTAAATATATGAAGAGACTGAAGGTTTACTTAAATATGAAATAATTATTAATTAATTAATTAGCATTAGTAAGTTGAGGAGATTAATTAATATCCTACCAAAAGAATATAAATTCTTACATGAGTTATTTTTGTGAGGATATTTAGAAAATTTCAATCTTTTTTTTTTCTTTCTAAAGCATTAGTTTTAATTAATTAATTAATTAATTAAAGGAGAACTGCATCTTTAGATCAAATTAGGAAAATTAAGACTATCAAAAGAATTTATTCAATATTATTGAACGCACACACAAACACACACATGCAATATCCATAGAATCAAATTTAACTCTATTGTTTTGCTTACAAATATATGATATGACACATTTCAAATAGTAGAAAAAGGAGCAATCAATAATAAATCAATGTATGATTGCTTGAATCACCATCCATCATTTATGATTGCCCTACCACCATTGCTCATTTATGATTGTCCGACCATTATTATTAGATAGCACGATCAGGTTGCCCCAATCATTTAAATTTGCTGTCACCCGAGTACTACTAATTGTCACTTGATTACTTCTAGAGAATTGCCGCTACCCATCCATTATTATTAGATTGCACGTGCACGATCAGGTTGCCCCAATCATCCCCGCTACTTAACTGACTCACAACCACTATTATCATATTAACAATACCCTTAAATTGCTACAACTTGAACTGTGTCAACCGATCATCACCATATGATCACTACTACCCAATAGTCACTATTAAACTATTGTTGTCTAACAACTTTAGGATAGCCATTGCGTAAACACTAACATAAAAAATTGCCACCCAATCTCCACCATAGGTTGTTTTCTAGTAGCTATGATCTTCTTATCTTCATCGAGAAACTACAAACTCCCAACCATGGTATCTTGACTACACTAATGTCCACAAACCTCATCACCTGTCGTCACTAATAGAATCAATGTATACCATCACCTAGCAAATTGATACATGCCATTAATAACAACATTGACGCACATCAACCTAATCTCCTACTATTGTTAATAATGTCAGCATGTGCCATTGCCCAAAAGGTTGATGTATGCCCTTGACACTAATGTTGACATCCATTGACTTCATGGCCTACCATTGCCTAAAATACTGACCCACACCATCACCTATAAGGCTAATGCACATCATTAACATAAATGCCAACCTCCATTAACTCATTATCTATCATCACTATAATAATATTGATATATGCTATCTTAGGCTAATGGACATTATTTGATATCATTAATTGCTATCACTCACAAACTTTGCTATCTATTTATCATTGCAATCAACATCAATGCACTTCACTATCTATAAAGTCAATGCATGTCATTAACACGAGGATTATTCTAGACTATTTGGCCTCTTATCTCTTCTCCTTAAGAGAAAACGATAATATACTGCAACACAATCATTTAAGGCTATTTCAATGCCTCTAATCTCCTTCATCTCTCACTATGGAATTCATCGAACATAACATATGACTATTATATCAGATTAATACCTTCCTTAATGATAGGTAAAAACATCATTTGAAACACATGACATGTATTAATAGAATCATTTCAATGGAGCCGAATCCTATATATTTTTCATCATTTTCTAATTTTTCACATTAAATCATCTTGACCGCATCATATCTTGAAGCATTAATATTTTAATTTTAAAACCTAATTAGGTCATTCATGTTTGGGTTCAACCTAAACCCATTAACACATTAACAATAATTCAATCCAGTAATAACTGTCTGCTCGACAACATATTTCTTCGAACACTGATATCAACATTCATTTTTTTTTCTGGCCATTTCATTCAAACCACCTAACACTTCCTATTCACCACCCAACCACTCTCTTTCATCAATCTTTCAAATTCTCACGCAAATATCAAAACTCACGGTAAAACACCAACCCATATTTTTCACTTTTACAAAATTCTCAATAGTTCGATCGTGGCATCAGCTCGATCGTTCAAAATACTCATCTCGATTGTCCATTTTATCCCCCCTTCTTCTTAAAGTCTTAGATTCGCAACGAACATGCAAATGAACTTTGCAAGCAACTTTATTCCCTCATCATAAAATTCCACAAAAGAGAATAAAGATTTGACAGGAGAGGTTTAGATTGAAGCCAGCAAATGTCCACTCCACTACACATATTCTCAGCTCCATCTTCCCCTTGCTTTTGTACCCTACAAGCATCAAATAAAGAACAAGATAAAGAGATCAAATAGAATATAATAATTTATGAAAAAGAAAGAAAAATGAGATCTTTATATCATTTATGCCAATCAAAATGCCTATAAATAGCAGCATGGTTCTTAACTGCTTCACCATCAGACTAAGAGCAGACAAGCATTTGTGTTCAGTATTCTTAGCCATCTTCTCTTACAAACTTCCAAATCATGTCGACTTGCGGCAACTGTGACTGTGCTGACAAGAATCAGTGCGTGTGAGTAGCCTTCGATCTCTTGCACCATATGTTATGTTAGAACATACACATTGAGTTTTGTTTCATAGGAACTTATGTGTAAAAAATTGTCGGTTTCTAACTTAGAAGAAACGACGCGCTGACTTTTCGACGACTTGCAACCGTCGGCTTAAAATTTCTTATGAACGACGTATTAAAATGTCAGAAAAAAGTTTTACTAGAAAAAAACATACCGTTTAATCTGTAGGTTGAATTTGTTGTTGAAAAGCTGTCGGAAATTAAACTAAAATTTTCCATACTGAATAAGTTATCGATCTTTCGGTCGATTGATTATCGTTTATATGCTTGAGATTTTGTTTTGAGAACTAATTATTTAAATTACAACTTCCATTGTTATATTTTAGCTCTAATAATAGAAAGTTTGCATGCATGTATTAAGCTTATGAATTTGTATTTTTAGTATTAATCATAAGTATTTAGTGGTTGTTAAACTATAATCCAATATTTTGTTTCTTTTAGTTTTATTTATTATTATTATTATTATTAGTTTTTTTTTTTTTGGTTGATCATATAAAGTTAATTCTAATGCTTGTTAGAGATATAGTGTTTTCTCTTTACCAATTGTTCTATAGATTTTTTATATTATTCAATTCCTTTTTCTTATATATATATTTTTTGGAAATTTACATACATACCACACAATTCTTATGTATTTACATATTCAACATGCAAATTTTGATATTTGCACTTATAACCTCTTTGGTGCCACAAATCATTGCATGAAAATGCATAGTTTACATGTTAAAAAAATTGGGATGGTGGATATGTAAATACATAAGAATAATGACAAATAACTCATAGAATTGTTTAATAATTGCAGGAAGAAAGGCAACAGCTATGGCATCATGACCCTCAACACAGAGAAGAGGTAATTTGATTTTGAAAACACTACAGCTTATAGCTGCTGCAGCAAACTAAAGCTCATCACTGTATATATTAAGATCCAATTAAGAAAACAGAAACATCCAAAGAGCAAAAAATAATCAGAGTTTTTTACATAATAACCTCCTAAATTTTAAATATAACATTTTTAACCACCTAAAATTAATTTAAATATAACATTTAAGCGAGTTTTAAGGTGCGTTTGGGCCAGCTTATCCGCTGCAGCGGCATTTTGAAAACGTTGTCTCGCCGTTTGGAAACTGCGTTTGCATACTTATCTGAAAACGCAGTTATTTTTTTTACGCTGAACGCGGAACGCGGGTTGAACACCGTGGTCCGCGTTCCAGATAAGCACAAGCTGCACCCATAATGAAAAATGGGGTTAAAATATTATATTCAATATTTTGACTGATTGATACGTAAAAACTATAAAATAATAATAATGATAATAAGTCAAACAGTAAAAAAAATTAAAAAAATTGCTTCTTCAATATAATTTACTTGAATAAATGATAAAATATTATTATTTTTATCATTATTATTTTGTTTTTATGCTGAAATTTGTATGGCAGCAGCAATGTTGAGGAAACATTTGAGATTGCTGCAACTGGAGAGAATGATGGAAGCTGCAACTGTGCTTCCAGCTGCACCTGCCCTGGCTGCAACTGTGGCAAATGAAATTATTAATAGTTTACATGCAATAATATATAATGTTTGAAGCTGCAATATCAACTTTATGGATACTGTTAAGAGGCAGCTTCAGCTGGCTTTATGATATGTGTGCAATAAAGATGACTTAAATAGTTGCCTCACAATGTTAGTAATGTTTGTCAGACTGATATGTTTTGATTTTTCTATATAATTTGTGTGTTATTTTTAGCATTTGAATTTTCTCTAACTGTATCAACAAAGAAAAGAAATCACTACATCAAAAAAGAAAAAAGAGGGTTACAAATAGAGAGTGGATGCTAACACAACTTGACATCCATATGTGTTTGTGCGTGTGTCCATGTTGGAATAAATAAATAAATAGTAATAATAATAGAGGTCTGTGCGGCGCTGGAGGCCGCCCCTGTGCTCGCTCTACTGCTGCATATCATAGTTTTCATCAATTTGGTTATGTCACGCATGTTGCATTGTAAACCGTTGGCTATGGAAACCGACGATTAAACAGTCAGAAAAGTATCACGCCAATCGACTTCATGTGACGTACCTAAGTCGTCGGTTCAATGCCGAATGACATCAGTAAATAAGTCAATGACTAGTCGTCGGTTTTGCCTACGGATATACTGAAAGTAGTCACAAAATCGACGGTAAGCCGTTGGAAACCTTTAGCATCAAGAAAAATGAAAAAACAGATTCTCTATTTTGTATTTATATTACCACACTTGTTATCACAACATCTAATATACATTTCAGACATTTAAAGAACTAGAATAGCTGCCTAACAACAAATTATCCAATCAAATAACGATATAAATCAGATGCATTTACTCTAAAATATATACATCACTGTTTACAGAAAAAATAAATTTTCAAATGTACAACATAAACATAAAAAAATAAAAATATACCCCTTAATTATCCTTTCGTATCTCCTCATCCTCATCGTCCTCCGTCTCTTCCTCATCCTCCAATGCTTCCTCGCCCCGTTGCCTCATATGTTACCAAAGGAAATCTAAATGAACCTTCAGCTTAGCCTCCATGTTTACCTCTAGCTCCGACTTCATTTGAGTGAAACAAGTCTCTATCACGACAATGAATGTGTCAACGCGCCTAGAGATCTCGTCCTGTGAGGTAGAGGTGTAAGCTCCAACTGCACTAGTGGAAAGGTGAGCATCGTAGGGAAATCCATGCTTCTCTCTATCAGCCACCCTCCACAGGTCGTACTAGAAAGAATTACGTTCACGGATCGTAATTCCTCTCGATGCATGTGATTTGTTCTCCTTCAGCTGCTGGAATCTCTCTTGCAAAAAAGAGTAGTAACATTCACTCACAACTAGCATGTAATAACATGAAACTAGTTTAGCTTATGAACTACCTGGGTTGCATGGGATCTATCGTTGATTCATGACTGGTCAGACTGCCTTCGGTGGGTGCGCTCATGTACATTCACGATGGAGGGCTCATGTTCCATTTTCACAGTCTATCCATATAACGAAATAGTTAGAATACATCTTCAAACTATAGAAAACTTTAAAGTAGGAATGAAATCCTATCAGCATTCGCTTGTATTATGTATGTGGGAGCACCTCGCTAGTGTGCTTAGAGGGCTCAATATCTCCACAGTTCGACCGCCTGTTCTACTTTGCTTCTTCCCTCTTCTTCTAGTAGTTCAGGGAATCCCAAGCCATGTGCAATGAGATAAAGACATCCTCTCCAAGCCACAAAGAATGTTGTTATGATTTATGAATATCACCAAAAATGTCCTGGAGGCGATCACATCCCTTACGCTCGAAGTTGAGCCGGATTTGTGACTTGTGCTCAGGGCGTCGGGAGAATTGTTTTTCGTAAAATTACAGAGATTATGTTCGTCTGATACATAAATAAAATAACTTATGATATTTGTGAATAATATAAACTGCAAACTCCTAGACCAAAGGTCTTAAACTATCATCGAGATCTCCTTCCACGACAAGTACGTTGAGCCTTACTTGCTTCGAATAATATCCTGAATGGCATGAATAGTCTGGGTTGGAGAGTAGAACCTTAAAATAATAAATTGTTAGTTTTAAATTCGATTGAGAAAATAAAAATATTACTGTCAATAACCTCAAAATAACCTACGTATTGCCAAGAGACTCGATAGGGTAGCTACCGCCTGTTGACTCCTACCCAACAAAGGCATCCTTGGCCTCTGACTCACTCAACTTGAAATCTACTAGTTCTATCCTAATCTATATCACCTAAACTTCGAACGAGAGACCCGAGTTATCTAAAACATTCACACCTTTTAATGATTTGATCACTTGTAGTTACAACTTTGACACTAGAGCTACTGCTACAAAATTACATTTCATTTATTCAGTTTTAGATCTACTCAAACAAAAACCTTTAGACTCCAAGGTCGACATCCATAATGTAAGTATTGGGGCAATTACATACATGGCACCCAAAACATTGCTATTTAAAAATCAAGCACCCTCTTTCATGCATTTTCAAATTCTCACTTAAATATCAAATGACGTAATAAAATCCTAACCCATATTTTTCATTTTATGAATTTCACAATGGTTTGATCTTGGCTTGCGTAAATGCATCACTATTCCTAAACTGTTTTCCTAACCTTATCCACAAGAAAGATATCACAGGCAAAAGAATATACCAAGGTAAATCCTCATCTAAATGTTGAGTAAAAGCATCCATAACTAAAACAAAAACGTGTTGGCTTAGAGCTGATCCCTGAGGCAACCCAAAATATATAGAAAAATATTTGATTATAGTTGCTAAACCTAAACTCTAAACGTATTTTATGAAAATATTTGAAAATAAAAAAGTAAATGAAGAGGAGTTACCTTCCTCGATAGTTTCGAGTAGGAGAGGAGCGGAAGAAGGAGAAAAAGGGGATTTTATGGTAACTGAAAGTCGTTATCCCGTCGTGACACTCCTAGCTAGCATCTAATGACTGTATCATGAGGGTTTGACGACAAAGGCGATAGTCCTGGACGAAACAGAGTGGGGATGGAGGGACATGCGAGGGTTTTAGGGAGAGGAGAGGGCTATGGAGGGAGAGGGGAGAGTTTCAGGTAGAGAGGAGCGAGGGGAGAGGGGATTAGGGCTGGAGGGAGAGGGCCACGATTTTGACGGTTTAATGGATTACTTTCGACGACTTATACATGGTTTCAAATAGTTGATTCTTAATTCTATTACTGACTACAATTTCCACTGCTTATTACAAAAACGAGTCGGTTAATATCCTTCCAGATTGTTGTTCGAAGATAACCGACAACTAATGGTTTTCGATTAATGTGTTTCTAACTGAATACTTATTGTGTTCGTAATAATAAATACCGCCAACAAAAATACTATTATTAATAAGCGACAAATATTTTGTAGTTATATCATCACAAATAACCCAAACATAAACCATTGCTATTTTACATTATTACCGATGGATAAAACCGTCGCTTATTAAAAAAACATGTTTGTTAGCACCCCATCAAATGATTGTTTCATGGAAAACCAATGCAAAATGCCATTTGATTAATATTTGTTTTTAACCGATAACATAAGATGTTGGTAATGATTAAAACCGTAAGAAAAATTTTTTCTGTTTACAAGAGATGACAAGTCACGTCGTTAAACCATTGCAAATAACCCATATCAGAAACCGTCAATACACTATTGGGAAATGAAACATTTTTTGCGATGCAGCGCAAGCCGTTTGATTTCTTGTCGATTTTTATCATTTTTCCTGCAGTATAACAATGTAAAGCACGTGATTATATAAATGAAGACCGAGATCAGAGGGTCATGCATAATCGAGTGAATATCGCAACCTAAATAGGAAACACAATATCAAGTAGAGATCACGATCATAATATGATTTCTTATCATGATCACAATGGGATGCATCCATTTATAACTTCAAGTGAATCTTCTTATCATTTTAAGTTTTGTTTTGTAGGGTTAAGAAGTGATAGAAATAAATAAAAAAATGAAGAACTCATGAGGTAGTTATCTATGACATAACAAATACATCTTATTCCAACAATGGAGACAATAAGATCAATGGGAATATGTGACAATAAGAAGGCAAATGGCTTCACTTACTAATGATATGCATACTTAATTGAGTGCACTACAAGCTTATATGACAACAATACACCACCAACAACAAAGAAACAAATTGCAAGAAGAAGAAGAAGAAGAAGTGGAGAATAAACAAATAGAAGAAAATTAGTTAGTCACAAAGGATTAACAGTTGCCTTTGTCGTCTCTATTCATGCTGAAATGTATAGTTTATGCTATGAAATTTAGGGCGAACACAACGCAAATCCAGAAGAAGAACACAGAGATTTAACGAGGTCCGACATAGACATGCCTGCGTCCTCGGGAGCAGAGCGGCGAATTTCACTATTTCAGAGGAGTTACAAATTCGGTTCACATACTCATAGGATTACACATCTATTTATAGATAAAACCCACGGATAAAATTACAAACTCGCCCTCGCTCCCCCCAACCCACTAAATTCCAAGAGACACTACTTTTCACCAGGAGTCACACCTCTTCACCAAGAAACTCCAACTCCCTAGATATGAGTCATACCTAACAGTTTAATATTGTTATTATTATTTATATTTTAATATGAAATGTATTATTTTCAATAATTTTAAGTGCACAATTATTTATTAAATAGGGGAGGGAAGCAATTTGATTCCTTCTGCTGGTTATTTTGTAACTTAGCTGAAAACTTCTGCAGAGAAAATAAGCAGTGCCCATTTGTTTCTTCGGCAAACAGCTCAGAAACAGAGAAGAAGAAAAGGAATTGGTGAGAAGCGGTCTTCTGACTTCCCACTGGCTATGTATCCAAGGTCTAATTTGTAAGAGAGTAAAAAAAGAAGATTTACACATATACCCCTCAATTCTTGGGGCGTAAACGAGCGAGTCAGACTCACCTCGTTTTCGGCTTGTTTATTTCGAGCTCAAAAAGTGTGTTTGTGTTCAGCTCATTTGCTTAGCGAGCCGAACACGAGTCATTCACGGACAAAGAGTTGTTTTGACAACCCTGATCACGTGCTCATAAGATGTTAAGGATTAGGACAACCATTTGAATCTAAGTTAATAATTTTTATTCTATTTTCTTAATTAATACTTTTAATTGATTATAAATCATTGTAACCTTGTAGTCAATTAAATTTTTTAAAAATACTACTCATCAGAATATATATATATATATATATAATTGATGAGTAATATTTCGAGCCAAAACGAGCCGAACACGAACGAAAATTTTTGTTCAGGTTCAGCTCGTTAACTTAGCCAACGAGCCGAACACGAGCTGCTCGAGAACAACGAGCTGTTTTGACACCGAAACGTCGACTTTTACATATGCCACCTTATTTCTGCAAAATGTTAAAATAGTGATGGGCGGTATAAATATAAAAAGTAAATATGCAAATATATATATGAATTGGGTTGTATGTATGTAAATCCACAATTAATCAAAGTGAATATATTTTTTTTCTAATAATATGGACAAATATTTCAGAACTTATCCCATATGACATATATTAATTTTTTATTTATTTTTTGACAAATTCTAGCAGTAAACATTTGAATTGATCAGGAAAATTTTACATATTATAAGTTTAAATATGCAAAAAAATATTTACAAAAGGAGACTGTGTA
Source organism: Papilionanthe hookeriana x Papilionanthe teres (assembly GCA_022702705.1). Lineage (NCBI taxonomy): Eukaryota > Viridiplantae > Streptophyta > Magnoliopsida > Asparagales > Orchidaceae > Papilionanthe > Papilionanthe hookeriana x Papilionanthe teres. Next base: position 2,263,566 of record CM040430.1, on the reverse strand, counting down.
AATATAGAATTGTTTATTTATTTATGTATATTGGCCAGCTTTCACCTGAAGAAAGGCCCTTTTTTAATTTATAATATGTGATAATATTTAAATAGTCTAATGATAAATGGAAGATTATGTGGTGGGGACAATTTTTGTAAGAAATAATTTGTCAAAAAGTTAAATTGAACTTGGCTTGATATTTGTTGTATTGAAATGACATATGGTCGTGTTAAAAATAGCGGAAAGCGTCAAAATAGTCTTCGATTATTTATATGTGGCTGTTGTAGTTTTTATTGCAGTGTCGAAATAGATATCGAACACTGTTTTAAAATTGAGTTTTCATAGTTCGGTATTTCAGTCTCGATTTAAAGAGGTAGTATGAGGACTATTTTGACACTTCAATAAACTCTGGGACTGAAACGGTCCCATTTAATTAGTCGTAGACTATTTTGTATAGTATTAAGATCAGAACGAGCTTAAGGAGGACGATGTCCAAAGAAACAAAATATGAATTTTTCTTTATTAATATTAATAAATATTAATACTAAATAATATGAAATACACTATCGTGTACTGCACTTGCTTCTCTCTCATTGGTTGTTTCTAAATTCGTGGTGGTAGAGTGATATATTAACTTTATTGTATTGTATGAAGATCCGATGCATACACGGGAAAAAATAAATAAACGAAAAAGATAACGGAAACTTTTATGTGAAAAACCAATTGAAGGGTAAAAAACGGAAGGGCTAACCCAGTTGAATAGATAGAGATAATACAAAACGAGTGAGATGTGACTTTCGCTAAAAAAGTGGAATAAAATGCTGAAGAAATGGTGCTGACTCGACTATTGTGAAGAAAAGCCGGCAGTAGAGGTTAAGTACCAGATAATTTGATGCTAACGTTGTCGGTAGAGGCAATGACAGTGATGGTTGGGTAGCAGAGGTTCGGTGGTAGCGACGTACGTAGTCTGACGGTGATGGCGGTGGTCCGACATCAATAACAATGATGGTGATGGTCTGGCGTCAACAACGATGGAGATCGTCGGCGGTGGTCTGGCAATGCTGACAGTCAAATGGTGGTGGTATAATGGCAGAGACAATGATCTAGTGGTGGCATCAGCTAGATGGCAGTGGCCTGATGACAATGCTTCGGCGGTGGCAGGGGCCAGATGGCAATGGTCGGGGAACTATGGTCCAACAGTGGTGATGGCTTGATCATGATGGCCAAGCAACGGTGATCCAGCAACGGCGATGGTGATCCTGCTGTGGTCGCCCTAATGATGGTGATTCTGCGACGGCGATGGCCAAGCAACATCATATAATGATGGTGATCCCCTTCATTAGATGATGTTTTATAAGTATCTGAGTATCTTAATGATGTTATAATCAATAATCTCAGCCTAGTTGGATTCGGTTCAACGAAACGCTTGATTTGACTACAAGCCTGTTAGATATGTAAATATAAGAGATTTGTATGGTATTCTTGTAAATATGACTTCACTCTCAACAACGAAGCCAAAAAAAACTCGGGCCCAGACCGGTCCAATCCGAGCCGGCCAGACCGGTGGGGGTTCGGTTTGGTCAAAGACTACTGAAGATGCAGGAATGGAATACAGAAGCCAATGAGCGAAGCAGAATTTGGCGTCTCCTCGGTGGAACTCCAATTGGAGTTAGTTAAAAGCCGTCTCAGTATAGCTCCACATGAGAAATTCTCCCGCGAAGCAGCTCGCCGGCTTCCACTGCAACTCCTTGCCCTAGCCCTGCAGAATCTCCAGATTCCACCCCTCGATCACCGAATTCTTCGATCGATTTTTATTTCGGAACCTGCGATTACGCTTCTCCATTCTCGATCTTCTGATCGAGTCTGCATGGAAGGGGACGAAGAGGGGAAGTTTCGGGGGCTTTTACGCATTGGGACGTAGTGCATGCAGATTGGAACACAGCTGCTTCGTATTGGGGATCAATGGGATGCGTCTGCGTGAAGCCGTTGTTTCATCAAGATGAGTACGGTAGGAGTCCTAGGGCGCGGCCGGTTAATCCCGCGCAGTTGATCGCTGAGGCGAAGATTTCGGCGGAGGTGGCTTCTTCGGGGCAGGAGATAGTGGCTGTTCGTTGGGCTGGGAGTGAGAGGAAAAATGAGTTGGAGATGAGGAGGGAGAGTCAAGTTCATCCATGTCGTCAGCAGGTGTGGCTGAGCGGCCGCATTCCGAAGGGGGTGGAAGGGGAGCAGGTGGCCGCTGGGTGGCCGACTTGGCTGGCAGCCGTGGCTGGAGACGCGATTCAAGGCTGGGTTCCTCGCCGGGCTGATTCATTTGAGAAGCTTGATAAGGTAAGTCGGCTGGGGGGTTAACTTGGTTGTTGATATGTTTATGATTTTATATGTTTTTGAGCTTTTTCAGTTTGTTTATTGATTACATGGGGGTTGTGACTGATCGGTTCTTTGATTAGCTAGCCTTTTTTGAAGTTTTTTTTTTTTCTTCCTGCAAATTTTTTATTCAAATAGGAATAATGTTGGTTATGTTATTGACTGAATGGTTATTTGTTCTGGTATGTATTATCCATCCATAAGTTCTTGCTGATTTGAACTTGATGGGTTGATGTTGACTTTTATGCAATCAATTCTTAAGTAAAATTGGTAATAATGCTATTTTTGATGTGATATTAAATTTTTAAGTGTTGTTTGTGCATATGAAAGTTTAGGTGTGAGATATGTAAATAAGAATTATGTGCTATGTGAGTAGTGAGCTAAAAGAGAAAAATTCAATTTTAGGCTCATGGAAGGTTTATGCCAAAGATTTGCATAAGTTGTCAGCATTCAGTGAAGCTCCTCTTGAATAGATTATTATTTCTAGGGCCATTCTCGTTGATTTGAGAGAACTTTGGGATTATGAAATAATTTTCTAACCAGAATCATACAGAGATGTTTAGCTAAAGCCTAAAAACTCTGATTAATTTTAGTCCTGCGAACCATTTCATAGCACTGTTGAAACTTGACTTTGTTCAACAAGATGATTGGGTTTGTATTCGAGATTAAACTCAAGTTGAGGAGCCACATGGTAGCTTTGAGATTAATCAGGCCGGATTGGGTTGAACGCGGTTTTGACTTTAATTTATTAAGTCAACCGAGGGTTGTGCCGCCCCGTTGGGCATATAAATCTCCAACATAATTGAGTTGAGACCAGTAAATGATGCGTGAGTTTGATCAATCTGAAGATCTCAATTAGGCTGATTAAGGGTTCATTTGGTTGATCAGGGATGATTTGAGTTAATCATAGCTTATGAGAGTTGACCAAGTCAATGCAGAACATGTTTGGTTGATTTTTGCTATACCAAGCCAATCTTGTTGTCGGAATAAGATTTCATCAAGTCAAGGTGCTTGCTAGTTTGGCCATACACAAACAAATTTTTTAGTTGAGGGGCCGTTGTGAGTTAGACCGATTACTTATAAATGACATAGACTGCTTGATATGGACTATCTATATGATGCTTTCAGCTTAACTAGCAAATTCATACTGAACAGCTGATATTCAAAAGGTTCGCTGAGGAAATTTAAATTTAAATAACAGCAAAAGTCAAGAAATTTTTTGTTGAAATGTGAACCTTCAACCGTTGCTGACAATATGATTAAGATTCAAAAAACTTTGTGAATGATACCTCCTGTTGACTTTAATTTTTTTATCTCTTTGTTTGAGAAAACTCTAAAATGTTTGTTATTTTTTTATTAAGAGTGATATCAAAGGAACGTTTCTCAAACCAACTGTCTACTTTCTAATTGCCACATTCTTCTGCCTTTTTTTAATGGAATACGAACACTTTAGTAAAATTTTAATTAATTTACTATAATATTGCTTGCAGTTGAATAGATTAGATAGTGTTTGATTTCTTAAGATTTAGCATTTTAGATCTCTTAAGAATATCTCTATTTTGCAGATAGGTCAAGGAACCTACAGTCATGTGTTCAGGGCACGTGACCTTGATACTGGAAAAATTGTTGCGCTAAAGAAAGTGAGGTTCGATAGTTTGGAGCCTGAAAGTGTACGTTTTATGGCTCGAGAAATCCACGTTTTGCGAAGACTCGATCATCCAAACGTAATAAAACTAGAGGGCTTAGTAACGTCGCACATGTCTTCCAGTTTATATCTTGTTTTTGAGTACATGGAGCATGATCTTGCTGGTCTTGCTTCTCATCCTAGTATCAAATTCACAGAACCACAGGTAAAATGAAAGTACATAAGTCTCTTTGTTTCATATTATTTTTCTATCATTCTAAATCGTTAATTTTTTTAAGAGAAATTTGTCAAAATGATCCCCTGACTCTTTGTAGGGAATCATTTGTCTCAAAATCTATAAAACTTTCAATTTAGGTCCCAAATGCTTCTTAATGGGGGCTAAAATACAATTTTATAGACTCCATACTAAAATGGCCTCACAGAAATAGTTAGGGTACTATTTTTACACTTTATGCTTTCTTTTAATGACTAAAGATGTAGAATTAGACCTTTGTAATCATGATCTTTTTTTTTTTAGGTAAAATGTTACATGCAGCAACTATTATGTGGTCTTGATCACTGCCATACACGAAACATCCTACATCGGGATATAAAGGGCTCCAACCTTTTAATCGACAATAATGGCATTTTAAAGATTGCGGACTTTGGCTTGGCAAGTTTCTTCGATCCCGGGCAACACCAGCACTTAACAAGTCGTGTGGTGACTCTATGGTACCGTCCTCCTGAGCTTTTGCTTGGTGCTACGGACTATGGCATTGCTGTTGATTTATGGAGCACGGGTTGCATCCTTGCGGAACTTTATGCAGGCAAGCCTATAATGCCGGGAAGGACAGAGGTAACTTCCCTTTACCATTAGATACTAATATGTAGCACCTATCCTTTATTACTCTACAAAATAAAATAAAATAAAATAAATGTTCACATTCTCTTGAACAATGTGGCAATGCATATGTTGTAAAGCTCCAAGTGGTCCTCTGACTCTTTGCATGAACCAATTTAACGGCAGAGTTTATAAAATTGTCAATTTATCCACGTATTTTTTTTATTATGGGTTGAAATAGTCTCCAGTAGGGAATTTTAGCACCTGTTAAAACAATTTAGGGATTTATTTAGCACTTTTATAAACTGTAGGAGTAAAATGACCCTATTTAAATAGTCAAGGGACTATTTTGACACTTACTCTGTACTTTAAGGCATTCGTTTCATTTCTGCATGCATCTTCGTTCTAATGCCTTAGTCCCATAGTTAATAAAAATATTAATTTAGTCTATAGATTTTTTTTTTATACAGGTTGAAATAGTCTCCAATGAGGATTATTTTAGCCCCCATTAAAATAATTTAGGAATTAATTTAGCACTTTTCTAAACTTTGGGAGTAAAATGACCCTATGTAAATGGTCAGGGGGGCTATTTTGACATTTTGTTCTGTATTTTAAGTAATTCAACTCATGCTTGCATGCATCTTCATTCTAATGCCTCTACAGGTAGAGCAGCTGCATAAGATTTTCAAGTTATGTGGTTCACCAACCGAGGACTATTGGTCGAAGTCCAAACTGCCTCACACCACCATTTTTAAACCACAACAACCTTATCCCCGGCGTCTTGCAGAAACGTATAAGGACTTACCTGCACCAGCTTTAGCTCTAATGGAAGTGTTATTGTCCATTGACCCGGCTAATCGTGGGACTGCGTCATCGGCACTACAGAGTGAGGTACGTAGACAATCAAAGCTAAATTGTCAATGCATTTGATGCCTTTTTAGTTTGCTTCTTGTTCATACTCAACTTTTGCTCCACTCAATGATAAATGAGCTCAGCACAAACAAACTTTTTTCAATTTAGTAAATATGATTGAGCTAATTCTCAAACAAGATCTTTCCTCAATCATATTCGACTAGCTTAAACCCTTAGAACAGACATTCAAAACCAATGATAGAGAGTACTTTTTCTTATTGTAGCTTATAATCCTTATAGAATAGGACTATGAAGTTTTGTTCAGTAAAACTATAATTATCTTTAGCTTTTAGTGCAAATTTTTGTTATGTGATCTTTTTTTTTCTGCTTATTAATCATTTTGCATTCTAATCTATGTACTTTGTAGCTTTTTACGGCTGACCCCCTTCCTTGCGACCCATCAACCTTGCCCACATACCCTCCAAGCAAAGAGTTCGACGCTAAAGTTCGGGATGAAGAAACTAGAAGGTGCACTCTCTTTCTCAATTATGGCCAAACTTAGTCTATAGAAGCCATTGTTAAATTCACAATTGAATGGATTGCCACAATGTTTGAAGACTTGAGTATTCTTTTTGCGATAAAAGGCTGCCTCAAGCCATTGTTTCTTTTCAAAGGAAATTAAGGGAGACGGAAGGGTATAGAAAGAAATAATTTTTTGTTTGTTTGCTTGGAAAGAAAACATAAATGGTAGGTAGAGATCAAAAAGGTTGAGGTCATCTTCCATGGCTTAAAGAAAAACAGAAGTTTCTTAATATTTTAAAGTTTTGTGGCATTATTTTTATGCTGAAATCATTTTTTTTTGTTTACATACATGGCACCAGAAACATTGCTATTTACTAATTTAGCACCCTATTTTATCCATTTTACAAATTCTCACTCAAAATCACAATTCATCATAAAACAACAACCTATATGTTTCATTTTTATCAAATTCTTAATGCTTTGATCAGGGTCACGTATATACATTGGCTCGATAGTTCAGAAATATCACTCGGGTGCTGGATTTTGTAAATAGCAATGTTTGGAGTGCTTATCCCTATTTTTTTTCTTAGTAAACTTTGAACCTCATTTTATCATCTGTCCAAAGTTGCTAAAGGCCATTGGGAATATAAAAATTAACTTTTTTACTACTTCAAATATTAAGCATTCAAATAAGTTGAGAATTTCGTGAGATGTGCATGGAGAATGGATTCTGCCTCTCTATAATGATAATGTTCCAACTAACTAACTAACTATACAGAATTTGTGGTGTTTGCATTAATACGAATTGATTGTGGTGTTTGTATTAATACGAATTGATACATTAATTATTTATTAGTTACCAATCATATTAATGATTTATGTTAATAATACTGTTGTTACATTGATAGGCAAAGTGTTAGTGGTGGCAAGGTGCGAAAACCGGACCTCGAAACAAGTGAACTCGAAGAATCAAGAGCTGTTCCTGCACGAGATGCCAACGGCAAGTTATCTACGTCGAAGAAGGTCGTTTTCTTAACCACTTTGCAAATCATGCCAAACACATTTGTCTAATATTGTAGTGGGAACTAGTATTAAGATAGTGAAATCCACATACATACCACACAATTCTTATGTATTTACATATCTAACCCCAATGTTTGATATTTACACTTATAACTTCTTGTTGTCATAAATCTGTGCATGAAAAGATGTATTTCTTTTTGAAAAAGATATAATAGTGTTATTTTTTATGTGATGTTGAATATTTGAGTGGTAGGTATTTAAATATAGATGTTTTGGTGCTACAGATGTAAATACATATGAATTATGTGGTATGTATGTAAATTTCCATTAAGATAAGTGGAACTCATATCAAGCCTAGCAAGTGCTGTGCTTCTATGTAAATTTGATAAATGAATTGCTAACATGCTTAACAGTTTAAAAATTGGGGCATTTACATATCACTCAATTCCTATGCATTTTCATATCTAACACCTAAATTATAGCTTTTTTTCCATTTATACCACCCAAATCTTTCATATCACATCAAAAATACCACATTTTTTAACTTTTAAGAAGTTAAATAAGCCTTTTCATGCATACGCAAGGTGCATATATGTACAATTTGAACTTTAGGTGTTAAATGTGTAAATATATAGGAACTAAAAAGTATGTACGTAAATCTTACTTTAAAAAATTAGGAGAATTCCTATATATTTTCATATTTAACACCTATAGTGTGATATTTACATTTATAACATCTTAATGTCATAAATTTATGCATGAAGATTATATCTCTCTTTTAAAATGATAATAATGATGGTATTTTTGATTTGTTAAATGATTTGAGTTACGAACCAAAATACGAATGTTTAAGTGTTAGATATGTACATGCATAAAAATTTTATGGTATGTATGTCAATGCCCCATAAAATTTTTTTAGGCGTACACTTTTAAAGTCTTACCATTCTGATCAACTCCTGATGAAACACGTATGATATATTGAAATCGTATTGTTCTGCTTTTATAGAAGAAATGGCAGGGACAGAGTAAGTCTAAGAGCAAGAGCGCGAAATTCAAATCACGTCCAGAGGAAGCCGCCACTGGATTTCCGATCGAACCGCCACTTCTGAGCTCACTCGCGCCTGAAGCCACTGAGTTTTCTCAAAGGCTTCACCCCCACAAAATTTCGCATTCAGGGCCTGTGGTTAGTCGAGGACCGCCGGCAAGGGTTCGGAAAAACGAAGATGATCTATTGAGGCTCGCAGCTGCCGCCAATTTATCCGGCCTTTCTAGTCTAGTGGCAGCAACCAGAAAAGCTGATTCTCTATCAGAAAATACTACTCATGATGGAAGAATATCGGAGTGTGGAAGTGATCACTCAGTGGCTTATCAAAAGGAGCATGGAAGGGATGACAACATGAACCAGTCTCTAGTAAGTATTTTGTTTTAAAATTTATTTCACATTTCAAATTAACTTAAGGGCTGTTTACACACATACCACCCAATTTCAATGTATTTACAAATCTCAATCCCAAGTTTTATTTGATTTTTTACTGTTATACCACACAAATCTTTCATGTCACATCAAAAATACCAGCATTTTAACTTTTAAAATGTGAAATATGCATTTTCATGCATGGCGAAGGTGGCGTATATGTAAAAATTGAAGTGCAGGTGTTCAATATGTAAATACCAATGAATTGAGCGGTTTGTACATAAATTTTCATTTATTATAGTATACCTTTACTTGTCTTCAAGTTGTAATTTGTGGCTTTAGAAGGAGAGATTTGTTGCTTCTTATGATTACCCAATAAATTTAAATTTAAATTTAAATTTAAGGGGCTTTTACATACATCCCCCACAAAAAAATGTCCCCACAAAAAATGTTACGCATTTACATATCTAACACAAACTTTCATATTTATATCCATTACATTCAAATATTTAACATCGCGTAAAAATGCTACCGTGACTATCTTTTTAAAAGTGAAATACACGTCTTCTTGCCTATATTTATGACACCAAAGCATTATAAATGTGAATATCAAACAAGGGATGTTAGATATGTAAATACATAAGAGTTGTGTGGTATGTATTTAAATCTCCATTAACTTAAATAGTTTGCGTCTTTCACTCCAAATTCTAAGTCAAATTGTGATCTTTGCAGCAACCGGGTTTTGGTCCGAAGGGCAAAAAAATACACTACTCGGGCCCGTTGATTCGCCCATTCGGGAACGTAGACCAGATGCTCAGAGATCACGACCGTCAGATCCAAGAGGTGATTCGACGAGCACGGATCGATAGGTCAAAGGTCAGGAATAGCCACGACAATGGCGGTCGAGCCGGTTCGAGTAACAAACCATACAATACGGGTGTCGCTCCTACGTATCCCTCTAGCCGAAGCTCGGTTATAGTCTTCACTACTAGCCGCGGGGCTTTACAGCAGCAACAGCAAGGTATTTAAGCCTTTGTTCATGTCCTTAGGCCTGTGAGTCTTGCCATTTTTAATAGGGTCATCTACATACATACCATACAATTCTTTTGTATTTACATTCTAGCAGCTAAACTTTCATATTTACACACAACACTCGAATCTTTTAATATCACGTCAAAAGTAACCCTATCGTCACGTATACCTTTTCATGCATAGGTTTAAAGTGCAAATATGAAAGTTTAGGTGCGAGATACGTAAATACATTAAGAATTGTGTGCTGAGTATGTATAGTGGTAATTGGGAGGAGGGAAAGAGAGAGTTGTTGATGTATAGAGGTCTCTCTATAATGTTATTTTTCCTTGGTTTAAAGTTGCTTGAAAGGGTGATTTATGCATTAAATCCTTTCAATTGTGAGGATGATGGTTCTATAGAGATAGATTATTGTTCTTCTAAAAGGGCAGAATTTATTCTCAATTGTATATTTATCAACATATTTGAATGATCAAATATCAAAGGAAACTATGGTATATATAGGAGCAAAAGTGGCTTTTAGCTACTTTGAAATTTAGCCAAGCTGCACGATAGATGCATCCGCTTGCGACATAGTGATTGAGGGTGTAATTTTTTGGTGCGAGTTCGAATCCCGCATGTTGTGGTCTAGGTGTGTACATTATAATTTGGAGGCAATTAAGTTTTATTTACATATCTATCTAAAATTTATTCGTTACATTTATACCACCCAATCTCTCATGTCACATAAAATATCACTGTTTCATATATGTAAAACTTGAGGATCATGTGTTAGACATGTACATAAATTGAGTGATGTGGATGTAAATCTTCTTATAGTTTATTATAATGTGGTGGTTTGCGTGCAAGAAAGGTAATGCTGGGGATGACGGTTCATTTGACTCAGATGATCAAATAAATTGAGAATATATAAGAGTTTAATAGAGTTTTGCTCATTAAACCCTATCATAGAGATATAATTTATCACTCTTCTTCAACAAGGAAAAAATATTACATCAGGATCCTGATGCAGTAAAACTGTATCAGGACTCCAATCACAATGCACTATGTCTACAATTCGGCTTCGTCATATATATATATATATATATATATACTTTTTTTGTATTCAGTAGGGCTGGATGGTACGAGAAAATATTACATCAGGACTGCACGGAGAGCTACGTGCGGAGTCCAAATCACATCACGTGGTGTGGCAAAAAAAAAAAAAAAAAAATGTCCGTTAACACAGAGAATATTCCTCCCGTATTATTGTGTTATTCGGGTGTATATTGTATGGTATTCATGTGATATTCTATTCTGAGAATATTTTTGGTTTTATAATAACATAATAACACATTAATAACATTTAAATAACGCACAATAACACCTGAATAACGCAGAATAACACGATGAGAAATATTTTTTGCATTACCGGACAAAATTTTTACTTTTTATGTCACGCGCCGCGTGGCACGATTTCGTTGGACTCTGCACGTAGCTCTACGTGCGGAGTCATGATGTAATATTTTCTCGGATGGTACACGTGGCACATTATGATTGAAATATTTATGATTGAAATATTGATATAGTTTTTGCATCCGTCGCAAGCTTTTGTTCAATATCATAGAAAGCACCATCCAAGCTGTTCAAGTACATGTGATTGTAATGTTTGAGGCAGGAAAAATTAGTTCTTCAAAAATTATGATATGAATTATATATATATATTTATATATTTTCAAAATAATCATACAAAAACTTTATAGCCACTAGGTTTTAATATGTCAGGTTAAAAAGATCAGCTTCTCACTAAAATTGTAATTGAGCCTAGTCGAGCCGGTTATGGTTTGGACTTGATTTTGTTGAATCATAAGTTGTTTATGTCGGATCTGAGCTTTAGTTTAAAACTATATTTGCACTCGACTTAGAATTTTTAATGTTCAGATTTACTTTATATTTATTTATATTAATTAAAAAGCTAAAAATTTAAATGATTATTCAATCATTCATAGAAAATTAAACATTCAATTTATAAATGATTTTTCACATAAAACTAATAAATAAGTAAACAAATGAGGATTTTATTTTTTATATAAAATAATTAATGAATGATCTAGTGAACCTAAATAAATAGATAATTAGAATTAACGAACGAGTCTGTTCGTGAATAAATATGATCGAGTATTAATCGAGCCGAGTCCGAGTTCAAGATGTCGAATCAATTTTTGACATTCGTATTTTGAGGGCACAATCAGACTTCTGATCATGCAACGAAAACATTTCAAATATACAAAATAATAATAATAATTCAAAGTTCTTATCTTTGATTTATATAACTCCCCTCTCAGCCATGCTGACAGTATTTGCAGTTCAACATATACAAATTTCAGAATTACAAAAAACAGAAAAAAAAATTGCAAAATTAATTTTTCCTCTTTAAAAACTACTCCTTTTCAGAAGATAAAAATTAAAAACTTGCTTCCTCTGTGGTTGGCCTCTTCAAATAATACCTCAGACTGTTGGCCAGAACCAGCTGCATGTTCTTGTTCACAGCTTCAGCTCTGTAACTCACATGAAATTTGGCTTTTGCTAACAGCCCCTCAGTATCAAACTCCCCAGACTGAACTGTTACGTTGATGTCAGTGATGATCTTAACCAGGTCGACCAGCAGCCCCGGCCGGTCCGCCGTGTCGACGACCAGCAAGCTTCGATTCGGTCCGTCGTCGTAAACGTTCACGTGCGTCGCAATATCGACGTCGATCTGCTCCTCCGGCGGCTCGATGCCGAACGCCGCTCCCATGGCCAACTTGCTACTGGACTCCTGTTGGATCAACCAGTAAAAAAATATTACGTGCGGATGAGCTAGGTGCGGATTACATGCGGATACTGCACCTAATATTCGTTTTATCGGAGAAACTATTGCATTATGACTTCAATCAGAGTCTGACATATGTACAGACTGACCCTCAATTTAACACATGAGTGGACCTACCTGTACACATCGTCGGGCCCTTATTAAAGTCTGATGCAAAACTGTATAGGGACTTCACTTTGCGTCCGACGTCCAATGAGCACTTGCCATGTAGCAAGTGAGCCCCCACTGGAATACACTCATTAGGTATGTTTTTTAGAGGGCTGGTGCCCACTTATTACATGACAAGTGCACACTAAACTCCGGACGTAAAATTTACATCCGGTATCCTGATAGAATAATTCAAGAAATGATTCGAAATGAAGATTACCGGATGGTATTCGAGAAGATTGTTGATTATTGTTAAGCGGATCGCTTCCAGAAGCTCGGGATCGTCGACTTTCCGGCCGGTGGAGCTGCGACAGAGCTAACATCGGTAAATAATAGGGGCTTTTACATGAATACCATTTAAGTCTTATGTATTTGCATACCAAAACATCTAAATTCTGATTTTTTACATTCATACCACCAAAAGCTTTCATAGCACATAAATACACATCACACGTTTCTTATATATTTACATATTTACCGCCTAAATTTTGACATTTACTTCTATAAAATTTGCTATGTTTACATTTTTACCTGGAAAAGTCAATAATAGTGCTATTTTTTTTGTGATATTAAAGCTTATAAAAATAAGGGGCATTTTTACATACATACCACTCAATTACTATGTATTAACTATTTACATATCTAGCACCTAAACTTTACATTTTATATTTATACCACTCAAATCTTTCAAATCACATTAAAAAACACCACCATTTTAACTTTTAAAATGTAAAATGCAACATTTCATGCATAATAAATAGGGTGTGGTATGTAAGAATTGAAGTATAGGTGTTAGATATGTAAATACGTAGGAATTGAGTGGCATGTATATAAATCTTCATAAAAATAAATACTAAAGTATAGAAGTTAGATATGTAAATATATAAAACTTGTGTGGTATGTATGTAAACCTCCCTTTGTTAAATCAAAGTTCCTCCATAAATCTACAATGTAAACTGGAAAAATTAGCAGCATTTACTCAGAGTTGTATTTCAAATATTGGCATTTACATGCATGCCACCCAATTCATATTTACATATCAAACACTTAAACTTCACTTTTTACATTTATGCCACCCAAATCTTTCATATAGCATCAAAAACACCACCATCTTAACTTTTAAAATGTAAAATAAAACTTTTCAAGCAAAAATAAGGTGGCATGTATGTAAAATTGAAGTTTAGGTGTTAGATATGTAAATACATAAAATTTGAATGTTATGTATGTAAAGCTTCCTTTCAAATACATCAAATCAAACAACACTTAGCCAAATCAAGTAAGGACTCATAAATTTCTAGCAGTCACCGCACTTAGCCAAATCAAGTTGCAAAATGCAGCTTTCCACTGCAGTTTTTTTTTTTTTTTTTTTTTGAAACATTAAGAAAAACACAGTGTTGTCAAACACAAAAAAATGTGATATGACACCGCAATGCAACCACACTGCTGCCCGAAACACGCCCTAAATCAAGAAAATTGATACTTACGCTTTAGTGATAGAAAACGTGTTGTGCTTGCCAGACGAGTCGAGGTACACATTAGCCTTCACAACATTGAGGCCAAGATTCTTAAGCGCGCGCATCTACATATAAAAATTTGGAAAATGTGAGCATATAATAATGCTGAAATATACTCGTTAAGGGCTTGTTTGGGAGCACTTTTATTTAAAAGCAAAAAGAATTAATACAGTATCAATAAGAGCACCGAGGCGATCGCCGAAAGTGATCTCAACGATGGTTGAATCCGGGTCCGAGTCCAAATCTATTATAACTTTTGGAGTAGGAACCAAATCAGTTCCCCTCCAACTTCCTTCCTGTTCAAGATTAAGAACAAAAAACTTTAATTCCAACAAATTAGAGGGTGTAAACAGTAGTAGAACTAAGATTTTATATAAGAGGAAGCCATAAACTCAGGTTTTGTGTGGAGTTGAAGCTTCTGCAATATACATAATTGCAGGAAAACTTAGGGTAATTCCCCATATTACACATAACCGCATGTGCCATCTCAAATCTAAGTAATGGTGCAATTTGTTGGGGTTAAATTCCTACAATACACAAGAGAATTTTGAACAAAATTTCATAAAGTGCCAAAATAGTCCTATAACTATTTACATATGATCATTTTAGTTTATAAAAACCCAGACTAAAATAGTCCTCATTGGAGATTAGTTCAACACATATTAGAACAGTTTGGGGACTATTTCAACTCATAATAGAAGAGTTTGGGGATTAAATTGATATTTTTATAAACATTGAGACTAAAGACTCATTTGGGGCAGCTTATTTGGTGTAGTGGCGTTTTGAAAACGCACCGGGCCTGTTTGGGTAAACTGCGTTTCGACAGCTTATGCATTATCAAAATGCTGAAAACAGTGTTTTCACACCGCATCTATCTAGGTACTGTGCCAGCTTTCTGGCTGCAGTCTAGCTTTTCTGAAAATATAAAAATTTGTAATAGACACCGCACCTAGCTTATCAGCAAATTATTCAATAAGTTGCAACTGCCCCAAACTTACCCTAAAATGACCAACTGTGAAGAGTCGGGAGACAATTTTGACATTTTTCTCAAATTTTATATTATCCTTAGTTGAATAGTAAGGGAGGCATAAGTAATTTACATAATACCACTCCAGTCCTTTGTATTTACACATCTAACACCAAAACATCTATTTTTTACATATAAGCCGCCATAACTATGCATGAAAAAAAGTATTTCACTTTTTAAAAATTAAAATTGTGATAGTTTATTTATCTAATATGAAAAATTTAGGCGGCAGAAATGTAAAAACCAAAAGTTTAGATGTTAGATATGTAAATACATAGGAATTGGGGTGATTTGTAAGTAAATGCCCCCAAAAATTAATTGAAATATTTATAAAAAAAAAAAGGTATTTGATGTAAAAAGTTTGCCTGCCCCTGTTAAATAGGTATTTTTTGCAAATCTAATAGGGCCAAAGCCACCACAATCTTTCTCTAATTCCACAACTAAGCTTAAGCAATGGTGCCAGTTTACCTCTACAGCAGTTGGAGATATAGCTTTTGGAATGTTGACAGCAACAACAGATAATCTACGCATCAAACAGAGCTGATTCAGTATCAAATTATCACAAAGAACTATAAGAAAATGCATATAAACAGGATAAAATCACACTCTTTCAGTTTATAGAAGACAATATGATAAGTGAAGAGAAATTTACATAGTAGCACACAATTCTTATGTATTTACATAACTGTCAAATTTACATGATTAGCACTTTGGTGCTTTAAGTTTTAACCCTATGGATAAAAAGCATAATAGTCCTATGTTTGATATAATATTAAAGATTTTAGTGCTATGAGTGTAAATATGACACTAAATAGGACGAAAATTTGACACTAAATAGGACGCAATGGAGAAAAAGGATTCATGTAGCCGACCCCACTTAGTGGGATTAAGGCTTTGTTGTTGTTGTTGTTGTTGTTGTTGTTGTTGTTGTAGTTGTTGAGTGTAAATATGACAGTTTAAGGGTGAGATATGTAAATACATAAGAATTGTGTGCTATTAAATGCAGGTGTACCTTCTTTTGAGTTAGCGTTATTATATCACAGTAATTATAGATATATTAGACCAATAAAAAGAAAGGGGTAATTACATACAGGCCACTCGAAACATCGATATTTACAAATTAACCAACTAGGTACTACTGAACTAGTATATTTACGCGTGTCATGTTCAAACTATTTAGAATTTGATAAAAACGAAAAAAAATGGTTTTGGGCTTTACCATGTTTTTTAATGTTTTGCAATTGCATAATGGAAATTGTAATTGAAAAAAATTAATTTTTAACAAAAAGAAACATAAAACAAAAGACAACCTAAATAAAAATTCATAGGAAAGGAAATAAAAGAGATTTGGGAAATGCCCCTAATTTCTCCCCAAATCATTGGTTCTCTTCCAATAAGCAATAAAACCCTGATTTTTCTAAATCTGCACATCTCCACTCCAGCATCATTTATATATATATATTCAAGCAACAATTTGAGTCTTGATATTAATAAGCACACATATATTTGATCATAGAAAACTGAAGAAAGTGATATTAAATCCAAATAATTTGCGAGTATCTAAGAATCTGTAACCACTTATGTAAAATTCTCAACTTGTTATTCGTTATTTTTCACCAAGGCGTTGTTTGGTAGCATACTATTAATATGATTTAGCGATGGATTTAGCTTAAATCCAAAGTGAACGCTAAATCCAACGCTTCATTAAATCAAAATTTCTCACGTTATGTATGTTTTTCCTCACGTTCCATCTCTTTCCCGATGTAAATCAGGATTTATTAAATCTGATTGAGAGGCAGATTTATTCCGTCATTGCTCGAGAACTTCAAGATAGATCCAGATTTATCGGATTTGATAAATCCTATTAAAGTTAAATCTAAGTTTGCAGCCAAACACGGCCAAACAATCCTAGAAAACCAGTCCTGAATCAAAACAATTGGGGGGAAAATTTTCAAATATCTTTTCAAAAATTTGGGGAAAAATCTCTCATAAAATTCCAACAAAATCAATTTTTTCAGAAATATGATGCATTGTCAGCTAGTCAAATCCACAAACACCTAAAGCGCAAGTATTCCATAACAAAAACAGATATCACACAATCATTAAAAAGGATGAAATACCTCCCTTTAGTACTCAGAACCCTAACAACCGAGCGAAAACCCCCAAACGAAGTACAATTTCTGATGCTTGAGAAACCCTTCTCCGCCGCCATTAACGAAGCACAAACCCCAGAAGCCATGGCCATCGCCATCTCCTTCTTCTATCTTCTCGCACAGTGAGCAAAGGAAATGAATGAGTTGTCAAAACGCCACCTTTATCTCTCTAGGAAGAAGAAGAAGAAGAAGATGACCTCCACCTCCAGCCAAATATAGCACAGGAAAGCGTGGGCTGGCTTTGGCCATTGGGAGGAGGAAAACAAAGCTTATCTTCGCAAAACTCCTCTCTTTCTTTCCTTCTCGGTCTCTCTCTCCATCCCTTTCTCGCCCTCTTTGGCGCTCATATTTCACATGGCGCCCACAGATCTCCAATTATCAATTAACTTGGAAGGAAGAAGAGTTTTAGGAAGCACCCAAACCAACCATTGCTTCTAGATAATGAAAAATAGATATTTAGTATTTCTTATGAATATCATATGATTTTTAATTTAGGGGGCATTTATATATGCACTACAAATTCTTTATTTATATATATTTTTATTTTAATAAATCCCGTAATAAAATTTATTTCACACGAAAAAAGGGTACAACAAAAGACAAAAGGAACGAACGACTCACACCAAAAAAGAAAATTTAAAGTTCCCCACCAAAAAAAAAAAAAAAAGAAAAAACAGCTCACCCCACCCATGAGTACAAAGAAAAAACAACGAAAACAAGTAAATAAATTAAAGTAAGTCGAGCAGAACAAGTTGATTAAGAGCACAAGGAACTTTCATGGATATAAAAGTTGAATTAAAGTTGATTTAAGAAGATTTCTCAATTTAGCAGCCGAATTAGCCACCTTAAAATGACTTGATTACTATATTGTAAAAGTTAAAAAGTAGTCATTTAAAGGTCATATTTAGATCAATAGCAATCATATCTTTAGAATCACATAAAATGATGTGATTACTATTTTTTAAAAGTTTTTTTTTTAGGTAAAAGAGACTTGACTCCCTACACGTAGGGTTGTAAATGAGTCGAGCTAGCTGAGCTCGAGCCAGCTCGTGTTCGGCTCGTTCGAAATTGACTTAGCTCGAAATCGGCTCGTATTCGAAATGGCTCGTGAACAGTGTGTTCGTGTTCGAGCTCGAATAATATTTTATTGTTCTTGTTGCATTTCGTGTTCGATTCGAAATTGGCTACGTTAGAATAAAAAACTATTATAATAATTATTTTTTAAAAAATATATTAATAATTTTATTTAAAAATTTTTCAAGAGTAAATTTCAATACAAAAATTCAAGACATTTATTAACTAAAAAAATATACAAGAACGATTTGGATACAAAATTTTACACAATAAAAATATTAATATTATTTTTAAAAATTTTACAAAATAAGAATCAATTTATCACAAATTTTATCATTTACAAAATCAACAAGAGTACAAAATTATAAATAAAATCTCAAATAAAAATACAAAATCTAAAAGAAAATAATATGGTACATTTCATTAAAATTTCCATTAAATTCACATTCTTATGCTTTATATAAACCTAAAAAAATAAATAAATAAAAACATTAAATTTAAACTACAACTTTGAATTAATTCTTTGATCTTTATGATAGACGATTTGATGATGATGGTGGGGTTCGGAAAAGGAGGATCCGCCGCCAAGAATTCTTCCAATGACCTGAAATGTGGATGGACATTTCGCCGGCTCCTGTAAGAAGGTATGCATGATATTGAGCAAAAAAGTATGAAAATTATGACATTAATAGTTTGATCTTATGTTGTTCCCACCCAAACTTAAGACGGGCTCAAAACTATGTAAGGGGACTTTGAATTGATTAATTTTGCCTATAGATTTGCTTAATTATCTCAATTTAATCCACAAGACTCATTACCTTAACTCGGGTCACAAATCAATAAAATTTTGATTAAATTATATATATAATAATACACCGATAAATATACTAATTCACATATATAAAATTAATTTATAGATGCATAAACAAATCAATTCACCAAAAAAAAAAAACAAACAAACAAACAAAAAGAATCTAAAAACTTCCTAGTTTTTAAAGAGACAACTGAATGTCTAGACAAATTAATTTCTTTACATTACATTTTTATATAACATTTAATTTGTACCTTTATTAGAATGAACAAATTTATCAAAATATGTTAATTAAATGTGAGCAATGTTAAGTTTATTCAAATTAGTATATTTCATGTGTATTGTATCTGATGCCAAAGAAATTGCTGACTAAGAAAAGAACCCAAAGACAGCTTTCATTCCAAGCTCCCTGCAAATTTCCCAGTTCAACTATTAATTCTTCTAATCTGGTCAAAGATAACAGTAACAACATGATTAAGTTAGATATCAATAACCCAAAAATAACCGGGGAAATTTACAGGTGGTAGCATTCTTGTAGCTAAATCACTTGAAGTCTTAACTGTCAATTTTGAGAAGGAAATAGATGATCATATCCACAAGAAGCCTCTCTTACCATGATCATATCCACAAGAAGCCTCTCTTACCCTGTTTAACATTTGTATCATTTTCTAAAATACACTCATATTCTACAAAAGGAATAGTCTTCAATACTTTCAACTTTATTGATTCATTTCAATCACCTAAAATACACTCATATCCTCATTATGTGGGTCACAAAAATGTAGAAAATAAATTTAGACTTACAATAAAAATTGATGGGATACACAAACCTTCCTTTTCACCCGTCTTTTCAATGTAAATGGCCGCATAATGAGGAGTTAATTCAAGGAGGGCAAATTGCCAATTTTCAGTAAGGTTTTCAAAATCAGAGTGAACTTCAACTACAATTTTGGATGCTTATAAACGGTAAATAAGGTTAAATTGGTTTGGATTACCAGAATAATCAAAAGCTTTTGTTGAGGGAGATGAGGTGATAGCCTATATTGAAATTGGGTGTTTCAATTTGCATGTTATCTTTTACCTGATGCCGAAAGGTGCAGCTGAGAATCCCCTACCAAGGGCTTTAAAATATGCTTCCTGAAATTTCCATGCCTTCATAGCTACAACAATCTTATCCATACAAGGGTGAGATCGTTAAGCAATATAACATGAAAAACATATTCAAAATTCCTAGAGCAGCAAACTACCATGTGTATAAGTACTTACATAGCAAACTACCATATGTATAATTACTTATATATGTATGTCAATATGAATGTTTAGGTTTTAGATATATAAATACATAAGAATTGTGTGGTATGCATATAAATGCCAACTTGTTTGCAAAACCTTGGATCTGCTATTGTGATATATTGGTAACTAAAGCATATATGATAAACTATACAACTAGCTCTCACTCCAACACGTTACCAAGCCCTACAGGCTATTGATTGCATCGGTTGCCTTTAAAGGCCATCCTTGATGCCTAGCTAGCATAGCAAAAAAGGAAGGAGCAAAAGAGCACTTCTCAATGCATAAGAAGTTGATTTTACCCATAAAATTAGAACATATGCATATTTCTCTCTATGGTTCCACTCACAAACTCAATGATACCCTGAAAATAAAAAAAATGATTAACATAAGGTTTTCATTATTCAATTAATTGGTTATTCCTTCAAATGAAGCAAGTAAAAATAAGTTAGATATTCACACTATTTCTCCTCGATCAAACACATGGCTGAAAACTAATTTCAATACAGCTTCCACGTTGTTCTGTTTCTATCTCATTTGCACTTCCTATCATTCAATTCCTTCAAACAACACTAGGTCATTGGGAAAGGTTGTGGAAGAAAGACATGACCATTCAGCCATGATTGATGACAGATCAATTTGTAGACATGTTCATGACCTCCATGAGGATGTAAAACAAAATTTCAATTCCAACATTATCCCACATTTAAGCAACACAAAATCCCACCACATACATAAAAGCACTAAGCCTTTGCAACCAATGAAATAAAAGATTCATAAAGACTGCCCAAATGGTCAGAATAAGGGTAGTGATGATGAGTCAATAACTTCTAATTCAAAACACCTTGATCATGTGATACATTACGTCATAGAGCAGCACATTAAAGAAAATTTAGCTAAATCCCCAACAAAAGGCTTTTATGGAAATTTAAGTAAAGGAAAGAAGCA
Organism: Papilionanthe hookeriana x Papilionanthe teres; assembly: GCA_022702705.1. NCBI lineage: Eukaryota > Viridiplantae > Streptophyta > Magnoliopsida > Asparagales > Orchidaceae > Papilionanthe > Papilionanthe hookeriana x Papilionanthe teres. The sequence continues at coordinate 2,242,100 of CM040430.1, read as the reverse complement.
TTGTATTCTTCAGTTTCACAGTCATCCATAAAAATAGAAACCGAAGCACAACACATACGCTTAAATATGTATATCACTGCATAAATGCACAATAGCCGAACTAAATTTCATAACAAAACTCTTATACCAGATCTCATCCATAAAAAATGCAGATATAAATGCAATATGCAAGATCTCGCTGCCAAAACCCTACAAAGCTAGATTTCATTCAAAAAATTTAGATAAATCTAAAAGAAATTTAAGAAAATTTAAGATAAGAGGCGAACCCGAAGATAAATATGAAATATTATAGAAAATATACTCAAAGATAACACCTCAAACAAGCAACCAATGAACCAAGCAAGAAAATCGAGCAACATATCGAGCCAAAACTGACTATCCGAGGACAATAGAAGTAAGTATTAGCAGAAGAACGCAGACGACAAACCCTAACCAGTCGCGACCGCCGACCGAAAGGGTCTTAAGAGACCAGAGAAGACGGAGAAGAGTAGAAGAGGAAACGGGAGAGGAAGATAACAACTCAAACAAGCAACCAATGAACTAAGCAAGAATATCGAGCAACATATCGAGCCAAAACTGACTGTCCAAGGAGAATAAAAGTAAGTATTAGCAGAAGAACACATACGACAAAACCTAAGCCGTCGCGACCACCGACCGAAAGGGTCTTGAGAGATCAGAGAAGACGAATAAGAGTAGAAGAGGAAACGGGAGAGGCAGCCGAAAGAGAAGTTTCGAGAGGCGAATGGGGATAGGGGAGGCCAGTTAGGGTTTTTTAGATTATTATATATATTATAATTATATAAATTATATTATATTATTATATAAAAAATATAATATTTATATAAGAAATATTAATATATTATTATTAATAATTTATTATATATTATAACAGGATTTAATTTTATAAAATATGCTAATTTATTTTTTAAAAATTTTAATTAATTATAATTTTTAATATTTAATTTTATGAATATTTATTATATATTTATATACTTATTTATTTATTTATTTTCGAGCCATTTCGAGCCGAACACGAGCGAACAATTTGTTGTTCGTGTTCGGCTCGTTTACATTTCGAGCTTAAAAATTTGTTCGTGTTCGACTCGTTAGGCTTAACAAACGAGTCGAACACGAGCTGTTCGCGAATAACGAGCCAGATTGACAGCCCTACCTACACGTTCCATCAAAAAAGGGGAAATTACAAAACCGGGAAAGATGTCCTATCTAACCCTGCACATATAACTCACACAAAAAATAGGAATCTAAGACCCTCTTTCCAAAAAAATTTAAAAATACAATGCACATGACTAGGGGTGTAAACGAACCGAACACGAACGAATAGAGCTAATGTTCGTGTTCGAAATGTTCGAACACATCACTGTTCGTGTTTGGTTCGTTTGCTCATCGAATGAACACGAACTTCATGGCGAACCGAACACGAACTGTTCGCGAACAACGAGCTTTTTTGACAGCTCTAGCTTTGATAGGCTACTTCCTCAAAATGAAGTAAATTGATCAGGTATTTCGTACACATCAGGTAACCCATACTTCCTCAAAATGAAGCAAACCGATTAAGGCGTTTAGGGTTTTGATTAGGGTTTTATTTTAATATATAGTATAGTATATTAATTATAAATTATAATATTTATATTAATATAATTAATACTATAATATTATTATTGTTATTAATAATTTATCATATATTATAATTTATAGAAGTTTAATTATTTAAAATATGATAAATTTTTATAATATATAATTATTTTTAAAATATCATAAATTTTTTATATATAATTATTTTAAATTATTTTATATTTCGAACAATAACGAACCGAACACGAACGAACACATCACTGTTCGTGTTTGGTTCGTTTAACAAATTGAACGAAAAAAATTGTTCGTGTTCGTCTCGTTTGCTTATCGAACGAATCGAACACAAATTTTTTGGCGAACAAAACACGAACTGTTCGCGAACAACGAGCTTTTTTGACAGCCCTACACATGACTCAACCACACACACACAACATCAACACAACTAACAATCAGACAAAGTCAAACAAAACAGATCATAAGGAAGATACTTAGAAATAATATGATTAATCAAATTTAATCCAACCTTAGCAGTCCAATGCGCAGCCCAATTGTCATCCCTTTTAACATGCTGTCAAACAACAGTTAATTACTTAGCCAACGCAAAAATCTTCTTCATTTATAAATTTAAACTCAAATTATGCTCCTGCCAAATACAAAACTTCCAAAAAATCAAAGAATCAGTCTCAATAATAAGGAATTTCCAGCCCCAATTAATAGCCACTTGCAACCCAAAGACAACCGCATCAGCTTTCGCAACTAAAAGAGAAACAGGGATAGATAGAAGCAACCAACAAAGAGTAAGGCCTAAAATATCCCTAAAAATACCACCAACACTTGTTTTATGTTGATTCCAACAACCAGCACAGTTCAGTTTAATGAAAGGAATACTCAATTTAGTCCATTTAACCGCAGAACAGAGCTTAGAGTGGTTGGGTAAAGGAATAGCCAACAGCTTCAAAACATCTGTTAGCTTACCTGAAACCCGTCTGTTAGAAGTTAACCACTTAAATCCCTTCATAAGATAACAAAAGATAAGACAAACAGTATGATTCACATTAGGAGAAGCATTTTGAAACTTAGCCTCGTTTCTTGCAATCCAAATAAACCAAATGGTAACAGCAGGAACAACCAGGAAGAAATCATGACCAAGATTCTTCCAGCTATGAAAAAGACTGGGAATATCAGTAAAATTAAAGTTATAATCAAACAAATTAAATCTTGCAATGATATGATTCCAAACCGCATCCGCAAAACTGCAACCAGTAAAAAGATGCATATAAGTTTCCTCATGCATCCTACAGAGTAAACAACACGAAGTGATTCTTAACCCCTTAAGTTTAAGCAAATCATCTGTAGGAATAATCTGATGAAACACCCTCCATATGAAGAAAGATATAGAAGGCTTAACCCACGCATTCCAATTCCAACTGAGATCGAGGCCTTGAAAATTTTGAAAGGAATTAACAAAACTCTTAGAATGAGAATCACCAATTTTGCCCTTAATCTTAGGCCTATCATTCTTATCATTCAAAATAGGAATAGAAGCAAAAAACTGAGCCTCAGAATGAACATAATTATTAAGATTATTAAAGCGCTATTTATTATCTAACCAAAAATCATTCACTTTAATATCAATATCGTAAGGACCCCCGTACCAACCAGCTAAGGGTCCTCTACCAGTCCAATCATCAAACCAAAAAGAACAATCACCATGCCACTATTTTTTAAGAGTTAAATACATATTTTTATTGTAGATTTATGATGCCGATTTTTAATTTTTTACCGTGAGATTTGTAAATATATAAGAATTATGTGATATGTGTGTAAATTTCTCTAAAATTGAATTATCAGTGCATATTTTAAAGTACAAAAAAAATTTAAATTATTGGATAAGTGACGTGTGTAAGTTTACTTCATGATCTTAAAATTTTATTTTTATTTCACTTCAAATATTTTTTAAGTTTCACTCCTAAATTAATATACACAGAATTAATTTACTTGGGCTGCCAAATCACACATTTTTTAAATATATATATATATATATATATATAAATAGCACTCTAATTCATTTTTATTAGGACAACTAGGTAAAATTCACAGCAAATTTATTTATTTTTATTGAATTTAGATTTGTTTATTATCAGTAGTGGATCATAATCATAATATTAATCTATAGAAAAATATGAGAGCGTGTCTATGGGTATTGTTTAAGTTAAAGAAGTGTTTGGGGTGGCTTCTTAAAAAGCAGCTGCGAAGTTGTTTTTTGGAAAAAAAGCGTCACAATTGGTATCAGAAAGCTATTGTTGAAATGACAGGAGTATGTTTCGATAATATGTTGTGGTGTTGTTGTTTCTAATGAAAAAAATAGTTGACATATTAATTAATTGAATGACTGCTATTTTTAAATTAATAATAGCGGAATAAAAAAGATAGCTTCAGCAATACAGAAAACAAGCTATGAGTATAAATTTCTCCAATACATCAACAATACAGAAAACATTTTCATGCATAATACAATAATAAGACCTACTAAAATAACCAGCAAGGCTATAATGACACCCGCTTTCATGTTCAGACGATCAAATCTTTAGAATAATTTCTTATCTATAGCATTTGACCTGACTTGATCACTATATGGAACGAACTCATCTATATCACTAGTCCATCAAAAATGCATGCAAAATTCACGTGTCTTATTTTTGGGACCATAATAAAATCTTTTCCCATGGGTGTCTTCTATCCTTGATGTGTATTCAGAATATTGTGTTCCACGATGATAGTAGATAACTCTTAAAGTACTTGATGACCATGAACTCATTTTTTCTGAGATTATAATATATTATGTTTTAAGAAAATAAATATTTGGTTTCAAATTAGAAGAAAAACACTCAAGGAAAAAATATCCTTCTATAATGTTATATATCAACAAATCCTCAATACAAAACACTATATAAATACATAAGGTATACATCAACAAATCCTCAATACATCTAGAATAGTAAATACTTATAATAAGACGTTACAAAATGCGACATAAATACACCCTTAATTGGTTTATCTCCTAAACACCCTCCCCTTCAAATGCATTGAAGTCATTTGTACCAAAATCTTCATCAGACAATAATTGTAATGCCCGATATTTGAATGCTTCCACAAGAATGCATATTAGATCTTCATCTAAGACCTTGAAATCAATATTGTCTCGAGATGAATGCCTCCATACAAAATTATGTAATGTTGTCATTTCAATGACTATCTTTACCTGTTTTTGAGGGAATATATCGACATATCTCAGTGTATGACTCGCTTCTTCTTCCATACTCCGAATGCACTCCTGATAACACTCCGTGATGATGAGTGTCTTTTATTGAACAATTCATTCCTCCCTCTAATAACTTAGTCGTTAATCTCAAAAATCAGAAATGTCCTCATGTCGGGGATGGTTTTTAAGAAACCTTGTTGAAATGGCTATGATGAGATAATGTTTTTCTCAATAATGATATCATCACTACATATCTTTAAATCAAACATTTCATATATGGTCAAGAATGTACTAACTTGGTAGAGGCATTATACATTTGTATTCAGGTCGTCGAGTAGCAAATTTGAATATGTAACTATCACGAGCACTTCCTTCCCATCTAACCATCAATAATGTAAAACACATTTTGAAGTCATAAACTGCTAAGATAGTTTGTTTAGCACATCCATAGTCTCCGATATATGTAATCTTTTCATTGTTACCAATACATGTTTACGAAAATAAAAAGCAACAAACAACCATAGAGGTCAATTGAGAAGCCAAAATTACACAATCACATAGGTCAAAACAAGAAGTAACAAATCACCATCACAAACGACAACCGAGAAGTCCCAATGACAATCAAAACTTCTACATCACATAATTCGTATAAATATACATATCAAACCGCTAAACTTTAATATTTATCTATATACAACTCAAATTTGTAACATCACATAAAAATGTCATTGATGGCAGTTTTTTAAACTAAATTACACATTTTACTTAAGCAAATTTCAAAATTTAGACGCCAGATATGTAAATGCATAAGAATTGTGTTCAAACAGTACTGCACAGTTCAAATGACAAGTACCAAACCACCACCAGAGAGTAAAACCAAGATGCCCTAATTGCACATTCACTTGGTGAAAATTTAACTCAATACTTCTCTTTTGCTTCCTTAATGATGATGCTCTTTTATATCTCGAGTAATTTGTGCTCTTTAGAGGATTTTTTTTGACTGAATCATTGTAAGTCTTCGTAGAATGCAACTTTATAATGGTTTAGTTTTGGGGCATTTATATACATACCACATAATTCTTATATATGTACATATATAGCATATAAACTTTTATATATTTATATGTAAAACTCAAAACTTTGACTTCACATAAAAAGTATCATTATCATTTATTTTTTAAAGGTGAAATATATCTTTGAACAACAAGGTTTTATAAAAAAAATTAAGACGTTATAAATGTCAATATCAAACTTTGGGTGTACGACATGTAAATGCATTAACATTGTGTGGTATGTATATGGATTTTCCCATTTAGTTTTTTATGTGCATAAGAAAATAGAGAAGTGGAATAAGAAAATCACATAGCTAAAATGGAAAGCAACAAACCATCACTATAGAGGAAAACTGAGAGGCCACACAACAAAATCACATTGGAAAAACGATAAGCAAAAAATCACCACCACAGAGGACAACCGAGAAAAGAGGCAACAGTTAGTACATACAAAAAGAGGCGGCAATAGCAAAGCCAAATGGAGGGGAGAAGAGCAGAGGATTTTGAATTTACCCTAACACCTGCAATGAAGCTGAATGGAGGGAGAAGAGGACCGCGAATTTACCCTAACGCCCACACGAAGCCGAATGGAGGGAGAAGAGGACCGTGAATTTACCCTAACGCCCATAATATCGGAGATAAAACATGATATTTACCGAATTGATAAGGATAGAGTAATCTTTTTGCACCTGGACCGCAATTAGAACCGCAGAACGAAGGCCAACGTTGTCGTCATTCGATGTTTTTGTCGTTTCAAAAATAGTTTTTCGAGTAATAGCATGAGAAAAGTGGGTTCCCAAATGCCCAAGAACTATTTTTCAAAATGAAAAACACAAAGAAAGCTCCCCCAAATGCACTACTGAATATTGTGATGGAAGTGAAAAAATATCTTTCCTACTGCGAGCATTAATAGAGCAAATATAGTCAACTAGGACAAATAATATAAGCATTATGCTCTTAAATATGATATAAAACGTCGATAAAAAAAAGGAAAACAAAAATATGATCTACAAGATTTGATTAAAAAAAAAATCAAATTTCAATCTTATAAATATGGAGGAGTATAAATTAAAAAAATTATTCAATTGATTAAATTCTATTCTTATTAAACGATTGAGAAAGATGGAGAATATCTCATCAATATGTTAAAGCAACCATTTTGGCAGATAAGAAGTCGAAGTTCACTAGTAAAGAAGGCTTCGTCAAATTAGTTTTAGTCGATAGAGTTGTTGCCCAAACATTTGATTAATTCTAAAAAATTTTCTTGTTTCATAAATATATGACCAAAAGTTTCCGGATTAGGTTCATGATGCACAACTAGTTAATTCATCCAAGAGAATAACTCGTCTCTATAGAGATGAACTCTCATAAAAGATGAATTCCCGACATCTCGGCCTCTGTCCAGGAAAAAAACATCTTGGTCGTCTCAAAGGGCTTGGATCAGTAGATTTTTCGACTGTGCATCAAAAGTACTACATATTAGAAAAGATTTATTAGGTTCGCCTTCTGTTGCCTGGATCAAGTATGGACTTGTTGATCTCGAGACCCGTTCAAGCAGATTTTCAAAATCGAGTGGATGTCACTCCACGCTTCATGACTGCCTAGAGGTAGCAAGTTATGAATTGTTCTAGGTTGCCTCAATGGGGATCACTTCTCTATCACCCAAAAAGAATACATGTATAATTGAAGCTGCTAGATTAGGTTCAAAGAGTATAGTCTAGTCAATTAACATGTCAATGAGAACAATTCTACCAAAACAGGAGCTCATCCAGAAGATAAAATCATTCAGGAGAAATAATCTTCTAGGAAATGAATCCATCAAAGAGAATAACTCTCCTAGGAGATGAACTTCTCATGTAGAACAATTCTCAAAATTGATGAACTTTTCTTGAAGGTAAACCATCTTAGTGGAAACATTTATGAGGAACAATTATCAAAACAAGTCACTATATGCACTATATGAAGCGTATTATAGTGCCAATATCATAATAAAACATAAAACATAAAAAATAATATCTTTTAGGATAAGTATAAATAGCATTATGTTTATCATTGAAACATACAAACCTGCCCACCTATAAATAATGATGATCATTGCATGAAATATGATCAATCCTCATACATTGGAGAATATGTATATCCTCTGTTGAGAAATTTAGGGCGAAAAATAAGAATCGACACAAATATTTAACGAGGTTCGGCAAAGATGCCTACGCCCTCTGGAGCAGAGCGGCGACTTTCTTCTTCAATTTCAGAAAAGAGTACAAGACCCCCCTTAGGATTACAATAGACACATATATAGCTCTGATTTACAATATGTAATTATGAAATTACCCCCCCCCCCCAACCCGTGTAATGTAACTCCCCCGATTGGATTGATGCTGGAGCGAAACGGAGCGAGCCAGCGTAGTGGAGTAGAAGCATCTGTCCTTCCTCTCCACTCCACTGGCTCGCTCTGTTCCGCTCCAGTATTTATGTCTTATCTAATATATGAGTCATACCTAATATTCTCGAAATTCATTCTCTATTGCTTATCATTTTAAGTTTTCTCAACGACAAAACTTTTCCTTTTAGGTCTCATTTAGGGTGCGTTTGGGAGAGATTATTTGCAGCTGTGGCGTTTTCAAAACGCCATAGATGTATTTGAATATCACGTTTCATCAGATTATTTAGAATCGTGATTCTTATTTTCTATTAGTCGCGGATCGCGGGGTCCTGCCCACGATCCGCGATTCCTTTCTTCTATTGACGATATTTGCCCTCGCGAGCCGTAGCACGATCCGTCTTCTTCCCTCAGTATCCAGAGCCTAGGGCGCGGCTCGATCCGTCTCCTTCCTCGCTTTCCAGAGATCTAGCACGGCTCCTTCCTCGCTATCCAAAGATCTAGCGCTGCGCGATCCGTCTCCCTCCCCGATCCCGCAGCACCCCGTTCCTCCTTTACACGCCGTCGAGCCCGTTTTGCTTTCGACGGGGAGCCACTCTCTTCTCATGGAGTGCATACGTCGAAACCGTGCTTCGCGAGTTGAAGGTGAAGTGCGGAACAGGGGATCTGCTTTGATGATGTAACTGTCCATCCGAGCCAACCAACTCCACATTTCTTCTGCCTCCTCTCCTTTTCTCAAACAGGTTTTCTATTGCTCTATATAAAATTCGAGTAATTCCGCAGCCTACAGCCTGTTTTGTAGCAGGAATTGAGCAAGATTTAACCCAAATCCTGCTAAACAGCAAAAATGGCATTTTAAAATTCCACAGGTTCTTAAATCCCGTTTTGCCTTAAATCTTGGATTTAGTTTATCCGGTTGGACAACGGTTTTATGAGATTTGGATTAGTTGAAGAGCACAAAGGCGGGTGGGAGTAAGGGATGTGGGAAGAAGGGGACAAAGGCGAGGGTTACCTTCCTAATGGTTTTGGGTTAAATCATAGCGGAAGGAGAAGAAATATTGGAATTTTGGAAGGCATTTTATGCTGCAATCATGTTGTTGCATTCCCAGCTAACTCTAATCTAGTATTTATGCTTTAACTGTTACATAGATACCTCTTAATTTCTATGTGCTTATAGATTTAACAGCTAAACTTTCTAATGCCTGTACAATTTAAATCCCCTTGAGCTTTGGAATGGGAATGAATATTGGTTTCATTCGTGATACTTGGGAGTGATTATCAGAAATGAACTCCCATTAAACCGTGAAGATATTTATAAGCTTATAAAAGTTAAATCCTCATTTATTCATATACTGACCAGTCACCGAATGCCTTTTTTAATTTTATTTTGGGGAAGAGTAAGTTTGGAGAAACTTGTGATATGCAAACCGATTATATATGTTGATATGTTGATGTTTCTTAACGTAAGAGGCTTGGAATTGAATTTGACTACAACTTCCAATTGATTTGTCTATGGAAGATTTACATACATACTGCCAACTTCATATGCACTTACATTAAACTTTTGCCTTTCACATGTATACCACTTCAAATTCTTAAAAGGCAAAATATACTTTCTCTTGCATAGATAAGGTGGCAAATACATATAAATGGAAGTTTAAGTGCTAGATAGATGAGCCCATTAGAATCTGAGTGGTAAGCATGTAAATCTTCCTAATTCATAATATAAGAGTCATAAGTGACATGAGGTATTGAAGAAGAAGATGATGATGAGGGAACTATAATGCTATTATTATTTAATGTTTTGTAGAGTAGGAGAAAGGCATCTATAATATAAATGTTCTGTTTGTTGTATTGAATAATAATAAGTCATAAGTGACCTGGCCATACAATGCATCATAAAATTTTTCTGGGTATGACGAATAGAAGCACTATTTGGAGATCTGTTACTTTTTATGATCTCAACTTCTTCTTTGCAATTTTATGGAAGTTTCAAACTTGGGTTCTTTTTGCTTATACCACTGCAATTATAATGTTTAGAGTTGGTTATTCCATAATAGAGCATGAAATCCAGCTGAGGTATGAAGTAATTTATGGGAACCATTTTTTTGTCAACTGCACTTTGCATTTTCTGCAGTTCTGAAATTGCCGGCTTCTTGAAAACATAAGGAATTGGGTGGCATGTATGTAAGTGCCCCCATTTATTAACTTTTCTCGTTCATTTCTTGTTGAAAACATGCAACCTAAAATAAGAATTTATATCTTAATAAAATTTTATTAATCTTAGAGGAGTAAAATTTGTTATTTTTCTGGAAACAACTGCAAAAAAGCTGTTTCGAAACCGCAGAAACCAAACGAACTTTAATGAACTATTCATTTCGAGTGCATAATAGTCATTTATCCACGACATTACAGAATCACTGTTTTCCAAACGCTCAAACCAAACAGACAGACAGATTATCCGGATCAGCTGCTGATCAGCAGATTATCCTGATAATCTGCTTATCCTGATAATCTGGATAATCTGCAGCTGCGCCAAACAGACCCTTAATTTCTATGATCATTTGTTGTGGATCCTCTAAAGTATGAAACACCATGTGGACCAAGGACCACACACATTTACCTAGGAGCATTTATATGTGCATGTGGTATCATTTATACGTGCGTTAAATGATGATTGTGACATAACATTTATGATGAGAAGATTAATACTTAATTCTCTTCCCTTTGATTGAAATCAAACCACATAACTATATCTTGGAGTTTTTATATATGTTACATTTTTATACTACAAATTATTTGACGAACTCATTAACATCTTACAATTATTCTTTGCATGCAATCTTTATTTATTTGTTGATTTGGTCTCAGTTATAAATTGTCTTGAATTCAATTTCTTTCCATCATAGTCTTCAATGTATATATATATATATTGAAAATAAAATGGGTATAAAAGGATCTATGAGAGGGCCCCATAACCTAACCTTACAATACATATCCCAATAAAAAAATATAGAAAGACTCAAACTACATAAAACACAAAACAAACAGATAACAAATAGCTATGGACGAGATAATTTAGTCCTGCCTCTTCTTCTGGTTCTTGTAGCGGAGCCAGATAACAAACTCTGTTGTGTTGTGTCATTGTCAGGAGTGACCACAGTATCGTCCATTAAGTCTCCAAGCTGGATAGTGCCCACTGCTTTCTTCTTTCCGCCGAGAACTGTAAACTTGACATTCTTCCTCTGAAGACTAAGCATCTCCATGTTGAGCAGGATCAGCATGTTGTTGGCCTTACCTTGACGATCCTCCAATACTTGGGAAACCCCATCTCTCTCAATAGGCAGGTCTACTACAATTAGGGAGTCATCAACTACATCCACAATATCAGTAATATATTTTGTGTTTTGATCAGAGTCTGCCTCATTAGCACTGGGATATTGCATGTGTGTGTGTATATATATATATATATATATATATATATATATATATATATATATATATATATAGTTTAATCCTTTTCGAACGTCGAGTCGTATATTGTTTGTGGGTTCACACAATACAGGAAAGACCTATGCAAGGAAGGTGAAAGAAGAGTATGCATGTGTTATCTAGACCTGAATAATGTGTTATATTTTTCGATCCTCCTTTGAAATAGCGGAGAAGATAATCTAATGAGAGGAGGGGGCAAGAGAGATTCTATAAGCAATGAATAAAAATTTTATTATTCCATTACTCTTTTTTTAGTCGTATTTCAAAGCTACAATAGAATAAAAGAACTAGATTTGTATAACTGAAAGCTCCAAGATCAAGTTCATGGAGCATAATCAATTAACTCGTCAAAGAGAACAACTATCGCAAGAGATGAACTCGTCTAGGCGATAAACTCATTCGATCAAAAGAACAACTCTTACAGAAGATGAATCCATCCAGGAGAATAACTATCCTAGGGATTAACTTGTGTGCGAGAAAAATCTCTGAATATATGAACTTGTCTTAAATGTTACTATCCTAATAGAAGCATTTATGAGGAACAATTATCAAAATAAGTCATTATAAGGAGAAAATTGTTGTGCCAACATCAGAAGTAAATATTAAAAATAAAAAGAATAACTTTTAGGATCTGTGTATAATAACAACATTATTTGTATCGTTGCAACATTGAACCAACCCACCTATAAATAATGATGATCATTACATAAAAGGACATTGATCCTCATAAATCAGGAACACGTATTTTCTCGAGGATTCATTCTCTATTCTCTAATCCTATCCTGTTCATTCTAACTTTTTCCCTCGAGTGTTGGTCTACAAACAAATTAGAATATAACTGATGCGTGCTAGAAAATTCGCGGCGGTATAGTAGCGGATTATTGCCTCAGCGTTGTACGAAAATTCAGCATACACACAGATAAAAAATAAGCGGTGACGACTCTAGGAGTTTTTACGTGGAAACATGTAAAGGAAAAAACCACGAGCCCTGACCCAGTTGAGATAATCCACTATTGATTGATGTTTACAGAAATCCTCTGTCCCACAGACGGGAGAGAGTAATTTTATGTTTCAGACTAAAATGTCGACTGACGGTGTCTGGTTGGTGGTGATTGATGATGATTGATGGAGGTCCACGGTGACGGAGGATGACGGTGACGGAATATGACGGTGATGGAGGTCGACGGTGACAGAGGTCGACGGTGATAGAGGTCGAAGGTGACGGAGGTCGATGAACGTCGGCGGTAGTCGACTAAAGTCGGGGGTGGTCGACGGCGATTGGCGGTGATGTTAAGCTGCAGCTTCTCGTTAAGGCCTCAGACTCTCTCTAGGCTTCTTCCCCCTCATGTGAAGGTTTGGGGTCTATTTATAGTGTTTTTAGTGCAATTAATGCAGTCATTTTTTTATCGGATGGTTCAGATGGCTTCTCATGATCAGACGACGTTTAAGAGACATTTGATAGCCTTAACGATGTCAGAATTGAGTGATCTTGGGTTCGTTGGATTCGACTTGTTGAGACGCTCGATTTGAGTTGGGCTTGCTAATTTCGGCATTTGTTTGACCTTCCAAATGTGTCCGTAAATCTTCTAATAATGGTTTAATGACTTGATCTTAGCTTGATTTGACTCGGATTGAACTAATTTTTATATCATTAGGTCCGTCTCATCGAGCCCGTCAGTTTGACTATAAGTTTGCTGGAATCAGAACTCTGGATGACTTTTTATCAAGATTTGTACATTTCTTGTTCAAAAGATTGTACCGAGAACCGTATCAGATTATGAAAAATTATTAGTAGCTATCATCAACAATGAAACCCTTTCTTTTAACAGCCATTTAATTTCTATGATAAATTATTGTAGACCCACCCTACTAGATATGAAATACCAAGTTGACTAAGGACAACACACATTAACTAAGGAGCATTCACATTTATATGTGCATGTGACATCATTTATTCTTCTTTGTTTCATTATTTGTTGGTTTATTTTAGGGCGTTAAATGATGATTGTGACTCACCATTTATGATGAGTAGATTAGTATTAAATTCTCATCCGCTTTGATTGCAATCAAATGATATAAATAAATCTTCGCATTTTTATATACTTACATATTTATTTTTTGCATATATATAGTTCACTGATCCAAATTTATAAAATATTTTCAGCTTTTATCTGTCATTGCTGAGATATTATCACCTATATATATTGTTGAATCCTTTTAGGATATCGGTTCTCGTATTGTTCATCGGTTCACACAACTCGAGAGAGACCTCTGTAAGAAAGATGAAAGAAAAGTATGGACGTGTTCTCTAAATCTAAATTATGTGTACTATTTTCAATCATTTTTATTGCAGAGCAGAGAATATGATCTAATGAGAGAAGGGGGCGAGATTGTTCTCGCGAAAATCACGAATTGAGATTACTTGAATAAAGACCGGATAGTCGATTATCTTTACAATATCTCCCCTCCCCTTTTATGCATCTGAATTATGTGTTCTATTTTCCAATCCATCTGTTGCAGAGCAGAGAAGATGATCAAATGAGAGAAGGAGGCAAGGTTGGTCTTGAGATCACTTGAATAAAGACCGGAGAGTCGATCATCTTTACAATATCTCCCCTCCCCTTTTATGCATCTGAATTATGTGTTTTATTTTCCAATCCTTCTCTTGCAGTGCGGAGAAGATGATCTAAAGAGAGAAGGGGTGAGATTGATCTCGTGAAAATCAAGGATTGAGATCCCTCGAATAAAGAAACGGAGAGTCGATCATCTCTACGGTCCCTCCCCTCCGCTTTCATGCAGGTTCAAGAAATATTAAAATACAAGCCATAACATACGAAATATGCTCTCGAAGTCTCGTTGAAAAGATTGCAATGTATCTGTTTTACGACTGATAAATGAAGATGTGGCATATATCAATTATGAACGCTAATCCTAACTTTTGCTTGGCAGCTTCCATGTAGATGGGCCCTCTAGGCCCATGACTCCATGAGGTATGTTGGGTATGTGCTTCAGCTAATCAATAACTTTGAATTTACAAATCCAACACCTGACATTTAAATGAAAAATTATTGCGTCCGGACAGCGTACGTAAAGTTATGTCCGGACTCCAATTATACGACGACACGTGTTCGTGTCGGTCCCATTCTTCAAAACATAAAAATATAACCCGCGGTCGTATTAGAATATTACGGATACTACCATAATACAACCGAGAATATTCCAATACAACCGCTGAATATTCTAATATAACCGTTGCTAGATTAGTACTACTGAAACACTACTACAATAAAACCGAATATTCCAATACAACCCCGTAACATTTGAATACAACCCGCGGTCAGTATTTTCTCGTTTTGAGGATGGCCCGACACGAACACGTGTCGTCGTATAATTAGAGTCCGGACGCAACTTTGCGTACGCTGTCCGGACGCAATAATTTTTCCATTTAAATCTTTTAACATATCTAACACCTGACATCACATAATAAATGTCACTATTATTAATTTTTTACAAATAAATATATGATATATAGATTTAGCATACCAAATTGTTATAAATATAAATATTAATGTTTAAGTGTTATACACGTAAATAGATAAGACTTCTGTAGCATGCATGCAAATTTCTGAAAAAAAAGTTACTTTTAAAAAAATTTTAAAAGTGGTACTTTTTTATTTGAGTGCTATGAATGTAAATATTAAAATAAAGATGCTAGATATATAAATAGATGAGGGTTGTGTGGTTTGTAGTACCCGTAAAATTTATTGACTATTCAATGAGACTTTAATTTAGAAACTAACACTTGCATTAAAAATATTTGTCAAGTCAACACCAAAACACCCAAAAATAATAAAAATAAATTTAAGTAATGATTTTGCAATAAATGATGCTATAAATATTTGCACATGCTCTCTCAGAGCATAGACCAGTTTTTTAATGAGTCTGACCAGCCAACTGAGGAATTGACCTGAAATTAATAGGGTCATTTACAAACATACCATACAACCTTATATATATATATATATATATATATATATATATATATATATATATATATATTGATGAGTGCTAGTAAAATTTATGGAGTAGAATAATTGATTATCGTCATAGGGTTGTACGATAATTCAAGATACACATACGCATTTAAAAAGAAATAAGCGGTGATGACTCCAAAAATTTTTATGTGGAAAACCAGTAAAGAGAAAACTCACGGGGCCTGGACCAATTGCGAAAATTCACTATTGATTGATGTTTTACAAAAACCGATTTTCACACATAAGGGAAAGAGTAATTATGTGTTTCAAACTACAACGTCGACTGAAGGTGTTTAGTTGGTGGTGATTGACGTTAGCGGTGGTCGACGAAAGTTGGCGGAGGTCAATAGAGGTTGGTAATGGTCGATGACGGAGATCGACCATGGTTGACGACTGTAGGTGATGATCGACGACGGTGGTCGATGGCAGTCAATGTCGGTGCTAAGTTGCAGCTTCTCATCAAGGCTTCAGGCTCTCTCTCTAGGCTTCCCCCCATTTCATGTGAGGATTGGAGGTCTATTTATAGTATTTTGGGTGCAATTAATGCAGTCATTTTGATCGGATGGTCCAGAGGACTTCTCTTAATCAAACAACATATAGGCGCATTTGATGGTCTTAATGATGTTGGAATTGAGTGATCTTGGGCTCGTTGGATTCGTCTTGTCGGGACGTTCGATTCGAGTATAGGCTTGTTAGTGTCGGAATTAGTTTAACCTTCAAAATGTGTCAAAAAATATTCTACAAATGGTTTAATGACTTGATCTCGGTTTGATTTTACTCAGAGTGGACTAGTTTTTATATCACCAGGTCTGTTTCATCGAATCGATCAATTTGACTATAAGTTTGTTGAAAACGGAGCTCTATATGACTTTTTATCAATATTTGAATGTTTATTGCTCAAAGGATTGCACCAAGATTCGTGTCAGATGATAAAAATTTATTAGTGGCGTATCATATATATATATATATATATATATATATATATAGTGCAAATAGTCTCTAGTTTTCTACATGAAGCCATTTTAATCATAGAAATTATATAAGTGTCAAAATAGTCTCAGAATGTTTTAAAATTGAGCTATAATACTCTATTTTAGGTCTTTTTAAAGTGCTTTGGGACTATTTTGATGGCCACGTATGAATAGTCAGGAACTATTTAGTACTTAAAAAAAAAAAATTCGTTTTAAAATGTAAAATAGTAATTTTTTTATGTCATATGAAATATTTAATTTAAATAATATAAAAATAAAACTTTATGTTGAGATTTAGAATAATGTGAAATATTTAATTTTCATTGGTACGAAAAGTCCTATAATAAGAAAAATAATAATAAAAAGGAAATGATATGAAAAGAAAAATATCTCTCAATATCTCTAATAATCAATTCATATTAATTTTTATGAGATATATGAAATAACATAAAATAAGAAAATAAGTAATTTTTAACCCAAGAAAATAAAATAAAATATCTTCTTAATCTAATAAAATAAATTATTTCCTACTATAATTCTTAACACTTTATGTATTAGAATTGTTAGATATCCTAATACATTTGGGCCATCCAAATGGGATGTGAACGAACAACTTATTTTGTATTTTTGAGAAAATAATTAAAATATTTTATTAATGTGAAATATATTAATAAATATGATTATTAAATCATAAATAATAATGTAGGGTATTTTAATTAATGATTAATAAAAATAGTTTTTTAATGATTGGGTAGAACTGCAATTTAATAAAATTATGTTTATGTGGTCTCCCATTTTTACGATTAAATATTAATTGATATCTTATTATTATTTTGGGACAATTACATATATACCATTTGAAACATTGCTATATACAATTAATCTATTTCTCTCTTTCAACCACTCTTCAAAATCTCACTCAAAATTAAAATTTCATGCTGAATCTTAACACATATTTTTCATTTTTATTAAGTTGTCAATCATTTGATTATGACGCATCCACTTTTATCTCTTAGGGTCTGTTTGGTGCAACTTATAAGTGCAGCGGCGTTTTTTATAACGTTGTCTCACCGTTTGGTTCGCGCATTTTTGAATACGCCGCCTGCTGCGGTTGGCTTTTTTACACTTCACGCAAGTCGCGGTTGAACCACGCGGTCGACCCGCGGGCCACGTTTCAGAATAAGCTGCTTATCCTGAAACCCACAAGCTGTCCCAAACGGACCCTTATGTCTTAAAGAGTAAGGAAAGAAGAAGCAAATGTTTCTCTAAGGATGGAATGTAGACTGAAATATCATCAAAGTACACAACACAAAACTTGCAGAGAAATGATCTTAATATCTCATTAATTAACCTCATAGAAGTATTGGGTGTGTTGCGAAGGTCGAATAGCACCACTCACCATTCGTATAATAACCTTACTTATTTGTAAAAGTTTTCTTTCATTCATCCATAGGTCTAACTCAAGTATGGTGATGTCTGCTGTGTCAGCCAATTCTTATAAAATTGTATGTTTCTTTGGACTCATTTTATAGTGAGGTCAGTTGGATGATGTTGAACCCGTAACAAGGTCTTTGATGTTGTAGTTTCCTTACGGGCGACGATTAATCAATCAGTTCTATGGAAACTAAATTCTAGATGCAGACAAAAGTTTCATTTGGGTAGGGGTATTGTTCTTTGTACATAACTAGATATATCTTATTTTTAGCCTTATAATCATGGAATAGTTGAATTTTAGAAGTTGAAAAGAAGGGTTGGAGACCATAGTTTGTTTCCATATGATAAACATTGGTGGGTAGAAGTCTTTACCTTTCTCCCATTTTGTTCTATAATGTAAGCATTTGTTGACCCATCATGCCAAACTCCTTCATTGAATGTCATGACTGAACTGAGATGATATGACATGCATTTGTGTCAATTACATTGTGTAAGCTTTCACAATTGTATTATCTCCCAATGGATATAAGAACTTCTAAAATGTTAGTTACAAAAACTTTAATTCCTCAACTCGCCCAACTATTCTATGAAGTTGTGGATGTTTAGTGACTTTTGATTGAAGATATTTAACACCCAATGCTGAATAACATTTTCGATACACCCATTATCAATAATGAGCTCGCATACATTGCCTTCAAAAGTACATTGTGTCTTGAATATCAAATGCGTTTGTATATAGTTACAATGATTAGAAGCACGAAATACTTTCTCAATTATATAAGATACAAATTCACCTTCATCCACCTGCAAATCTTCAATTTTTTTCATTCGCATCAGTCAACTTGCAACTATCTTCATTGCCTTGATCGCTATTAAGTAGTTGTAATTGTCTCCTTTTTGGGCATTCATTTGATCTATGACAGGGTTGGAAACATCTGAAGGATTTTCGTGCTCTTTACCTTCGACAAACATTGTCATGATTAGGAACAATCTTAAAATTAGGCTTTACTTCAGTGACTTTAGGGTGACTCATATTGGTTTGGATTTGAAGGGAGCTCATTTTGTGTGGTTGACTTTCTCTATTCTAGTCTATACTTGATTCAACTAATCCTCAATGTGTATGTTGCTTTTTTATCTGTCTATATTGTTGTTGTTCAGTCTTATGTTCAAAATTTATGTCCTGTGAAGGAGACCAAGTCGAGTTTATCTTTAAGCTCGCCTTGAAATGTTAAAAAATGCATTTAATGAATTAATAATATAGGTATGAATGGATACAAATTATATTTAAAATTTAGAAGTAACATAAATATATATTTTTAAAAAAAAGGTCCAAATTAAAATATGTAACTTTAAGGTAGAGATTTGATTTTGATGGAATCACAAATTAATTTTCTAAGGAAAAATAATAAGATTCATACAAATTAATTATTGATTATTATTATTTTTCTCAAGTTATTGTTTGATATTGCATAACTCTTGTTGCTGAGTAACCCGTTAAAAATAATAATATCCGTGAATTTAGCTCGAAGATGATGAATCGTTTTAAAATTGATTTGAATTTTAGCTCAGACCAGGATCGGGTTGTAATCAACTAGCCGAGCTATGAGCCGAAACTATGGATCCAATTTTTTTCAATCCGATTTCAAGCCATACATGGATTGGCTCAAAAGTATTGTTTTTGTTAATTTATAAAAATTATATATAATGCTACAGAAAATTGAACACAAGAACTAGGAGCTAATTTCAAGCTGGAACAGATCCAAAGAACCCAATCTGAACCATCTCTGTTCGATTTCAAGCCTATTTCAAGCTAGAACTGATCCAAATAACTCAAATATGAGCCAACTAATTTCAATTTTGAGCCAGATTGAGCTCGATTCAATTTCAAACCAAGCCTCAAAATCAAACTCAATCCATTTCATCCAATTTCAAGCCAGCCCCAACTTTACTCGAAATCAGCTCGTCCAAATTTAAAAGTATTAATTTTTTTAATTTAAATATAAAAAAAGGATTAAAATAATTAAACATACTTAACTTTTCATGTGAACCCCACTTTCATGCTTAAGATAAACATTAAATAATGCTTCCTCTTCATCACCTAACATAATCAAGTGGTTAAGACCCCGATAATCCATCTTATTAGCAATAATTATCTCCCCTAATTGACTTAGCCTTTTAATTAATTAGTGCAAGATTCGGTTAACCACAGTCAAGGCCAACGTTAACCCTAAGTTACATTTAATATTATTTATAATTAATCATCAATGATGTCATGACTAAGAAGTACAAAAAAATATCATAAATTTATATAGAATAATACAAACAAAGCTTATTACTACTAATGGAGGAAGAATCCATTCCCCCTTACACTCAATTGGACTATGTGCATTATTATCATAATAGTACACATTGGAGCTCTCAATGTGAAACATTTTTGTCCATTCATTTCATTACATTTTCATTTTTTTATTGTTTATTTACATCTATACCCATATGTGCATGATTGATATATTAATCTACTTTGATAAATCTCTTGTTGAGTTTCGATCTGAATCACTGATGATCTCGTATTTATGGGTGTTAAATCAGGTTTGTGGGTCTGGATCGAGCCCGATCTGATATCGACTTGAACTTAACTTGAATATTACTTAATCGGTCAGGAAATTTAACTTAAACATAATTCATCTTCAAACTGACTGACCAGGTATTGGCCGGCATAACACATTTAATATACTAAATTCGTTGGCAGGCCAGATTCTGGGCAATTTCTGGCTGTTATATCAGTTTCGAGTCAATTTTGAGCTGGCGGGTTAACTTGAATCCGACCGAAAAATTAAAGTTGTTGGGATTTTAGACCTTGTATTTTTTGAGTTAAGTACTGGCCAGCTGACAATTGATTATATGGAATTGTTTTTTGTTCCCCTAACTTGAAGCAGTTGACTTCAATTCTTCATAGTTTCCTACAACTTAATATGAACTAAGCCCAAATTTGTTCGCTACACAACTAGCTACAACTACTTCCAACTATTCATTCTATAAAATTTCTGCTATATAGCCATTAAGATCTTGAAATCTTTTCACAATTCATATATATTTACATATCTAACACTCAAGCTTAGCTTTCTTCTCAAATCTCTCATATCACACAAGAAAGGTTACAATTTTGATTTTTAAAAAGTGAAATGCTAAATTTAATGTATAAACAATATGACACACGTGCGCACACACGCGCGCGCGCGCGCGCGCACACACACACATATATATATGTTTGCTGATTGCTAAGAGAATGAGTTGGAAGTATGTTATTTGTGAAACGAATAATTTGATTCTTTAGAATTCTTGTAGATTTTTCAATGACTACCATTGAAGCATTAATATGCAGATGAGAATAATTTATGGTTTTGTCAAAAGACATTCTTATTCATTGGTCTCATACGAAGCGGGATGGTAATAAAAGTGCTCATTGTGTTGTTAAATTTGGTGATAATCTTTCTAATGCTGGGATTTCTATATTGATTCCTGATAAATTAAGATTTTTTGCTCTTCATGATATTTCTTAAATCGTTATTTTTTGTTTTGTGTTGTGGTGTGAGTTGTATTTTATTTTTTTTGAAAGAAAACCTTATATTATTCTTTTTTGCATGAGTTGTTTGTGGGATGTAGATAGTATCTCTTCCCTATTTTTTGTAAATTTTTTTAGATAAAACGCGTAAGAGGCATACAACTGCTATTTTTGCCATATATATTATAAATCTCTGACCACCCACATGTATCTAACAATTCGAGTACATCTTTTAAGGTCAATTGTGCCAGAGAGGATTGAAACCCTCCAACTTGAGAGAACTTATACCATAGATGTCAACCAATAAGCTAGAGCATGCTGCACCCACACTCACAAAAAAACACACACACACATATACGTAAAAATTAAAGTATAGAGTGTTAAATATGCAAATACATAAAAATTGAGTGATATATATGCAAAACTTCTTTACTTTAATTTTCAGTTGGAAGCATATCTTTTTCTCTCATTGTCCATATCTACCAACAAGCAAAAAAGTGAAAGAAAATATACATAAAATATTGTCATAAATCTTATCACTTTGCACTATTATTTTAATTCATTATAAGTTCATATGTTTATTAATTAAAAAAAAAATATGAGTACTCATTTTATAAAGTAAGATTACTTTATAACTTTATTGTATTTTTTAAATTTTTTTTATGAAATAAGCCATGCACAAAATATTCTACTGGATATTCTTAAATTCTAAAAAAAAATAATTATTATATTTATCCAAATAATTCTAATAATAATTTTCTAATATCAAAATTTTAAATTTGAGGATTTACGTACATATAAAAAATTTCCATATTTAAATATTTAACATCAAATTTATTTATTTATTTACATAATATTCAGTTATTCAAAATTTTATTAAAATACATAAAAATATATGATAGTTGATATTACTACTACTATAAATCATTGTAAGAACTATAAAGAGTTTTGTTATATATATCGATACAAATATAGGGGTGTAAAGGTGTCGAACACGAGTGAGCTCAGGTTCAGTTCGTGTTTGGTTCGTTAAAAAATATAAATGTTCGTGTTTGCCTCGTTTTTATTTCGAACAAAAAAATGTGTTCGTGTTTTGCTCGTTCTTATCGAGCCGAATATGAGTTATTCACAAACAAATAGTCATTTTGATAATCCTATTCACGCAACCACACGATGTTAAAGCTCGAGAAAAAATTGAAATGTTGTTATTTATATTAAAATATCATTCAGATATAATTTAATATATTTTTATTATATTTTTCAATTAATAATTTTAATTGTTTACAGTTCTTTGTAAACTTGTAGTCAATTAAATTATTAAGAAAAATAAAACTCATCAATTATATATATATCGAGTCAAAATGAGCCGAACATCAATGATCAAATTTATGCTCATGTTCAACTCGTTTATATATCCGTAATAGGGTTGGTGCTGCACCAGTGACGGATAAAATTAGAGAGAGTCGTCTTAGATGGTTTGGTCACATTAAACGTCGACCACCTGATGATCCGATTAAGAGAGTAGATGTTTTAAATACAACTTATGTTAAGAAAGACAGAGGTAGACCTAGGAAAACTTGGGCTTATTGCATAAAAAATGATCTTAATTTATTAGAATTAAACAAAAATTTGACACTAAATAGGACGCAATGGAGAAAAATGATTCATGTAGCTGACCCCACTTAGTGGGATTAAGGCTTTGTTATTGTTGTTATTGTTGTTCAACTCGTTTATATATCGAGTGCAAAAAAATTATTCGTGTTTCGAACACGAATTTCGTAACTGAGTCCAACACAAATTATTCACGAATAACGAGACATTCTAATAGCCCTGTAACATAAAAAATTAGTATTTAATAAAAATCTTCAGATTTAAGGTACATCTCTGATAATCTATGATAATTGCGGTGAATATTCATTAAAAAAATAGTATATTTATTGAAAAAGTTAATTTCGTACAACAACCAAAAGGTGTAAGAACTGGAGGTGGTGAGCGGCCATGGAAGAACCACGTAGGTCGAAGTATGCAGGATGCAGCCAGGAAGGTGTGGAAAATTGAGCAGCCGTTCCGCCTGCTTCTCCTCCTTAATTTCCTTTGCCAATCCACCACTTTTGGGAGCGGCTGGATGAGCTTCTCAGCTTCCTCCTCCTCCTTTTTCTTTGGCTGAAAATATAAAAAAAAAGCTTCTTTTTTTCTGGTTGAAGATAATATAGGTAGGTGAAGGCAGCAGATTTGTGAGGCTGTGGAGCTTCGGTGATACAAGGAAGAAGCTGTTCGAATGAGGGCCGCTTAAAAAAGTCTTCTTGTGGTACTCTTCTCTCTCTCTTTTCTCTCCTTTTTATCGCCTCTCTTTAGTTCCTCTTTCTTTTTCCTCAGTTATTTAGTTTGCAGTTTTGCCGGAAGGATGAGAGTTTTCTGCATTTGGGTTTTGATGGAAAGCTGCTAGCTTTGTTCATGCTGTGTGAAAGATCCGATCTTGGTGCTTGAAATCTATGTATCTCTTCATCTTGTTTATCTGATAGAACCAGCGGTCTTTAAAGATTGGTTCTTGTGATGGGAACGGCGGCGAAAGGTCCGGGTAATTATTAACCGGCATTTCTATGGAGGAGGAGGTGGAGGACGAGGAGGATCTCACCCGGCGCTGTAGTGCTGATGAAAGAGGTTTTGATCCCAAGTTGAAAACTTCCGGCCATGGAGCTGATCAGAATTCCGGAGAAGTGAGTCTAAGAGAGTGGCTTGACCGGCCCAACAGACCGGTGGACTTTGTGGAATGTCTTCATATATTCCGGCAGGTCGTGGAGGCGGTGAACCTTGCTCATTCTCAGGGAGTTGTGGTGAATAACATTAGACCATCATGCTTTGTGTTGTCACCACTCAACCATTTGACCTTCATTGAATCAGCCTCTTGCTCAGACACCTCTTGCGGAGAAGAAGAAGGCAACCATGTCGCCGGAGCCCGTGGTCAGTTGAATTCGACGGATTCGGTAGAGGGAAAGGGAGAATTACATGTGGGGAGTGAAGCTAATGATCAATGGAGAGATTTTCCTCTCAAGAAGATATTGAGAATGGAGTTTAATTGGTATTCAAGCCCTGAAGAAGTTGAGGGGAAGCAAAGTACATTTGCCTCTGATGTATATAAATTAGGAGTTCTTCTCTTCGAGGTGAGTATGAATCAATTGTGTCCATTAATTTGGCTTAAACTTTACAGTTATTTTATTGCTTATTTTGTCTCTTTGTTATCAGTTGTTTTGTATGTTTGAAAGTTTGGAAGATAAGTTTGGTAAGATGTCAAACTTGAGAGATCGAGTTCTTCCACCACAAATGCTTCTAAAGTGGCCAAAGGAAGCTTCCTTCTGCCTGTGGCTTTTGCATCCACAGGCAAGTAGTAGGCCTACAATGAGGTTAGATTTTATAAACTATTATAATATTTTTTTCTTGTAGTATTTGTTGATTTGGTTTTGCTTAAGATTAATTAATTAGTTTTTCATTTTATTAGTCCATAATAGTCATTAGGATTAAGGTATTCTTTGAAATTTTTTTTTTGTTACTTATGTTGCATTGAGAAAAGTATGTGAGAAGAAGGGCTACTTGTATGAAAAATGGAAATTAAGTTTTTTTAGTAGTACGTTAGTCGGATTCAAGGGCGGAACCAGGTTATGGTCAGGGTGGATAAGTTTGCCCACTTCGAAATTTGAGATTTCTCTATATAAGTAATAAAATTTAATAATTTTTTCTTATGTAGTTTATTTAATTTTGTAGTTTTGCCCTTCCTCAATACATTTTTTGCCTAGTACTTGAGAATAAAGTATTTGATGGATTTGTAAGGGTTAATTTTTTCCTTAAAATTAATTAAATACTTTAGTGATTATGATTTATATATTAGATTAAGTTTTGATATGAAATGATCAATTGAATATTGTTTAAAATCTCATGCAACATGTAATCAACAAGAATGATGAAAAATGAGGATTGATAAAATAATAGTAGTTTTAAATAGTTGGGATTAGGCTAATGATAATGGTGATTGAAATGATAGTCATGATGGCATATTAAATTTATAATAAACTTCATTTAAGTCAATCTATATTAGTGTAATTACAATTCATTGCTAATCAATTCTAATTCATAAAGCAATTTAGCTTAATATGATTTACTAAACAATCCTGCACAAATAAAACTCACCAATCTCAAACGAAGCCTGAATTTCTTTAGGTTATTTCCAATTTCTAATTTGAATTGTAAAAATTCATGTTCAAAATTCAACATTGTTTTACTAGAACACAATTCCAGTGTTTTTCATTTTTCATTTCTTTATGCAATCTTATAATCAATGAAAGTGTTATTTGACATCATCTCCAAGTTATTGATCATAGTTTTTTGATATTATTATTGCTTTCACCTTCTTTTTAATAATCATTAAAATTCAATCAATTTATTTAATAATTTAAACTTATATTTGTTTAGAACTAATCATTAATTTAATGATAGGTTAAATTCAGTGAATTGATTAATGCACAGAAGTAGCATGATGCTGAGGGTGAGAAGAACATTGGTTTTGTTACTTGGACTCACTTCAAGGATATGTGATACCAACTAGCCAAACACTAATAGGTTTCTTAGAATTTTTTCAAAAAGCATGAAAATATTTAAGTTTACATGTTTTTGAAGCAAGTAATCAATGCTAATTTTTCTGTTCATTCATCATTTAGTAAAAGAAAATGTTTATATTAGAATTTAATGAGAATTGAAGAGTAGTTTGGTGTATCTTTGTTTAGACATGTACATAGTATTGTAATCTTGGGAGAGCTTATAGTAGGCAACACGCGAAAGCATAAATTTGATATAAATAAAATTAATTACAAAAGTCTAGCGCACAGATTAGTGAGTTTGTGTGTAGTAAGTATCTCACAAATCCATAAGGCGAAATCATCGAGAAAGGAAGAGGGCAGAATTTTGGACAAAAATTAAGAATTGATAAGGTGGTAGCATCAAGCATGGAAGAGTGTGAAAGTCAAGGAGAAACTCAAGGAACTATTTTCGAACTTCCTTTCAAATGAATGAATGGAGTTCATTCTAAGTTTTTGTGATTCTTTCAAAAGATCACCCCTAATAGTCTTAGTATGTTCGCAAATTGTTCACTTTTGATTACAAATGCGGTATAGATTATGCCACTATCAAGTATCTCTTTTATAAAATTTTTGTTAACTTCAATATGTTTGCATGATTATGTTGCACAAGATTTTGTGTAAAATAATTGTTGAATGATTATCATAATAAAGCCTCATAAGAAATTTTCATTAAAACTTTAAGGGTCTGTTTTGGGCGGCCTAATTGTCATGGCGCGTTATGAAAACGTCGGGAGAAGCGTTTGTCACGGCGTTTGGAAACAACGACGCGAGTTTTTTGCATGTTTTTTCTGCCCTTA
The DNA here is from genome assembly GCA_022702705.1 of Papilionanthe hookeriana x Papilionanthe teres. NCBI lineage: Eukaryota > Viridiplantae > Streptophyta > Magnoliopsida > Asparagales > Orchidaceae > Papilionanthe > Papilionanthe hookeriana x Papilionanthe teres. The sequence continues at coordinate 2,214,892 of CM040430.1, read as the reverse complement.
TTATGTTAATAGCTTTGCGTGTTTCTTCTGCCCTCGTTTCTCTCTCATTTCTTCTGCCATCGTCTTTGTCGATCACTTCTCTCGATTGCTCCTCTCTCCATCGCTTCTCTCTCGCGTCTCTCTCCGGTGGCAATTGGTTGTCGCCTTTCCCTCTTTCCTCCAATCTCTAGTGGCAAAGGGTTGCCTCTCTACTCTTCCTCTTCCCTTCGATCTCCGACTCTCTCTGTTTACTACGCTCCCGTCGTCCTCCTACGATATCACATATTTTTTTCTAATGAAATGATTTTTTTTTTGCAATATGTGGCTTTTTCATTTGCGGTTTGAAGTGAGAATTTGAAATTTTCTTTTTAATGCTTTTTTATTTGCAGTTTGAAGTGAGAATTTGGATTTTGTGATTTTTGTCTTTCTTTATGATTTATGGTTTTATCTTTATCTTTGATTTTGAGTGAGAGTTTGATAAATGGTTGAAAGAGGGTGCTTGATTTGTTGCTAGCAATGTTTTGGATGCCTTATATGGTATCGTAAAAATGAAAAATATGGAATGAAGCTTTATCTTTACCATTGATGTTTGAGTGAGAGTCGGAGAAATTGGTAAAAGAGGGTGCTTGCTTTGCTGTTAGCAATGTTTCGGGTGCCCTGTATGTGATATCCTAAAAAAGAAAGTATGAAATGAGTCTTTATTTTTACCTCTGATGTTTGAGCGAGAGTTTGAGAAATGGCTGAAAGAGGGTGCTTGATTTGTTGCTAACAATTTTTCGGGTGTCCTGTATGTAGAATGTTAAAAATAAAAAAAATATGGAATGCATTTTTATCTTTACTTTTGATGTTTGAGTGAGAATTTGAGAAATGACTGAAAGTAGTTGCTTTAATTGTCGTTAGAAAAGTTTCAGGTGTCTTGTATGTGCTGTCCTAAAAATGAAAAAATATGAAATAAGGCATTATCTTACATTTGATATTTGAATGAGAGTTTGAGAAATGTTTGAAAGAGGGTGCTTGATTTGTTGCTAGCAATGTTTCAGGTGTCTTGTATGTAGAATGTTAAAAGTGAAAAATATGGAATGAAGTTTTATCTTTATATTTGATGTTTGAGTTAAAATTTGAGAAATGACTGAAAGAGGGTGCTTGATTTATTGTTAGCAATATTTTGGGTGCTCTATATGTGATATCCTAAAAAAAAAATATGGAATGTGACTTTATTTTTACCTTTGATGTTTGAATGAGAGTTTGAGAAATGGTTGAATGATGGTGCTTGATTTGTTGCTAGAAATGTTTTGGGTGCCCTGTATGTAACTGCATCAAATGAAAAATGTCGGGTGGAGTTTTATCTTTAACATTGATGTTTGATAGTGGTGTACGCTGGTTTGTATTTGTGGAGGTGGTGGTTGTGTGTGATTATGTGTGGAGGTGGTGGTATTTGTATTAGAGGATGTGTTGGTGGTGGTGTTGTGGAGGTGGTGGTTGGTGTGTGGTTGTCTTTGTATTAAAAAAGATGTTGGTGAATGTGTGGAGGTGGTGGTTTGTGTGTGGTCGTCTTTTGTGTTAGAGGATGTGTTGGTGGATGTGTAGAGGTGATGGTGTTGTGGTGGCGGTGGTTGGTGTGTGGTTGTGTTTGTGTGGAGGTGTTGGTGTGTGGAGGTGGCGGTGGTGGTGTTGTGGATGCGTTTGTGTGTGGAGGTGGTGGCAGTGGTGATGTGTCGGTGGTGTTGTAGTGTGGTATGGAGGGGTATTGTTGATGATATTGTGGCATTCCTATTTGTCTTTGCTTTGTGATATTGTGGCATTCATATTTATCTTTGAGTTGCGATATTGGCATTTTTATTTATGTTAATTTATTTTTCCCGTGATAGTAATACAATGGTTAAGACAAAAGAGTCGGTTCATCTGCAAAGTGAGATAGATAAAGAGATAAAAATAATATTTTGCGATATTTGTTTCATCGAGGCCGAAATGAGAAATATGCCGACAACCTATTTCAACAAGACTGACAATTTGTTATTAAATAATTCAAAAAAGTACAGATATGATGCATTTAAAAAACAAGTGGGATAAGCTAAAAAAAGGTTGAAAAATTTGAAAGGAATTGCAGCAAGAATCAACAAGCTTGAGGTGAGATTCGGTAAAACAAATATTGATGCTTCTGAAGAATGGTGGCTTTGACTGACTGTGAGCATTTTTGAGATGTCCCATTTTTTGTCAATTTTTAATTTATTTTCAATCAAACATGTTATATGAATTTGTAGTTGATGTATGCTGCAAAAAAAAAATAAATATAGTTAATTCGATTTTTAGTTGGAGGAGAAGTTGGATTGCCTATTTGGAGGTGTCATGACTACAGACAAAAATGCATGTGCCAGTGAGGCGGGGTTTGGTGGCATCCGCAAAAGTTTAAGCGCTGACCAAAAATGTGATTCCAATGAAAACCTTAGCTCGGAACTCCATGAAGTTGAGTCAACGAGCCGATCAATGCTTCCCCAGGTTGAAAAAAAAGAAACAGGGAGTTGCATTTCGTAAAAGCTAGATCTCACAGTTGGTGGCTTCACGCACCAATGACCCCGACCAATCACAAGTAATTTCTGTCCAGCGAGTTATGCAAATTCTAGACGCAACTCCAAAAATTTTTGAGGACAAGTCGTTTTATTTGTTCTCTGTGAAGTTGTTGAAGATTCGACTCGGAGAGAGTTTTTCACAGTGATGCCCACTGACCGTAGGGTGACTTACCTACGTTATTTTTATTGGAGCAGTGCATTTGAGGAATACTTTTTTAATTAGATTCTTGCGGGGCATTTTCCTTTATTTATAATTTTTCCGTCATTTTGGATATTTATGGTGTTTTGGACATGCTGCTTGAGAGTTTTTCATTCCTCATTATGTTTCTATTTACTTCTATAATGTTATTTGCTTGTGTTGGGTTTGCTCGTAACCTCATATTATTGTATCTAATTCATTAATACTTATGTGTTAGCCAATGCGATATTGAAATAAATGAATGCAACTAGAAAAAGGCGTAGAAGGAGAAGTATTGTTGTCGTATGCTTCATGTATGAATATTATAACTCGTACATAGAGCGTTTCTCTTGTATGACATCCTCATATGTTGTTGACGAATGAGTTGGGCAGTTGCTTACGGGTCATCCAACGATATTTAACAATATACATAACATGACACATACGGTATTCATTGATCTGTTAGATAAATTACACAAAAATTATGGACTTCATGGCTTATCCAAAATGACTTTACTAGAGACGCACGTTGATGCACATGTTCCAAATAATGAGAAAATCACATTCATCCGCCCTTGTGGGTCCCCAACACAGAATGTCATGGCAATATGCGACTTTAACATGTGATTCACTTTTGTCATGATCGGTTGGAAGGGCAGTGCACGTGACAGACAAATTTTAAAATCTGAGACACGAAATAACAAAATAAAACTTTCTACATCCACCCAAATTTTGTCTGAGACTGAGCTACCCTCCTAATTTTTTTTCCTTCAGCACTAATCATTCAGTTCACATAAGGTAAATATTATTTAGTTGATGCTGGGTACCCGTTGCAGCGAGGGTATCTCGAGCCCCTATCTTAATGTGAGTACCACATACCTGATTTTAAGCGAGTCTACAATGTCGCCCCAGAAATGCAAAAAAGGTTCTATGAAAAATATTTCTCCTGCTGTTGTGTTATTGAGAGGATTTTTTGTGTTTGGAAGAAAAAATGAGTAATACGTACATGCTGTGATTGCCACGATGACTGTCAACAATCATATTCGGCGACATCATTCCCACAATGACGTCGTTTTCCGTAGGGCTGACAAGGATGATGCACATGTTCCTACCGAGGCATATGAGTACTGTCTTGGACAGTCTTTGTCACAGGTCGAAAACGATGTTCCTGAGACCTGCACTAAAGATGGAGAATGTGCAATCAAGATGATAGAGTCGAAGGAACGAATTACGGATGTGATAGTTGGAGGGTGATTATAGGGTGATTGGAGGGCTTGTTAGCTTTTATCGTATTATTAATTGTAATGTTTATTGAAGACATTCACTGTTTATTGTATTAATATTTTATACAGTTCATGTTTATTTATGTTCCTTATGTATTTGTTATTTATTGTTTTGATTTTTTTTAAAGCAATTCGTATGTGCTTTTTCCTTTTGCATTTTTTTTTCTTTTGAAGGGTTTTGGAGGTCTATGATGAGACGTTTGACCTTATCAGATCTTTTGGATGACCTATATGTCATTATTGGTTGATGTCACATGTAAAATCTTAATGAAACAACTAAGGGTCCATTTGGAGCAGCTTATTTGGTGCGGTAGCGTTTTGAAAACGCACTGACTCGTTCGAGTAACCGCATTTTGGCAGAACTTATGCGTTTTCGAACGTCGAAAACAAATGTTTTCAACCGCACCTACTTAGGTGTGGTGAGAGCTTTCTATATGCGGTCTGACTTTTCCAAAAAAATAAAAATTTGTAATAGCTACCGCACTTAGCTTATCAACAAATTATTTTTAATCAGCTTATCAGCAGATTATTTAATAAGCTGCAGCTGCCTCAAACATACCCTAAGTTTCTCTCTTTGTTTGTGTTACGATTTTCGTGGTTCTTCTGGATCATTTTTAGTGATATGCATATGTGACATACACGAGTTTGATATTACGTGAGTTAAACACAATTAAGAACCCTTTTTTTATAAGGTTTGTTATCTTATTGTAGTGACCGATTTGTTGGTTTATATACTGAGTTCTTTGAGATCTCACAATTGCATAAAACTATAACTAATTATTTTTGTTATCAATTTTTACTTGTGTTATATATAAGAGATTTTTTTAGCGTTCAGGATGAGCTCGAGGATTTCTGATGCCTCAAGAGGATTGCATTGCTGCTGTGAACTTAACCGTTCCCTGTTAACTTCACGCCAGCCGCATAGCTACGAGAGATAGTTTTACAGGTGCCCACGGAGGATCTCGAAAATCTGTGACTATTTTCGGCGGGCAGATAGGCTGGATGATTCCACCACCAAGAGTGATCGGGTATGGAGAGTTTCCTGGAAGATGGCTTAGCTCGTTACATACGTTGTTTTATTTTTTAAATAATATTCTCATATTATTAATTATTGTTTTAATTATTTTTTTTTAATACTCACTGTTAATGAGGTGTCTATCTTTATTTTGTAATGTTCTGCACTGAATATTTACTTTTAAACTATAAAATATACTAATATGAACAGTTCAGTTGCAAACAACATTATTATACGAGGAAAGAATGAATATTTATCGAGAAATAGCAGCAATACAATTATTTTTAAATTGTGAAAAACAAACAAATAAACAACTTATCCAAAACAATTTTCTGTGGCAGCTGCTATGCAGCAGCTTATTATTAAGCTGCAACTGCCCCAAACATACCGTAATTTTCTACGATAATCTTTATTTGTAATAAGTCACAAATTCTCAAGAGTGTCATAGATCTAACTTTAGTTTTTGCGCTAAATTTTGCCTTTATATTTATTTATTTATTTTGTTTCTTTTAGGTTGTGAGAATTCATCTTAAAAATGTGCAATATCTTAAGCTTGAACCCTTTTCAATCACAGTACCAGTGTAGTTTGCCTTTATGTGTATGAGAGTTGGAATCTCCTTATTTTTTACTTGACTTTCTTAATTTGACCGAGTTCTCTTCAGATAGATTGCAGAATGTTATGCATTATTATAAGATTAAATTCTTTAGGATTGTACATGAATTGACTCACAATATTTGCATTGTAATAAATGTTATATTTTGCTACAAGAAAAGTAGATAAATCTTTCCATAGAACTTATATATGAGATATGTTTTGTTTTATCTTCTGTAGAATCAGTTCATGTTTGAATTTTGTGAGACTTTTAACGGTCACCTGCTTCTCCTGTTGCTCTTGCTCCCAATGCCGCTGCATAGTATTTTTCCTACTTCCGTTGCCTGCTGCTACTCCAACTGTCCTCCCCTTCTGCTCTTACCACCGTCATTGACGTTGGTCTTCAAGTTTTATAAGGATTGCAAATTTCTACAAGTTTAAACCATATCTTTTTACATTTCTTTCAATGTTTATATGATCATATTGTCTGAATTTTAAAAAAGATGGTTCACCATGTGCTAAAATGTCGAAAGCGATGAAAGAGGAGATCTAGCCGTATATGTAAACATAACATTTTGCTCAACAATAGTTTGATGATAGAGTTGATGTTTTAAAGTGTGAGAAGCGATGAAAGGGGATATCCACTCATATATGAAAAAGTTTATGATGTCAGAGCTTTGTGCAAAATGATAATTTGATGATAGAGTTGACGTCGACTTTTACTATGAGAGTGAGCATAGTGCAAAGGACTCTTGATCATCTTCACAGCCGATATCTAATAAGCGGCCCCCGAGATTACATATGATAAATGTTAAGGATGACATGGGTCACCGAGAGGGGGCAGATGCAGTTAAAGATGTTTCAAGAGCGTGCTAGAGATGCATACAAATGTGTTCTATGGATATAGAGAGAGTTATTTATGATAATTCCATTCCATTAATGTAGCAATCTCCCTTTCTTAGTTTAATATAATCCATTTTATAGCTGCTTACAGTCGAGGCTCGAACACCGATTGATATATGTTTATTTTCATTTATGTATGATTTGAGTATATGTGTGTTGAAGGAGTAGTTTATAATATAAAAAAAAAGCATAGAAGAGATTAAAAATGAAGTTGGACTGGAGTAACAATCATGCATGATGGGTAGTTTGTTATGATCCGACCTGATAGCTTAGAATTAACTAAGTTAGTAAGTGCAATTAAACAATATTAACATTTAATTTGTTTTTCATAGATTTTCGGAACTTTCAATATAAGCCATTAATAAACAACAGAGTATGCTCCACATAAATCAAAATATCTAGAAATAACAATATAGTTTGCAGACAACATCCCAAACTAGCATATCACAATATATCACTATCCAGAAGAAAACAATACAAAAAAAGTACAATCAAAATACCTATCATCAGAAATTTTCTTCCTGTAAATTAAGGTTCTGTTTAGAGCAGCTGCAACTATTTGAAGAAGTAGCTGTGAAACTGTTGAAGAAAAAATTATTGTTTAAAACCTGTGGTGACTATTACAAAAATTAGTTTTTTTTTCTGAAAAAATCAGACCAAAACTTTCTAACAGCCACTGCAGGTAGCCAGGTCCGGTGACAAAACGTAGCTTTCAATTGCAGCTTTTGGAAAACGCAAGCAAAACACAGTTTTGCCAAACATGAAAATGTGCGTTGCGCCACCGTACCCCGCCTTAAACGAACCCTAAATCCCTTATGTCAGACATATTTATCTGTAGTATTTTCTGAAAGAAATATTTTAATTCAACAGTAAGTGTTCAAGACTTAATGAGCAATTATAATCTTATTATACATTAAATTTATATGTAAATGCTATGCATAAATGATAAAAAAACTATAATTCATTAGTTAATATAACGGTAAGCTTTCATTTTAAATTTAAGCTTTTCCATTTCAACGTAACAATTTACCTTTTTTTAATATATTTTACCAGCATTACCGTCATATTCGAAAGTATCCTCAAAATTGTACCCGTAGATATCCCAAAAAATTGTATTAAAAGTTACACATTTACAATTTCCATTTTCTCTATCATGCACGAGTATATTGTATCCCCTTCCAACACCATCTAAGGGTAATCTTGTATGACTTGAGCTTTTCTATTTCATTTTATTTAAATTACCTCATTTTAAAGATATTGAGCAATCAGTTTCTCTTCTTATCATTTCATTCATTTCAGTTTTTCTTTTGCTTTATTGGATGCATATAAATATAAACATAGGTATTTGGAACAATAATGAGTCTTTATTAAATAAAACATTAATTTAATACATATAAAAAATGTAGTTACTCGCCTTACTTTGCTTACTCGATTCTCTAACTTCTGATCTTCTAAGTTCGAATGATCTTCAACTTTTATTGTTGTTATAAATTAATATTTTATTAAATATTAATTATTTATTAATTAAATTAAACTTTCTTTAATTAAAACATATATTATCTTTCAAAATAATTCACTCAATCTTGAAATTGAATCTCCCTTTCTTCAATTTCTTCCTGATTTTAAATGTACCTATTATTAAAATTTAATGAATAAACTTATATATATATATATAAATCATTAATTAAAATATAATTAAACCCTAATTACCTTAAATTCCTTCTGTCTGCTGCCATTCTCGCAAGCATGCACGAGCTTCTTGTTCTTTGGTAGGGATTGAGCTCCTCTTCCGATCTACTCCTTCACGCTGGGGCTAGACTTTAATGCTAACGGCGACCCGTCTGCTCCCTTATCCATCGTTTGTGGCCTATGGAGCGCGGTAGACTTTGCTCGGCAAGGAAATACCACTAGGACCTTCTTGCTCCTTCAGGTTCTTCTTTTTCTCCTCTCGTCTCCCTTCACTCGCAGATAAGCCAGTCGGCTCCAGGATGTCGACTAGGGTTCGACTCAACGTGCTTTTCTCTGCTCGATAGTGGCATTGGATGCGAAACTTAGGAAATCACCTGAATGGTATCACTAGAGTATGAATCCTTCATATCTGAAAAACTCAAAACCTTTTTCTGTTGTTTCTATCACCTGCCTTCTCTGTCCACGCACCATATCTGTTTACTGTGCTTTTACAGCTGTTAGATTCATTTCTTGCATTCAATCACTTCAAACTAGACTTAGCGGTTTAGTAACTAGAATTTCGTATGTAAAAAATATTTTAACACTATCATCGTGGGATCGATACGCAGATTTATTTTTGTATATACTTGCGTGGTTGACCTACTTGTCTCACAATAATTTCATATATCAAGTCTTTAGTGATGTTGCAAGAGATAGTCGTTAAAATTTTCTAACCTTAAAAGAATTTTAGTTGAAATACTCAGTTTCTAAATTTGAAATTTTTGTTAATTTTTTTTTTTATTTTATGCTTTATTTTGTTCTTGTGTTTCAACACTTACGAACGACAAATCCTCAAAAAAATTAGTTTAAACATTTTCAGGAGTGTACCAACCTATTGATGACTAGCATTCACATAGTTTTGAACACCCTGTCATAGGAATTAAGTCCGATGACCCATATTCCAACACTTGCAAATCAAGTTGGTCAACTGACCCAAACTTTAATTGTAATAATAATAACCTAAGTTTAGAAAACCAACAGTGGTGGAGCTCTCAAACCAATCCTATAGAAAATTGGAACAACAAAGATAATGACTACCTTGAAGAAAATGTGTATTTGGATGAATTAATAGTAAATCGGGGGAATTAATCACAAAACCAAATCACTGCATTGAGAACTATAGAAAATCAAATTAGGCAATTAGTCAACCTATTAAGCAATGAACCTCAAAGGATGTCAGGGTAGTTGAAAAACATGATTTTGAATATGAAGAGTCAGTTCTTAAAGAGTAAGCCGAGTTGGATGACATTTGTTGGACAATGATTAATAAAGAATGAGCTTTTCTTTTCAAGGTATCCCGAGCTTTGTTAGAGAGATAGTTGAGTCTATAGAACTACCTATAAGCGTGCCCCTAGGGAAGGAGTTGGAAGATAGTCTTAGGCAGGAGAGTAACCAGTAGAGTTAGATTCCAAACTTGAAAAACTCATGGAGAATCCAACCCAAGATTTAGCAAAATCTTGATTTACCTCTTAGGGAACCACTTCTTGCAATTTGTGAGGAAATACTGATCTTCAAATAAGAGAATTAATTGGGAGAATTCTGGATTTAAAAAAAATCCTTAAACGTTAATTTTTATAAACCACTTGCATACCCTCTAGAAGGCTGCTATCAAGTTGAGAGAGAAAAATTGCAAGAAAAATTGAAATTCGAGGATTTAATAATAACTCTAAGATTAACAAAAGATTGGAAGATTAATAGGAGATTATTAAAATGAAAATTTGATTGTGGAGGATGAACTTTTGGTCAGGCTGCAATGTTAAGCAGAGCACTGTTGATGGATTTGGAGAATTTTTATACCTATTTTAGACCTCTAATGTAATATCCAAGTATATAAGTTCATTTTTGTCATGATAGAAGTATTTTTGGTCTTGGCGACTTAGCCTCTAGAGTTTAGGGAAGTATTTAGAGCTCTAGAGGTTTTACCTTCGGGTTCAAACAAAAGAGTTGTGTTTTTTCCTGTTTCTTCCTGTTCTCATGTTTCTTTATTGAGGGATTTGATAATGTTGTAAGGAGAGTTTGAGTGCATATGTATGAGAGATATCTACGGACACTGGTATTGAACGAAGAGGACCATGATTATTGCAATGACCGATTGACTCTGTAGTGAGTTTTCTATATTTCTTACGTTGTTTCTTTTCTATTTCCACAATAACAAAGTTCATGTTTTCTTTGCTCATGCATTGTGATTAATTTTATTTCGTACTCCTGTGATGTAAGGTATGTGGTTTTCTTGTCTTTTTTATTCTTTAAATTTTTGGTTCCCTCGATGCCTTTTGATGCATGAATTTCTAATATTGATTTGTTAAATTTTTTCGCTGTAGTTTCCTTTTTATCAGATGGGCTAAGAATCTTAAAATCCACCACGAATTATGAATTATGCCCGTTGTGTAGTGGAACGATCAGGTTAACCACAAAAACTTGGTATGCTAGGCATATTCTTGTTAGGGTTTTGTAACTTAGATAAGAGATTAGAAGAATCTTGAGAATTGTCATAAGGTTAAGCGAAACTTAACTTTATGGGTTTCTGATTCTTCCTCTGACCCTGACATAGGCTTTAGGAGAAAACTTTTATCTTTGTTTGTCAATAATAGCATGGGTGAAAACCTTAAGAAGCCATTTCACCGGTGTTACAGGAGTATGAACCTTGCATATTTGAAAACTCATGGCCTTTTCCTGTCATTTCTATCACCTACCTTCTCTGTCTACCTAACATTTCTGTTTAATGCGCTTTAAGGACTGTTAGATTTCATTCTTGCATTCAAGCACTTCAAATTACACTTAACGATTTAGTAAACTGGAACTTTGCATGTTAGAAATATTTTAACATTATCCATGTGGGATCGATATGTGAACTCGTTTTCGTATATTACTTGATCGACACGGAAACAGACTTGCCTCACAACACTTTCGGGCATCAATAATTTTGGTACAAATAAGATATTTTAGCTTGTGTGGGATATATTTATAGTAATATCTTTTTGATCAACCATCATTATTAATGATCTATCAATAATAATTATTTTGTTGTTTCTAGGACCAAATGTATATTAAATAAATTTGTGAGAGGATTTTGTCATATGACGTGCAGCTCTTGAATTAATGATCCAAATCTTAAAAATGGGTATCTCTAAGATTGTAATCTTATGAGAAGAGGAGGTAGTACTTGAGAATTTTAGAGTATGTAGTTCTATCGGAAATATTTTTTCTAGTATTGTTAGCAAGCTTTTTGGCCTTTCAATTTCTTCTTTGTGGAACTTAATGGGTGTTTTTTTGGCATTACCTTATATGTAGAAAATTTTTCTATTTTTTTTTATCTTATGTTGTGTAATTTCAAATTTATGGTATTCCTTAAAGTTTCTAGCTTTTTGCCTCTGCATGCTAAGTTTTTTTGCAATATTTGCACGATAGATTATCTCTATTGTTCATCTTTGTTAGGTTTGGTTGTATGTGGTCTTCATTAGGAGAGGACTTCGAGTGAGTGCTCTTGTTGTCAACCACTTTTGATACTAAGAGTGTTTGGGACAATTGCAGTACTTATCAGCTTTATTAGCCGATACTATATGCCTTGGAAGTTATCATGTAGTTCTTACGACTTTGTTTCAATTGTTGAAATGTCAATCTCGCCTCTGTGTAGTAAAACTGTTTGTAATAGAACTGTCATAGCTATATATTTGATACTTCAGAAGCAAAAATACACTTAAGAACAATACACAAATCCAAATATGCACTTCACTTAACAATTAGAATCAAGATTGCTAAAAAAAAACAAAAAAACTATTAAAATTATAATTAATAATATGATAATATTGGTTTTAAAATGAAGACGACCTATGTCACGAGCTAAACCGTTCTGTAGAGCAGCTATCCATTCCTGATCTCTGTCAATGACCATGCCATAACCAATTTAGACCCTCACTCAAAAATATCTGACGCTGTCATCCCGAGCCGTAAAGGTCAATTTTTTTTTCATACAACTTACCAAACTTAAAATCGAGCCACTAAGAACATCTAGCATTCACATCCATACTAAACATCCATACCGCCGAACAACATTTACAAATCTAACACCACAAATCCAACAAATAAGCATTCATATATGTTGAAGAAAAAGTGCTCAAACCACAAACTCTTTTGACTACAACCAAAAGAAGAACCACTCACAACTCACCGTCACCACAGCCAACACAAGAACCACCAAATCCATATGCCCCAACAGAGACAACTAGAAAAAACAAACATGTGAATCGCTAGATTGGGGAGAGGAGAGAATACATGGCAGTTTGGGATGGAATCCGAGAGGTACAGGCGATGAGTGACGGCTTCGCCGAACAGTAGAGGAGCGACAAGGAGGGATGGCTTTGTCAAACAGTAAAGGAGCACGAGGGATTCGGCATGGAACAGAGGGAAAGGGAATTAGGGCATAAGCGATGAAGTGGTAACCCGAGTAATAAGCCATACCTCGAACGCTGGCCGCGGGGTTCGATCCGCGCCCCGCATTTAGAGAAAACGGCGTCTCGCCGCGCTCGAGAAGCCATCCCAAACGACCGCGATTCGCGGTCAGCCCACGCACCTCATTCATACCGTCGAACCAAATGGACCCTAAGACTTAGCCCGCCACTGAGTTTGTACTCTTATCTTAAGCTTTGCAATAGGTTGGAATATTTTGTATGCATTGTCCTCTTTGCATTTTGAATGAGATATTGATCTTGACTTCATAGTTTTATGCAATACCATGAACTTTTGAATGCATACTACTATTGCATCTCATATTTCTTTTGGTGAATGAAGAAACATTATGTATCACCTATATTCAGAACAACAGATGTCCATTATTAGGACAACACCAAAGAGTTCTATTCATATCGCAAACTTTAATGCATGATCTCGTTGTTTAGGTGCAATGCAATGACATTTAAGAAAAAAATTAGCCTTAAAATATGCAAAAAAAAAGAAAAAACAGGAAAAAAAAACAATAAAATAACTCAAAGAAAACTGCATTTTTGTGGAAGCTGCAATGTTTTAAATGATGAAGGTTTTTTTCTATCTTGAGATGGGGTGTAGGGCTTGAGGCATGGGATATTATCCCACAAGAATTTATATTATGAATATAAAAAAAATAGTAAAATATGATTAAAATATTTAATACAAGGGAAGAAGTGTAAATTACAAATTTAATAACTACTATGATTTATACTTAAACCTCAAAGTCCAGTTGAAGCAAACATATAAAATCAGCCAAGATTAAATGTTAAAAATGATACAAGATAAATAATTATGTCCCCTTGATGTTCTTATTCCTCAAGCTCCTCAACCTCACCGTCTTCTTCAAAATTTGAGGAACATAATCATTTAAGCTAATATTAAGATAAGTATATTAATTTGATGATTTTAATTTAGTTTATCTTACCATTCATGCACAGAAGGTGTGCCACATGTGCTCCAACGATGCCTCGGTGGTGTATGCCCCCACGGCTTAACACCTCTCTCGACTATTTTGACGCAATTTCGCTTCACTCCGTCCCGAGGAATGATTCAAATTAGACCCAAAATCATTTTTTAAAACATTGATCATCTCTCAAACATAATTTTAAGGACATACTGAACCTATAAGTATTGCTTATTTTATTTAAAGGAAGGTTTACATACATACCCCTCCATTCCTATGTATTACATATCTAGCACCTAAAATTCAATTTTTACATGCCATGCCATGCCACCTTACCTATGCATGAAAATGTGTATTTCACTTTTTAAAAGTTAAATGACATTTTTGATGTGAATGAAAAATTTGGGTGGTATAAATGTAAAAAAATAAAGTATAAGTGTTCAATATGTAAATACATATGAATTGGGTGGTTTGTATGTAACTGCCTCTTTAAAGTAATTGTGCACGATTACTTATATGCAATGATGGAACTTACTTGAAATATGAATTGAAGTTGAGGACTTCTTTATAATTTCTCTATTTCATTGAAGCTAGCTTCGTAACAAAACATTTCTTTCTCTGTTCTTCCCCCCACCCCCAACTTCTGACATAGATCAAGGTATATAAGTATATGTTCACAGCATTTTGCAGCTTGACCCCTCTAGGCAATACAATTTCTACAGTATGTTTGACTAGAATACAATATGACCACTTTAATTAAAATGAAATACAGTTATTCATCAAATAGATATAAACTATGAGTTTGTCCATAAAACTATGCCAATCTGTTGATTTAGGCCCTATACTTGAAACTTGATAAATTTGATTTTTTCAAAGCACACATTTCTTATGTATTTAAATATCTCACGCCTAAACTTTCATAATTATACATATAACACTCAAATCTTTAACACCAATAAAAAATAGCACTTATGATGCATATGCTTAAAACACAAAAGTTTTGTATATGTAAATATGAAAGTTTAGGTTTAAGATATGTAAGTACATTAGAATTTCTGTATGCTATGCATGTAAATTTCTCTTTTTTCTCAGAGGGTGTAAGATTTGGCTTCCCAGTGACCAATAAAATTGTAAGCATATTTGCAACATTTAAAGATGAGAAAATCTTTTCAAAACAAAAAGATGGCTTACCATTACATGAGCTGATAGGATGTGTAAGTTATATTCTTGCTATATCTAAATTTAATAACTTTAAGGGAAATTTACTTATATAGCACACAATTCTTATGTGTTCACATACATATCACTTTTGTGCTTCAAACTTATACATGAAAATATGTTTTTCACTTTAAAAAAAGTAGTGCTATTTTTGACATAATATTAAATATTTCAGTGCTATATGTGCAAATATGGAAGTTTTAAGTGTGAGTCATGCAAATACATAACAATTGTGTTCTATAACCTCTCTTACTTGCCAGATGGTTGGGGGCTATTTTCCACTTTAGAATACCATCTGCTTTCCAGTTTATGAACATTAGTTCTCTATTTTATTTATTTATTTATTTTGTATAAATCATTCACCTGAAGGCATGAATGAACAGCTTCAGCATTTTCTTGGCCTGAAATCAACTACTTTATTACTTTGATTATAATCTTATTCCTTTGCCTGTGAATTACAGTGAGTTGTTACGAAGCGATTTCTTAAATGAAGAAACAGATAGTCTGGAAGAGCGCGAAACTGCCATTAAACTGAAAGAGGAGACCGAGGAACTAGAATTACTGCTTGACTTCCTCTTACAGCTTAAATCACGAAAGGTAGAGGCCGCCGATAAGCTTCATGACACCATCTGTTTTCTCTGCACCGATATAGAAGAAGTCAAGAACCAAAGGTCTAGCCTCATAAAAAATGAATCTTTCTTTCTTAAACTCGAGAAAAGTGATCATGGCATAGCTCTTAAATACGAGTGCCCCATACCATATAATGAAATAAATGAGGAAGACTCATCTTCTTCGGGTTCGCGAAAGCGTGTAAGGTCCCATGAGAATTTAATGGCTGAAAAGTTTAACGAAAATGTTGTTGATGGTTTCAGACCGGATTCTAACAAAGGAACCCGTGAGAAAATCCCATCAAAAAGCTCTCGAATCATGAAGAACTTCAAAAAGCTGGAAGAAGCATATTTTTCTTCAAGATGCAGATCTATGAGGCCAAAAGGGCAACTTTTTAGTAATCCTGGCACTGGATCAACTGTTAGAACTGAGGGGAGTTCTGTAAATTATTCAACTTCTAAGCAAGGCAATGGAGGTAGCAAAATGGTTGAATCTGCAAATCCTTTCCTGGAAGGTTTATGCAAGTTTTTATCTTTCAGCAGATTAAAAGTTTGTGCAGAAGTTAAACAATCAGATCTGCTAAATTCCAGTAATTTGATTTGCTCCCTTGCTTTTGACCGGGACAAGGAATTTTTTGCTACTGCAGGCGTAAATAAAAAGATTAAAGTTTTTGAATTCGATGCAATATTAAATGAATGCCATAACATTCATTATCCTGTGGTTGAGATGATTAGTAAATCGAAACTCAGCAGTGTTTGCTGGAATGGTTACATAAAAAGCCAGATTGCTTCAAGCGACTTCGATGGGGTTGTGCAGGTAGGCTAATCATATAGAAATTTATGTAATTGCACAATTTTTATGTATTTACTTATCTTACACCTAAACTTTCATATTTACGCACATAATACTCAAATCTTTAATATCACGCGACAGATAATGCTGTCAGTACTTTTTAAAAGTGAACTATTCTTTTTCATTCAAAGGTTTAAAACACCAAAGCTTTATGTATGCAAAAAGTATAGGCGTGAGATATGTAATTACATAAGAATTGCGTGCATTGTATGGTGTGAGATGTGTAAATACATAAGAATTGTGTGCTACGTATTTAAATTTCCCATATTCATATTGTTTTATTCCTTTTTATATTGTTGTCAATCACTCATTATGTTACATTCCAAGGTATGGGATGTTGCTCGAAGTGAAGTCTTAGTCGAAATGAGAGAGCACGAGAAACGGGTGTGGTCAGTTAACTATTCGTTCGTTGACCCAACGAAGTTAGCCAGCGGAAGTGATGATGGGACTGTGAAGCTATGGAATATCAATCAGGCAATTGTACTCTTGCACTTTGTGTATGTCAGCTTTGCAACTATATGCACTGCTTTCTGACGTTATAAATTTGCTTTTTTCATGGTTGCAACATGTATATTTGCCTCTTAATGCAGGGAGGAAGCATTGGTACTATAATAACTAGGGCAAATGTATGTTCTGTACAATTTCCACCAGGGTCTGCTCATGCTATTGCTATTGGTTCAGCAGATCATAATGTTTATTACTACGATCTTCGTAATGTGCGGCTGCCGTTGTTGACGTTGGTGGGCCACGCGAGGACTGTGAGCTATGTGAACTTTGTGGATTCATCGACGCTTGTTTCATCGTCGACGGATAGCTCGTTGAAGCTTTGGGACCTAACTGTGAGTTCGTCTGGGGTCATTGAAAACCCTGTTCAGACGTTCACCGGGCATACGAACGTGAAGGTAATGCCTTTTCTTGTTTTTAAATTATAAAGGGTTGTTATTGTGAATTTGTTGATGCAAAACTATTATTCTAATTGATTTAATGAAATGATTGTCAATGAACACCAGTTTATTTTGTTTTATCTTTTAGGAAAATATGTATTTTAATCAACTTCTTTGTTAAGAGTAGGTGAGACCACGTAGTTTGGTTGATTGTATGTATGCATGCATGAATGCATGCATGCGTGTATATATAACTCCTTAGATACGATAAAAAATTGATCAGTTGGATTGTTTTGTGTTAGATTTGAAGAGTTAAGAGATTATTTGGGTCAAAATTAAGGAGTAAGGATACTAAATTACATATTTTAGATAGTATGGGACATGGCGCCTCCTCTGAATGGTCCAGAATCAGCTTGACCAGTTTTTTTTCTTCTGCACCATGAACTTCTAGATAACATTTTAGATTGTTTTGTTAATTTAATGTGTTAACATACTTGTTAAATCTCTCTTAATTTTTTTTTTTTCAGAATTTTGTCGGTCTATCTATTTCTGATGGCTATATTTCTACTGGCTCAGAAACAAATGAGGTGTGCATTTATGCATTCATGTTGATCTTATTAGTTAGAATTCTAAATGTATGCAATGTGGGAATTTTGCTTTATAATCACACCTGAAGTATTTACTTTTTCGCTTGAGTTATAATAATTTCTTTAATTGCAGAAAAGACAGGAAGTATCTATCTATTTTGCTGTATTTAAGATTCATGTTTTGCTATTTAATCTCCTTATATTTCCCTACATTCAATTACATTGTTTTTAGATGAAACTATTTACAGTGTTACTACAGAGGCCTATCTCAATATGTACTTGTTAAAAAATAATAATAATAAAAAGATTGATCTATGTAAATTTAGATAGTAGAGTTAATCAAAACAATAATAAACAAATAAGTATTATTACTAATAAAGCCTATAGACAATTACGACTGATATATTTGAAAGCAAAATAACAAGAGACTCAACAATCCAACACAAATTAGTGTGGATCTTGATGTGGTAGTGGTGATCGGTGAGGGGTGGAAAGTAGTGAGATGGTAGACGAGGTGTTTGGCAAGCAGAAAATATTAAGGCAACAGTTTTCTCTGTTCTGGATAGCAAATGTGCAGCAACTATCGACGTCACATGGCTGTCCGGGGTGATGGCAAGGAAGCAGCAGGGCTAGAACAATAGCGATAGCAAAGATGGAGGGTTGGAATAGCTATGGTAGCGGGTATGCAGAACTGGAACAACAATGATAGCAGTGGGATGGACTGGGAAAATGGACAAGTGGTGGTGAAGTGGTTTGGAATGGCTGGATCAACAACCAAGGTTGCAGAGCGGCGTTCCTCCTGGCCAAAACGGTAGCCAAAAGAGGCTATTCCGGGCGGGCTCAACAAGGAAGGAGCTGTTGAAAGCAATTTAGAAGGATGCAGAAAGGGATAGGGGAAGATAATCACCACATCGGGAGAGAGATACAATAGGAGCACATCCAATCCCTTGGATACAACCATCGAAGCGAGAAACGGATGCTGACATATGACCTAAACAAACTCATGGCAAAACTGAAAACCTAAAACAAGAATTACATATATAAGTCTTAGATAATTAGGATTGGGTCTCCTTTGGAAAGGAGGCGCTATTCTCTCATGGGAGAGCCGATCGACCCTCCCAAGTCTGGACTAGTTCGGTCTAGACGAAGGACATCGCATGAGAAGCCCTAGATCCCTCTATGCAGCCTCCGCAACGTTATTCACTCGCCCGCAACTTTATTTGCCTACTCACGTTAGTCTCTTAGAGTTAGGGGAGCTTCGATATCTCATCTTTCAAAGCTTGTGTCTTTCAAAGCTTGTGTCTCCTCATAGCAATCAGGATGACCTCGCTGACGGTACCAAGAATGAATTAAACCTAATGACAAATCAATCCTGTAGGCGCTAACATTCCACAACACGTCTTGATAGAATAAATATGCATCCCCTCGACACATCCTGAGCTGGAGTTGCATATAGATGTAGGTTCCTGCAATATAACTCTCGAGCCTTTAAGTTTGAAATCTTCTTCATCTTTTTGAACTCAGTGAAATGTAGTTGATAAACAAGTATGTGAGGAGAAACCAACTCTCCGATGAAATCTGTGGCAGGTTGTGCCGCTCCCACTAGTAATCACTCAGAAGAGACATCTTCTTCATTGATAGGGCCTAGACACATTCAAGAAATTTCTTCCTCATCAAGCTTCTAGGACAATTTTCAAAGCTGTAGTTCGTCCCTTTTGTTTGGACATCTGATGGCGGGTACTGTTGAACTGAAACATCCGACTATTCCGTATAATTTTCTAGAAGTAACTCAATTTTCTCACCTTTGACAAGTTGGCCTCCCTCTGAAAGGAGCGACTCAGGAGATAGGCTATATATATATATATATATATGAAAGTTTGAAGTTTTCTTATTTGAAGTTGTTCTGTGACCAATATCGGCTCCTCAAACTCTTGGAGATTTCTGATATCCAATACCAATTCGACAAATGCTTCTCCCAATGCCTACAAAAATGTAGTTTGGGGCACCATTACCTCATACTCTGCATGAATACTCATTACATCAAATTCACTATTTTCTAGAACAATTACAGTCAACTCAACTCGAATCAATGACATATCTTCCTTGTTAGTTGACAACTGATACTCCTCTTTGTGTCCTCACTTCCGTGTCTACTGTATCATTTGTCTATTTCTTCAACAGCTTCTTGATTATTGAAAGAGATTATTCTCCTAGTTGTGCAATCTGAGGGTCTGTTTGGGGCAACTACAACTTTTTAAAACTGTCACGCAGCAGTGTCCCAAAACGCTGCTGCGGGAAGCTGTGTCTGTTTCTTTTGTATAGTTGTGCAAAAGTTGGTTATAATAAAAAAACTATTTTGTCTATATATATCATTGATTGTTTATAACAAATTCAGTCAAAGTTGAATAACTTATGTAAAAACATAAATTACGTTTGTAATCCCTAAAAAACTCATAATTTTAAACATTGTATCTAAAATCTGAGATCTCACTAAACAGTAACACAACAAACAAAATTTAAAATAAAACTATTAAAATAACAATTAACATTATGATTGTATTGAATTTGAAATGCAGACGATCAACTTCACGAATTAACTTATTCTCCAAAGAAACTTCACGCCTGATCACTATTTGAGGTGGAATCGTCTGACTGATCCACCCATTTGAAGAAGTCATAGTCCTCTACTATCCATTTCTTGGATACATGTAAAATTTTCTCTCATAGTTATGCTCCTGTTGTGACATAGGGAACACTGCAATCCATAGTTGCAGTACAAGATTCTAAAGGCAACAAAAAAACTACAAACTCATTTTTTGAAGGTTTAGAACCTCAAACCACAAACAGTTAGATGAAGCATTAACTAATAAGAATAATATAAATGCATACTTAAATATTTATAAAGTTGTGTGGTCTCAGAGCAAAACAAGATAAACCAAAGAATAATCTATCACTATAAGAAAGAAGATTTTAAAAAAAGAGGATCTCGGTTGCTTTTAAATCATATAATACCGAGTTTGTATGTGTCATAAAAACATATCACCACAAAGACCATCCATAAGAACCCTAAGAGTCATATGACTGAAAAAGGAGATCTTAGTTACCTTTAAACCATATAATATCGAGCTCGTATGTGTCATGAAATCATATCACCACAAAGATCATCCTGAATAACCCCAAAAATCATATGAATGAAAAAAATGGGATCTTAATTTTCTTGATGACAATTTCATATATGTCAAATTTTATAGCAACATATTGCCTATCCCATTTGACCATCACAAAAGTTATATTTATGAGTTCACATGACAAATTTGAATATACAACTATCATGTGCGATGCCTTTCCATCCGACTATCACAAAAAGAAAACACATTGAAATCACATACAACCATAATATTTTGTATTGGTGAACCAAAATGTCTGATGGATGCAATCTTTTCACTGTTGGATACACATGCATTCACATGTGTTTCATCAATTGCTCCTATACTGTCCTAGGTTATTTATGCAAGATATTTGAGTTACTACCACACTTAAGTAAATTTTGGGAAAGATGAAAACAAAAGTCTATCTTTAAATATGACAGCGGTAATCTTATGAAATCTCTATCTGGGTGTCTTGAAATGTAAAATCTTTAGGCCTGATAATTTTTGAAAATAAGTTGATTAGAACCTTTAAACCAACTAAAAAATATCCGCTACTTATTTATGATCAGTGTTGTAATCGCTTCATGTCCCCCTTCGTAAACTCATTATGTGATAAGATATAGAGGATCATAGTTAACACCTCTCTTGAAGTAATCTTAGGTGAGCCATATTTCCTCTAATAGATAAATAATATGACCTGTGTCATACAAAACATTTTGTTTAATCTTGTTGGATGACCCACAAACAACTCCCTAACTCATGTGTCGCCAATGTACGTAGATGTCATGCAAAGAGAGTGAGCAATAATTATATATTAAATATAATGTATGTAATTTTTCTTTTGGGCCTTTCTTTATTCCCGTATCTAACACATATATATAACACTTATGTATTAGCAAGTAATAAATTAAAGAAAAATCATGTTAATGATAAGTCAAGCAATAATGAAAAATATAATAGCAAATCTTACACCTACATCAATCAAACATAAAAGTCCAAAAGTAACATACTAGTCATACATAAATAATTATCCCTACGATTAGTTGTCATCGACATAAAGTACTCTCTCATAGTCGAATCTTCTGGCAATTTCATTGAAAACAAGTAAAACATCTATAGATTTCTGGATTTTCATACAGTAATTTTATAACTTGCTGAATTGAAGTTGCATTGGATGTGTCAGGTGTTTTCGTTCCCTTCTTTTTTTATTTCTAAATGAGTTGTCGGTTTGTTCTTCGCCATATACTTCATTTTTCTGAATAAGTTTCTCTTTTGGATCGTGTGATTGTTAAAGGGAAGAGAGGAACTAGTAAAACATGACATACGACAAAGGCAGACAAACAAAGAAAGAACGTGAAGAACTTCCGTGCTGCACCTCACTAGGATAGGCCAATCATATACATTCGAATAAGATCAGACCGAAATAGCCTGTGTCAATTATCCGCGAATGAATGCCTATGAATGCTACCCACAACCAGAGATTTAAGTGTGTTCGTCTGTTCTTGGGTCCAAAGTGCTCCTAGAGGGACATCCCACTTTGTTAATTATATCATGGGGGTTACTGCCCAAGAATACTCTTGATCCATGGTATTTTGCTTACATTTAAAGTGGCAACTTGAAAATGATAGTTATTTTGTAAGGGAATGCTCTGATGCTTTTAAAACTTCCCTAAACCACAGGCGGAGAGTCTTTCATGGTATATTAGTAACGCACTCATCAGCACACAAAGCCTGCAAAATAAACCAAATCATCATGACAGGGAATCCCAATACGTCAAAACACATCCAGGCCATAAGGCTAGATGAAAAATCGTCGCATCCCAAACGGGTGACAGCTCATCAGTAATCGAGCCGTCAAGATGATATCAACGACAATAAGAGGAGCAATAGGGCTCAAAGTCGGTATAGTCAAAGGAAGAAAGGAGTAATCCCTAACAAGTAGAGGTAGTCAGCTCGGGGCACCACAGACCTGTCGTCCCAAGCTACTAGGACCTTAAGTCTACTTGGTCATGAATGTAGTCCACCCAACACGTCCATAGATCCCCGGCCAGCAATCCGTGAATTACGTTGTCCGCAGGAACCTTGGTAGCCTTAAGGTCAAAGGAACAAATCTCTATCCTATGACTATCAGGCAGAGCTCCAAGAGGTGAGACTTATATCCGTCGAAGTGGTAAGGATGCCGGTAGAAAGGAAGAGAAGAAATGGTTCAACTATAAAGCTGGAAACACTCTCAACAATAAGACTTGTTCTCTGTATGGTTTGGCGAAGCCATTAACACCCTAAGCGCACTAGAAAAACACTTAGGTAGAAATCTATGTTGGGCTAGTCGGGTTAGAGAAACGCGGAGACTTCTTCTCGGAACATGTAAGTGATGCAGTTATCTAGAGCGGTCCTTAGATATTATGGAGACCCTATTAATTATGACTTGGGTGGGTCATGCTATGCAACTAGTTTAAAATCCAGCTCGAAGGTCATGCAAAAAAACAAGAGCAGACTTTTGAAAGTCCTGAATCAATTAATCCTAAATATTAATTTATCTTGAAATTTTTTATTAGGATTTTTTTAAATAGAAAATTAATAATTTTACGGTCCTTAAGATCCTAAATTATAATTTTCATAGCATCCCAAATAAACTAGAAAGAAACAGAAAAATCAACCCAATCATGCAAACATGCAAGAAAAATAATAAAACAAGCCAACTTTGAAATAATAAATGGTCGATGCCGCTGGGTCGGCGACATATCCTAGAAGAGAAAATATGCGGTTAGACTCTGCATAAGTACACATCTGGTCCTAATTCTATGCATCAAGAAGATTTAGAATTGAGGTACGGGACACGAGCTAACAACTCCTGACCCCCGTCACGTGGTTTCGACTGTCTGACATCCCAGAACCTGTGTCTGTACCTTATTTCTAATACATAACTTTCTTATGACACTAAATGGTATTGAGGAAAAGATAAAAAAATGACTCGATCTGCACTAAAATAATGTCAAAATGAAAGCCAAACAAGCATGCAACGTGTCTGGGGCATGCCTGGTAGTGGAGTTAAGCAACACCTGCAGAAAATGGTTATTAATAATCATTACATTGCTTTCCTTTTATTGTTCTTATGTGTGTACATATATATGACAGCCCCCTACAGAGGACTACCATAATATACTACCATGCATATCAAAATAGACACACACAAACACATTAAAAAGTACAAAAGTGACGCATGATTAGAACAAACAAGCCGACAAAGAGTAATAGCTAGAGACGTCGAAAAAACTACCTAGCACCTTGAATCGTATCTTAGTAAACAATCTAACGATAATGTGTCATAACCAGCATCTAAGTGCACATGGTAAAGTCTCTGGGTATGTATGACATTGACGGGGTCGCCACACCGGTCCAATTCAAGAGATCCAAAGTATCTAAAGAGTGTCACCCAGGATGAATTTTGAAATGATTTGATCTTATCTTACATATGATCTAGTTTACTACATGCATAATTTTAAAATTATAGCGGACGTAATAAATAACAAATATATATTTTAAGATTTAAAGTAATGACTAATAAATGCGGACCCATAATATTGAAGGTGACACGAGTCAGTTTTCTTGGATCCTTAGCATAGTCATACTCGTGCCAATATATATGCGATAACTTGCATCATTCGACAGGATCGATAAGCCATTGCGACCAACACGGGGTTACTTGCCTATCGACCCTGGCTCGATATCATGCACACATGCAAATGCAAACGCAAATTCAAGCAAATATATGATAAAAGTAGTGAAGACTGTGCCGTGGAGGCAGCGACTTAGGAGAGGTCGTGCTGTGGAGGCAGCGACCTAAAGGAGTGGGTGTGCCGTTGAGGTAGTGATTCAAAAGAGTGGGTGTGCTGTGGAGGTAGTGGCTCGAATGATGGGTGTTCCGTAGAGGAAGTGACCCGAAATTGTGGGTGTGTCGTGGAGGTTGCGGCCCAAAGGATGGGTGTGCCATGAAGGCGGTGACCCGAAAACAAGGGCGTGTCGTGGAGGCAGTGACTCGAAAGGGTAGGCGTGCCGTGGAGGCAGTGAAACGAAGAATGAGCGTGTCGTGGAGGCAGCAGTCCGAAAGGGTGGGCATGTTGTAGAGGCAGTGACCCGAAGATGAGCGTGCCGTGGATGCAGTAACCCGAAGATGGGCATGCTGTGGAGGCAGCGATCTGAAAGGGTGGGCATGTCGTGAAGGCAACGACCTAAATGAATGAGTGTGCCGTGGAGGCAGCGACCCGAAAGGGTGGGCATGTCGTGAAGGCAACAACCCGAAAGGGTAGGCGTGCCTTGGAAGAAATGACCCGAAAGGGTGCCTGGTGGTCTGGAGTGGTGTTGTAGGAAGTATAGGGATGTAACTCCAGTTGGAGAGAATTACACAACGAATTGACTCAGTCACAAGCACCCATTCACATGATGTGTGAATGCGAGGGATAAGTGTGTGAGACACAAATCCGAGTGCAGACAAACTCAAGCATGCAAGTCATGAACATGCAAAATGCCATGCAGGACAAACATGCAAAAGTGCTCAAGGGTAAGTGTGAACTTGTGACGCGGTGTCAAGTGACATGAAGATGCCACAAAACAAATGTAGAGTAATGTGCCGTTGGGAGGCACAAGTACGTCATAAACATATAGGGGCATGGTGCAAGTGGTGGATGTGCTAATGCAAGGTCATACAATCAAAACTAATGCATATGCAAGATACATGTCATGTGAATGAAGTTGATTGTTCGACCCGTCGGGTTGATCGGGCCAGGGCAACACAACCACTCAGCTCAGTCTTGCTAAGGTGGCCGACTAGACAAAAGTGATTAGTCGACCGAGCTTGGGCGGCCGGTCAGACCAAAGCGATCGGTTGTTTGAACCGGGTCTGCTAGTCTGAATGCTGACCGGGCTAGGGTGGCCGGTCGAGGTGAAGTACAATGCCTGTAGAGCCGGGACGGCCTGTCAAGGCAAAGTGCAATGCCGACCGGACCAGTACGGCCGGTCGAGGCAAAGTGCCATGTGTAAAACGCAACACTTGAGATGCAATACAATAGCGAGCCATGCTTGACTAATGCTCTCACATAGGCGCCTAGGGTTTTAGCTCTTGGATTCACTTCATAGTCGTCTTTGACTTTGGCGAGGAAATGTGGAGAACTCAATTCTCTGATTTCTCGTAGAAGTCCTTCAATGTTCATAGGGCAGAGTAGCTACAATGCTTTTTCTGTTCTACGAATCTCCCATGATCTTGTAGAATGGGCAAGCTACAAAGGTTTTCTCATTCCTCAAAATCCAACTATTCCAACCTCTCTAAGGAAGGTTGGAAGTGACAAAGCCGTGAGAAACTGGGATTCAAATCCCCCATGATTTAGGTCTAAGGCTCGCAACGGATAGTCACTCGACTTCGCAAGGGTTGGCTACGAACGTGATTTCCTAAGTTATGGCTTCCTATAGAAAACAAAACGTCCAATCAATAGGCATGGGGATGCGTCGACTAGTGTTGGTCGGCTACCTTGCCTAGTGTGGGCGATCGAACCCACAAAGACACCTCAAAATTGACCAGTTAAAAGGCGTGTGGCCAGGTTGGCTAGTATCTTTGGGCCAATTAGACCGTCCGATAACGGGCGATCAATCGAGCCAGACAACACCGGGTGGCTGGTCAGTTTTGTATGGGCGACTAAAGCCCACAACATCTAATGAAACTACACTTAGGGCTGACTAAGAAAGAAAATGCGAGTGAGTTTAGAAAATCTCACTAACGTGGCGTTTGATGTCGCGTTTCTTCACGTAGGATGAAGCTCGTATAGTGGTAGGAGAGATGGCGACGTTCCAACGAAGTTCCGAGCTCCGACAAAGTACCGTCGGTCTTTCGCCACGCTAGAATGAAGCTCTCCTTTGATGTAGGAGAGAAGAAGTCATGCTCCTTGCTCGCCACACTTCTCCTCAAGAAGCTCTCCTCACTCATGGAAGTGGTGGAAGAAGAGAAAGAAGATGGAGAAGTTGGGAGATAACCAACTCCTTTGAGCTTCTCTTTGAGGAAGATGAAGAGTTTTCCTCCTTTTTCCTTGCTCCAAGCTCTAAGCTCCAAGAAAACCCTAAGCTCCTTGAGGAAGAAGATGGAGTTCTCCCTTGCCGTCTCAAGCACTCAAAGCTATAGCTCCAAAATTAAAACTGAGAGGAGATAGATGAAATGGGGGGAAGAAAAGAGCTTAAGTCAGCCCCTCCCATTTTACCGCCAAAATTGCCATATGTAGCTTTGCCATCTCACCTAGGAAGCTTGCAAAAGGGTATGATGATCCCCTTTTTGCATGCCCAAGGCAAATCCCTCCACAACCCAAGGAGATCTAGCTTGTGGGCTGCCTAAGTGGGTGCACTGGGGTCAAAAGGGTCAAATTCGCTTAAAAAATCGGGGTTTGGAAGCAAGTTGACACCTAGTCACCACGATCTTGGCACCTAGGAGCTGCGAACCTGGCGCTTAGGTGCCCAATCTAGTGCCATAGCACCAGGTCTGACGCCTATGCGCTACTCAGGTGACGCCTATGCGCTACTCAGGTGGCGCCTATTTTCTAACAGCTTGGGAAAATGATCATTTTTTGGAGCAGTTTTGGGTGAGTAATCCCCCGTCCCCGGCGCCTAGGCGCCAGAAACCGACGCCAGACTTCTAGAGGCTTGGTTTTGAACATCCAAAAAGGCATTTAGGGCGCTTAGGCTCCCGAGGCTAGCGCCTAGCCCCGGTCTAGGCCCAAAAACCCTAATTTACATCGAGAGCGCCTAACAGAGGATTTTCTTGATCCGAAAGCTATGAGAGACCACATATGAGTAAATTGTGATCCCCTAACTTCAAAAATAAGTATTTTTCTCGTCCACTGATTGGAGAATCTGGCGCCAACAGGAGCTTTAGACTACGGCGCGGGTAAGGTGTTCCAAACCCTAATTCTCCCATAGTGTGCGTAGGAGAGCTCCATGACTTCCCTTTACCCCGGGAGGCTCCAAACGAATATCGAGGGACCTCTAAGCACCAGAATGAACATCAAACCCGACTGATGTCTTAGGTGAGTCCGTCCAATAGCGGTTTCCTCTGGTTAAGATCGAAGCATCGCAAACTCTGGTTTTGTGTCTTGCACGTACTAGAAGGTCCTCAGATGGGTGTTTTAAGCCATGCGATATTATGAATGAACAGTGAATCGTCCCGAGCCAGTCAAGTGGACACCCTACACGTGTGACATTAAAAGTTGACGCCAACATCAGGCTTGCATGAATCAACTGATTACGAAATTTGGTTTCTAATGAAAATCACACAATCTTTTTTCTTCTTCTCAGTTCTAAGAAGTTTTGAACGACTAGTAGATTTAATTTCATTTAGATTGAGATTGGACCATTCATTTGAGTCAGCAGTTTGCTCATCTATATGCTCAACTTTGTTGGCATGTACTCTCTCACTTGATGCCCATGCATGATTACTGGTGACCACTACTCCACCAAACATTAGACCCGACATTTCTTCATGCTCATAGTCACGGCCACTAATCTTAAACTTCTTAGTAGTTGACACAACTTACCAATTAATTGATAGTTGATATGTTAATATTATTGAGATGACATCAAAAAAAGAAAAAAACAAAAGCACTAAACACTCAATAATTTTTTACATACAATCTCTCAGCTCACCATTCATTTAAAACATTAATGGTTCATTTTATGGGATCTCAACTTAAGCCCGTGGAACCTCGATTTAACACTTTTTTTCCGATCCTTTTTTTAACCGATCTTATTTTTTTCTGAGTTGTCTTTTATCATATTCTCTTTTAATACTTTTCTTAAATTTTTTTATAAAATTCTGTCAGCCTTCCCTTATTAAAATAGTTGGTTAGCATATTTCTCAATTCAACCTCCTTTAAGCAGATATCACAAAAGATTACAACAACAACAACAACAAAGCCTTAATCCCACTAAGTGGGGTCGGCTACATGAATCCTTTTTCTCCATTGCGTCCTATTTAGTGTCAAATTTTCGTTTAATTCTAATAAATTAAGATCATTTTTTATGCAATAAGCCCAAGTTTTCCTAGGTCCGCTCTCGCCTTTCTTAACATAAGTTGTATTTAAAACATCTACACTCCTAATCGGATCATCGTGTGGTCGACGTTTAATGTGACCAAACCATCTAAGGCGACTCTCTCTAATTTTATCCGTCACTCGGTGCAACTCCAACCCTATTACGGATATAATCATTTTGCATTTTGTCTCTAAGTGTAAAACCACTCATCATCCACCTAATCATTCTCATCTCGGCAACACTTAACATTATGCTTCTCTTTTAAAGGCCAACATTCAACGACCATAGAGCATCGAAGGTCTCACCACCATCTTATAAAATTTTTCTTTCGGTCTAAACGGTACTTTTCTATCACACAATAGGCCGGACGCATTCCTCCACTTCAACCAACCAACCCGAATTCTACTATTAACATCCCCATCTATATCACCATCGCTTTGAACAATGGACCCAAGATATCTAAATCGTTCACACCTTTTAATAATCCGATCACCCAAAGTTACACTTCGTCACTAGACCTACTATTACTAAAATTACATTCCATGTATTCGGCTTTAGTTCTACTCAAACGAAGACCTTTAGACTCCAATGTAGACCTCCATAATTCAAGTTTTTCCTGAACTTTTTCTCTTGTCTTATCCACAAGGAGGATATCATCAGCAAAAAGCATACACCAATGTACATCCTCTTGTAAATGCCCAGTAAGACCATCCATAAATAAAGCAAAAAGATATGGGCTTAAAGCCGATCCTTGATGTAAACCAACATAAATAGTAAAATACTTGGTCAATCCTCCTTCGGCTCGAACACATGTAATGTACTCTAGCATACATATCTTTAATGACTTGAATGTAAGTCATATCAACACCTTTCTTCTCGACGACTCTCCAAAGAACATCTCTAGGAACCTTATCGTAACCTTTTTCTAAATCAATAAAAATCAAATGTAGATCCTCCTTATTATCTTTGTACTTCTCCATCAAACCTCTCAATAAATGTATAGCTTCCATGGTAGACCTGCCCGGCATAAATCCAAATTGATTATGAGAAATCTTCGTAATACGTCTTAACCTATGTTCAATTACCCTCTCCCATAATTTTAAAGTATGACACATCAATTTAATTCCTCTATAATTTGCACACTCTTGTGCATATCCTTTATTCTTAAAAATGGGGACCAAAATGCTCTTTCTCTACTCCTCAGGCATACTTTTAGTTTTTAAAATAATATTAAAAAGTTTAGTAAGCCAGGAAAGCCCCAAGTCACCTAAACATTTCCACACTTCAATCGGATATCATCAGTCCTACGTACTTTCCCCATCGGTTTTCTTTAAAGCCTCATCAACTTCTTTTTACTAATGCGACGGTAAAAATGAAAAGTTTTATTATTATTAATGATATTAAGATCACTAAGGTCGATCGTACTTTCAGCATCATCATTAAAAAGTTTATCAAAATAACTCACCCACCTATGTTCAATATCTTTTTCTAGGAAAAGCACTTTTTGATTTTCATCTTTAATACACTTTACTTGAGTTAAATCTGATATCACAAAAGATTAACTTCATATATTTATCCCACATAGCAGATGATCTGATTTTTCTCATCTTACCCACATGAAACAAAAAAACCAATAATTTAAATTTTTTCAAACAATAGCTTGAACTCAGCAAAACATAATTAACTAAGAAAACAATTCACAACTCCCCAACCCTTCCTGAGCATGTCACAAAAATGACAGTAACAGATTTTGAAAGTCCAACAAAAAAATTAATTCGATGCTTAACTATGGAAAGCTTAACGTGTCACATGAGCATGCTTAACTAAGGAGTTATTTAAATAACTCATAAGAAATTTATGCACAAACAACACAATTCTTATGTATTTACATATTTAACACAACAATTTTGACATTTACCCATATAACACCTTGGTGCCATAAGCTAATGCATGAGAAATATTTGAATGTTATGCATATAAGCATGAATGTTTAGGTTTTAAATGTGGAAATACATAAAAAATTACTGGTATGTATGTAAATGCCCTGCAACTCAAATCTTCACCCCGCCCACGACCATACATAGCTTCAAACCAAACACCCTCACATAGGAGTTGACATCCTTGCCAATGGACTTCTATATGTCCTAGGTGGGATCGAAAGCCGGAGTTATAAACATCAACGCTCATTTAAGCCAGTACAACACATTACAGACAGCTACTCAAAAAAAAATCTCCAAAATTCACATGAATTTTGCAGGTCTTCATAGAAAAAATCAAATGCCATCACAGACCATATTTCTCCAATAATTTTTTTTTTAATTTATCTCCGTCATAGAAAAACAGTGAAGAGCATGAAACCACATAAAAAATCATAGATATTTACAGAAAAATTGAAGGTTATCACAACAATAATCCAAGATTGCACCAAAAGCATTTGTCCATAATTCTTTCGAACTTTTCAAAAAAAAAAAAAAAAAAAATCTCCAAATTTCTCCACCATAGAAAAAACCACGGAGCTCAATGAAGATCAAACAACAAAAGTATGCATAGGGCCAATCTGTTTTTATGATTGCCCAATCTGAATTAATTCTAACAAACAAATGTTTAATTTAATTTTTTGTTCATTAATATTTAATTCCCAATCGAAGTTCATCACATTTCGGATTTCTCCAACAAAGAACTCCAACTTTCTTCATCATAGAAAAACAACCACTTAAAAAATGGAAGGCAATCACAAGAAAACCGAAGGTCATCACAACAATAATTCAAGGCTATTACCAACGACATTTCTTCATAATTCTTTCAAACTTCTCAAAACAATTCCTCCAAATTTCTCCATCATAGAAAAACCCTTAGAGCTCAATGAGATCGACAAACAAATGCATAGTTGGCCCAATCTTCTTTATGATTGTTCAATTCTAAATTAATTCTAACAAACAAATGTTCAATTTATTTATCTTTGTTTTTAATGTTTAATTCTCAATCAAAGGTCATCACTGACTGAATATCTCTAACAAATAACTCAAAATTTCTCCATCACAAAAAAAACCACAAATAACATGAAATCACATAAGAATTGAGGGCAATCATCGGAAAATCGAAGGCCATCACGAAGAGCATTTCTACATATTTCTCCAAACTTCTCAAAAAAATTTATCCAAATTTCTCCGTCACAAAAAAAGACCATAGAGCTTAATGACCCGATAAAGAACTCCAAATTTCTCCATCACAAAAAAACTACAAAGAGCAGAAACCACTTAAAAAATAGAAGTCATTAACATGAATATCGATTGTTCGAAGGTATGCACTTAAAAAAAAACCATGATCATCGTAGAAAATCACAATGCTCGGTGAGGCAGAGGAACCTCAAATCAAATAGAACATATACTATAAAAAAAATAAAGGATAGAAGGTACCGAAGGACAAAGGGAAGGAGATGAAGAGAAAGCAGGAAGTGTGCTCTCGTCGCAAATACCAGAGGATGAAGGAAAAAGAAGATAGAAAATGAACTAGGACTTGTTCATTTTTACTCGGGCGAACGCGGAGCCAGGACGTTCGAGGAATTTTCTTCGAGCGAAACTACGGAATGTGACCAGCCGAGCCCGACGAGATTATTTAGGTGTGTTTAGTAGAACGCACCCCTGCCGCTCGAACAAAATACTTTTCGAGCATTTTCGTACCGCATCACAGAAAAATTGCCCTAAACGAACCTTGAATCAATATGCCCAAATCCGTGGCATTTGGAACACCTCATGGCGGGGAAACATTTAGGAATATTGGTTCTACTTGTTTTCCACTCAGAACTAATGCGGGGTTGGCTTGGATTTTCCCTTAGGTGTACTCTGGCTGTAAGATCATGAGGTTGAATCTTGCTTGTAAGATTTGTTGGTTGCCAAATGATGTGATCTCTCCTGTTTTATCTTGGCCAATGTAGTAATTTTGTCTTTTACCTCACACTTACATATGTACTTTAAATTTTACCACCAAAATAATACTCCTTTTTAACTTGCTGGCGGCTTGTTTCACTGTTCCGTCCGGTATGTGCCTTGACACTCAAAGACACATTCTAAGGTCTAGAGACACTCAAACTCGTTCTAATTTATGTGTTCATCGAAATATGGCAAATACACATTTATTTCAAACTTTTGGTTTTTCAAATATTTTTGGTCACATCTTCAAAGTAGAGTTTCTTCATCTCTGAAATCCTCATGGTGGACGAGTTTCACTTCATTTCTTCGATCTAACATGTCACCATTGTGGCTATGATTAACCCATCTGGATGGCCTCCTTTCGAAGGTGACAAGTCTCTATTATAGTTGATGGTTTCCCACTCCATATTCTCCTTAGAAATCTCTTGGGAACCTCTTTGTAAATTTCTCATAAACGTCATTGTATCATTTCCCTTCTATCAAGCTCTCGACGGTTATCTCCTTGGCAACATGGCTAGGTTTTGGGCGTGGGTAGGTGGAAGGAGGTATGTAAGGGTGATTTAGGGTAGAGAAAAATTTTAGATGGAGATAGGGTTGGGTATTAGTGGATGGTATAAATCCTAGGATAGGATAGGGTTATGCCAGCTCTGATAATAAATGATACCGAAGTTAACACATACAACAATAGACAAACAAATATTATTACTAATAAAGTCAATAAATGATTACAATTGATATGAAAGGAAAATAACAACAGAATCAACAATCCAACATAAATTAGGGTGGATCTCAGGGTGGTGGTGGTGATCGGTGAGGGGTGGAAGGTGGCGGGATGGTGGACGAGGTGGTTAGCAAGCATGAAATAAGAAGGTAATAGTTTTATGGGTTCAAAACAACAAGGACTCAACATAAATCGACAGTCGCATGACTGTCTGAGATGATGACAATAAAGGGAAAGGGTTAGAACAATAATGATAGCGAAGATGGAGGGTTGGAACAACGATTACAACGGGTATGGAGGACTGGAACAATGATGAAAGCTCATGGTAGGGACTGGGATAGTGGTTAGGCGGCGGTGAATTGGTTCAGAATGCCCGAAACAACAACCAGGGCCGCAAAGGTGTATTCCTCGTGACCAGAACAATAGGCAAGGGGCGGGGAAGGCCGCTGGAAAGCAGAAACTGCAGCATGTAGTTGAAAGAGGCTGTTTCGGGCTGTTGCAACAGAGGGCAACCGTGAGTGATGTGGGAGGATGCATAAGGAGATAGGAGAAGATAATCACCATCTCGTGAAAGAGATGCAGTCGGAGTACCATCCAATTGTCAGCCGGTTTTTTTTCCTTTTGAAAATATATTTAATTTAATATGTATGTAATTTTGATTTTGAGAAATGAGACCGAATATATCTCATATATCTATTAGTTTAGGTAATTGAGCTAAATACCACAAGTGATACACCATCTCGAAATATAAACATAACACTGAATAGTAGACTCAACTATTTAAACTAAAAAAATAATGACTTACTTTGTTCTGCAGAATTTATGACTGACAATTCATATATCTAATATAAAGATTAAATAGAGTTTATATTATCTGTGTTATTAATTCTTCTATATGGGCAAATCCCTATAGTTATTTACATCTTAGGCAACTAAAGTGACCTATGAAAACTCTCGATTAAGATTAGATGTTTCATATTCAAGAATTCAAAGTTAAGTTTTCACGATTGCTTGTAGGAAAATCAAAAGATAAAAGTTCAATGCGGAACAATTATTTTCAGAATCCAAAAGAGCGAAAGGTAAGGGAGGCCGCAGATTCCGAGGAGATCCTTACTGATTTTTCAAATATGTTGCTTTATTAAAGTTTATGACCTACAATTGCACGACATACAATCGTGCAAACAACTTGAAAAGATAAGAAGATTTACGCCGTACTGAACAAGCAAAATCCGGATCCTAAAAGATTTAGGGCTTAGATTGCACAAAATACGATCGTAAGAATGCCAAAAAGATAATGTGAGGATTTATGTCGTAATAGACGAACAATCTCAAAGTCCTAAGGGTTTATGTTATTTAAGACTTTGAAAAGTTCAATTGAGGATCATCCATCGCTTTATTGTTTTGTCTTGATTATCGCCTGAAGTTGTCAATCGCTAGCTTGCATCCTTGTGTTGCTTCGTAGAGAGTTTGTTCCGGAAACTTCATTCTGATGATTTTGAGTTTTTTAAGAAGTGTATTCGAACTAGTGACCTGTTATTGTTGGGTTACAAAGTTTTGCTGTAGGCTTTCTTGTAAACATGTGACATATTGTCTTCTACCCTAGGGGTTTTTAAAGGGACAATAACATAATAATAATGTTGCATATGTAAACAAACAAATATATACAGGAGAGTGTAGTAAAAGAGAAAATGCAGTAAAAGAGAAAGTAGTAGTATGTACTTGCCGATTACAGATAAAACATACAAGTATTACAGAAGATTAAGCAAACACAAAATACATGAGCATATGCGTATATATAAAAAAATTCAAGTGACACATATATGAAAGATCAGAACTGAGTATAAGAGTTCAAGTTAGGGGCGAGCTCAGAATCAGGACTGGTGCCCTGATAGTTCTCGAGGGATCTCCGTAGACAACCATCAATATCATGTATGTGAGACCTAACATAGGGTAAAAGGCTGTCATCAAGACAGTCAATGGAGGGTAACCCTCGGCACAGTCTATGTGACTGATAAATGATCTTGCTAAAAGACATTACTAAAAAAAACTTCTTAATTTCTCATGCAGATAAATGATTTAGATTTAGATTTTTTTAGTAGACAAAATATGGGTTTTATCCAAAAGTATATATATATTTTTACTACTATACATATTATTTTGCAAATCAGACATTTCACAAGTCAGTTACACGTTGAGCTAGTGATACTAGCAACCAATGAGAGTAAGAGCAACTCTTTACAAAATGTTAGATGATAGTAATGCCAATCCCGCACCCTCACGAAGTCGTCGGGCTCAGGCTATACAATACTATTCCACTATCACACATACTTAGATGCCTTTCTCATCATCACCCATATCCCAAAACTTTCCTAAGGAGACGAGCTCGGGGAGTATCGTGCGTGTGAGGGAGTGTGCATGGGGAATTTAGTTTAGTCTTTTTTTTATTAATACTATTATTATTATGATTATTGTTGTTTTAAAAGCATCAATTTATGTATTATTGTCCCACATACAAAATTATATCGACGTATAAGTCTCTCCTATCTGAAATCGAAGTCTCAGACGCTCTCGCATTGTCCGTTTTGTCATCCTGTGTCGTTTAGATAAGTTTGTCGATGATCGAATCGATTTGAGTTCGATCCACGCACGACACAACGAATAACATTCGTTGAGAACAAAGACGTTTAACAAGCAAAGTACTGACTGTTCCTCTCCTAAGCAACAACTAAAGTCAAGTAGACTGCTCTCGGCAGCGGGTCGCTCTTCACACATCGAAGAGTCTTCTTTTGGCTTTCCCAATCCTATGAGAACTCGAATTGAGTTTCAATATGTCTGTTTTAATTTACACAACTAAATGTTGAGGATTTGAAACCATCCATATGAGGCTACAAGGAGTCAATAAATGGTTCGAACCTCTAAATAGCATGGTCCTAGTACTAATCCTCTAGGAGAGTCAAATAGAAAATCTTAAGGCTAGATTCTAGGTTCTAAATAGAGAGAAATGAAGATCTCATAAAATGAGGTCAACACCAATCCCTTGGATGCAACCCTCAAAGAGAGAAATAGCCTCTAGCAGTTGTCTCAAATAAACTCACGCCAAAATAGAAAGCCTAAAAGCAAGACTCACATTTATAAGCCCCAAATAACTAGGATTGGATCCCCCTATGGAAAGGCGGTGCCAATTCCTTGTGAGAGAGCCGATCGGCCCTCCTGGGTCTGTAACTATTTGGTCCAGAAGAAGGGCATTGCGGGAGAAGCCCACGACTTCCTTTACGCTGCAACCACGACATTATTGGCACACCCAAGGCTTTTTCCGTGTGACCGCAGCTTTTTTCGCGTGCCCGTAGCTTTATTCACGCGCGTGTCAAATTGCCTCACTAAAGTCATAATGGATGAAGACATTACTCACATTCAACATATAAAACTTTTGATTGATTATAACTTATAGAAGAAAATGGATGAAGATAAACTTAGTTAGAGCTTGTGTGGGACTAATTTTATTTTTGTTTTTGTTTTTTCTTTTGTTTTTAAAAACATGTTTGTTTTGTGTGATTTTACATGTTTTAATATTTTGTTTCTAAAAACAAATTAAAATGTTTTTGAAACATACTCAAAACGACATTTAGGTGTGTTGAGTGCTTAAAAAATGATATTTTAATCAAATATATCAAATATATATTTTTTTCAAATCAAAATATATACAAAACATAGAACATAAAAAAAAAAAAAAAATTGATCCCAAACGATCCCCTTAGTAATTTGTCAGTGTTTAGTCTATATCATTGACATATGTGAACCTTTTAACAACCAATGAAGATTTATATTTATATGAAACATTAATGTTTTTATAACATCAATCTCATGTTGTTTTTTTCATTTATTTTTTTGTTTATCAACACATTTCTATTGAGATATATAAGGATTAGAAGTTTGATGAATAATACTTTTATTAGAGCAGAAAGTGCTTAGCTAAGTCTAACATAAAAAGCTTTCTTAATGTGTGAACTTATGGTTAAAGAGAGAACAACTTTTAATTCCTTATAAAAAGATTGAAATGCAATGAACTGTTAACTACTGACCCTAAGGGTTTGTTTGGGATTACTTTTGTTTTTTAAAACATGTTTTAGCATATTTTTTATATGTTTTTATTTTTGTTTCTGAAAACAAATAAACATATTTTTTTAAATAATGAAAATAACTTTTATATGATTTGAGTATTTTCAAAAGCAATAATATCTTAATCTAACATAACAAATATGTTGTTTCAACTCAAAGCATAAATAAATAATAAAAAAAAAGAAATAAAAGTAAAATTTATTCCAAACGTAAAGTTCGGGCGATCAAACTTGAAGAGAAATGAAGAAACGACAATGAAATCCCAAAATTTATTAGGAGGATTAACAACTTCAACATCTTCATTGATCATCTTCTTGAAATATATAATGAGAGAAAAAATGTTACTAAGTTGTTACAAATTTTTGCAAGGTAATGAATATATAATATATTGACTTGAACTTGTGGGATATAATAAAACCAGTGATTATAACAATAGGTTCAGGAGAATGATGATAATGCCTTTTTCTTGAAATGAGAGGAGGGGAACCATCAACAATAATTATTAGGGGTAAATATGAGAAGAAATTTTCTTATAACTTAGGCATCAAATTGTAAAATAATATGGAGATCAGGTTATAATTGTTGATGGAGTTCTAATCTGTCATTATGGACTTAACAAAACAGTATTTAGAGGTTGGTTGCAGACCAAGTTGGTATTAAAGTCTTGGAGCATTTACATACATAACACCCAATATTTTCATATCTTGCACCTAAAATTTGCTTTTTACATTTATACCACCAAAAATCTTTCATATCACATCAAAGGTATCATTAATTTAACATTTTAAAAGTGGAATGTAACTTTTCATGCATAGGCAATATGGCAGATATATAAAAATTGGAGTTTGAGTTAGATATGTAAATACATAAGAGAATTGAATAGTATGCTATGGAAATCTTTCTAAAGTATGTGTTCTTGGTGCATGATTTGAAAGAGAAGAGGGTGAAGTGCATGAAGCTGCAATCGATTACCAACGCATTAGATCATATCACATCAAAAATATCACTATTTTAACTTTTAAAAACTGAAATAATCATTTTGATGCATAACAAGGTGGCATAAAAATTGAAGTTTAGATGTTAGATATGTAAATACATAAGAATTAAGTGATATGTATGTAAATCTTCCTATAAAATTTTCAACAAAATTCTTAAAATGACTCTCACTATTAACTTAAATGATTATGATTATGATTATGTTTATCATCTTCTTTCCTGTTTCAGGTTTTTGTGTACCACAAAGACTTTCCCATGCCAGTCTTATCCTACAGATTTGGGAGCGCTGATACCATTTCCGGCCGCGACGCCGATGATTCGAACCAGTTTGTCTCGTGCTTGTGTTGGCGCGGCGAATCACATTCTCTTGTTGCCGCAAATTCGATCGGGAATATCGAAATTTTGGAAATGGTGTAATCATTTTTGTTGCAGCATTATGTGTAGTGAGAAATTTGTAGTCTGCAACATTTGGATGTTGTTTCATAAAGAGGTGGGTGAAGCTGATGAGATGTTGTAACATAGTAGAAAAAATGATAAGGAATTCTTTATAGGCAAAATATAAATTCAATCTTTATCTGCTGCTTCTCATTTCTTTTCAAAGCAAGAGATGCCATTTTTTAAGTAATTGCTTAATTGAATACTACATGATATATCAAAGAAGCAAATACATATCAGTAAATTAAACAACAAATGTTATATCAAATGCATGTGTTGGTGGTTGTGGGTTTAGCATGCTCAACAATGAAGAAGATCTCCATTATAAGTTGTTGCTCAGCCTGCATATAGCTTAAATTCACTAATGCAAGGACCTGACTCATCATCTCTCACATACATGATGACATAATATTAACTTTACATGATAATGGTGTATAGATATTGCACTACAATGAGGCCCACTTTGTACAATATGCTCTTCATAAATCCCCTAACAGTTCATGTCCACAAATGAATACATGATTGTTGGAGGAAGCTTCCTTTGCCAATGTCCTACTAGAGGTCTCTTCCAATCACATAAACTCTTCTTACATTAAAATTAATGTTATAATTAGTAAATTAAATATAGATAATATATCACATTTGTCCTTGGAAGGATTACTCTACATTTGATGTGTACTAGCATGTAGCTAAGAGGAGGATGGTTTCCTACCCAACTCCATCTGTAAGTGAAAATACAAATAAATGCTCATTACACTTTATTTGTAGTCAATTTATTAATTAAATATTTTATTGCTCAGTGGGAGGAAATGAGACAACTATATGTAGAGAAAGACACATAACCACCAACATTAAGAACACAATGTGTATATTCATAACCACCAAGATTACATTAAATTTCAAAGAATATACACATAAATCTCCAAGATTACATACATATATGTAACTATAAGAAAATTTACATTAAATTCAAGGAGTGGATGATAACTATTCCTCTATGATCCCACCATTATTCATACATCTTATTACTTTATATTGCTTATCATTATAGCTACTTACTATCCTAATGCCATAATATTAGTCAAAATTGGCAATAAAGTTCATCACCGAATGAACCAAAAAAAATCCACATGAGTACTATAGGCTAAATTGTCAATTTCTACCCACAAAAAGCTTCCAACTTTCAACCCATAAATTAAATATTTGTGGAAGAAAGTCTTCATCCTAACCTTCTCTCCTAATTCTTGGCTCAAAAATGGATATAAATGCAATACCATATATAGCACCAAAACCTTGAAATGAATCCAACACCCTAACCATAATATTAGTTTGAACATTGATTATGAAGGAAAGACATAGGCGAAAATAGTCTGCCTTTGTTAATGGCTTAAGTATATAAATCAATTAATTCATTAATGATCAAATAATGAAGGATTTAACTAAAGAATAAAATATTATTGTATTGTAGTTTATCTCAACAAGATTTATGTTCCAAT
Organism: Papilionanthe hookeriana x Papilionanthe teres; assembly: GCA_022702705.1. Lineage (NCBI taxonomy): Eukaryota > Viridiplantae > Streptophyta > Magnoliopsida > Asparagales > Orchidaceae > Papilionanthe > Papilionanthe hookeriana x Papilionanthe teres. The sequence goes on along the minus strand of CM040430.1, from coordinate 2,174,206 downwards.
ATTATTTAGAAGATTTTTTTAATTAAAATTTTTAAACTATTTAATAATGTGTCATTACACACAATCGAACCTAACAATGCAATTAATTGAAGCCTAATTATCCTCATCTTTCATTCAAAGATCTGTAGATTAAGAGAAAGGAATTTGATTAATTTTTTTATGAAAAAAAAACACATTTTCTTCTCATTCAGCTTTCTCTTAATTCTTCTTTGGGGAAATATTTCAATCTCCTGCAGCGAATTTATTGGAAAATATCCGTAGATTTCAGTTTCAGACCTCAAAAAGTCATCTTCTTTTGTCTTTTTCTTAATGTTACAGATCAAGGAATAAATCTTAGCGAGATAGTTCTACTCTACTTTGCTCTTCTTGGTATCTTCATTTTTGTCCTTGAATCATTTATCAAATTCACCATTTTTTTCTTCTAGAGCATTAAAGTTGCAATCTTTATACAATTCCCCCCAACACCCCATCACCTATATCTTCATTTCTCCTCACAGCCATCAACAAATGGAGATGAAACCATTCTTGGAAACAAAAAGTTGAGATTTTTATGGATTTCATGAAGGGATTAAGAGCCACTCTTTCACCTTCAACCATGGAGAAGAAATGGTCACTCCCTCTCCTCCTCATCTCCTTCTTCCTAGTCTTCTTTCTCACCTCCCTCAACATGGGCCTCCTCTCCTCTCTCTCCAACATCAACTCCTTCCTCTCCATTCTCCCCTCCAAACACTCCGGTGTTCTTCCGGCTATGTTGGCAGAATCTAAGCTCTTGCCGGCTTCAGCTGCAGTAGCTACCGATCAAGTTCCTCGCTTTGCCTATCTTATCTCTGGTTCAAAAGGCGATCTTGATCGGTTGTGGAGGACGCTTCATGCACTTTATCATCCTCGCAACTACTACGTGGTGCACATAGACCTCAAGTCATCGGTGATGGAAAGGAGGGAGCTCGCAGAAAGGGTAGCCAACCACTACCTATTCGCCAAGGTGATTAGAAGTATTATTTTATATGTGAGCTAGATCAAAATTGAAATTATTTTAGTATATTTACATATATGTCATACAATTCTGAAGTATTTAGATATCTGACCCCCAAAGATTCATATTTAAACTTATAATAGGTTGGTATCATAAGACATGCATGATGCATGAAATGTGGAATTGAAAAAATTGTGTTGATGATATATTTGATGTGATGTTGAAAATTTGAATGATATTCATGTGACTATGATTATTAGGTGTTGGGTATCTAAATACATTAGAATTTTATGGTATGTTTGCGTTGAATTCGGACATGTTCTATGGTTCACACTCAACGAATAGAGCAAAAAAAGAGAGAATGAATAAACGGGAAGATTGGCCTTTCTCGACATTTTGGGTTAAGATTGTGTAACCCTCATTTTAAAGAGGAGGCATGACTCATAAAATTACATAGAGATCCTTACTTTAATAAGGATTGCACAAAATATTACACGTATATTGTAGCTTTGGTGGGGCCTAGGAATTTCTTGGGAGTCCTCAACCCAGTGATCTGAATGACAGATCTTGTTGACCTTCTTTTTAAGTAAGACCATCCGACCGACTAACGACCCGGGTGCAGTTGCTCGGTTGCTCCTGTGAAGTCCGACGGATGTTACTAACTCACCTTATAGAGATATTGCCAATTTAGTGTTTGGTGGATTCTCCGACTCCTTGAGCCGAGCGCATTGGGTTGTTGACTGCACTTGAGCCCTGCATTGACTATTTTTTCAGGGAGTCTCTTATTGCTATGTCACGTCTTCTGACTCCTTCATAATCTTTCGAGATTCATGCCGACAAGTTTTCATGCACAATATATAATAAAATACAAATAATAATTCTATATAGTTTCACACAACTGATAAAGACATCTTATTTTCTACGTACATTGAAGATTCCACTGTGATAACAACAAAGCATTCTTTCAGTCTCACAGATTATTATAATGAAAGAGTTGAGACAGCAAGAAAATACAAAGAAATCTTCAGAACACCTCTAATAAAACAGCTGATGATTTAACTTGCAAAAGTTGTTATTTTCTCGTCAACAATATAAAATCTGAGTGAATTTATAATTTCGTGAAGGTGGATAATGTTCATGTGATAGAAAAGGCAAACATGGTGACCTACAGAGGTCCAACAATGGTGGCCAACACCCTTCATGCATGTGCCATTCTTCTCAGGAAGAAGAAGAAATGGGATTGGTTCATCAACCTCAGTGCTTCAGATTACCCTCTTGTGACTCAGGATGGTGAGCTCTTTGCTTTCTTTCATGAAAAATTTGATTTTTTTTATTTAAATTAATTGATAGCTTAAAGATTGCATTTTTATGTTCAGATCTGCTGTTTACATTCTCAAAGCTGCCCAGAAACTTGAATTTTGTGGAGCATACAAGCAGATTGGGATGGAAGGAGTGAGATACATGAATTGCTTTTATTATTATTATTATTATTATTATTATTATTATTTAATATATAAGTATGATTAAATTGGTTTGATTTATTAAAATTTAGAGAACAAAGGGCAAAGCCATTGATCATAGATCCAGGGCTTTATATGAAGAGCAAATCTGATGTGTTTTGGGTGTCGCAGAAGAGAGAATTGCCAAATGCGTTTAAGATTTTTACAGGTAATGTTTTTCAGTATTCTATTTGGTCTTATCCGGGTCGTCTTTATGTATGCAGGTGGCAAGTTGGTAGGCAGCTGTATTGTCAGTCGTAAGATCTTTCTGACCTGATTTTGTCCCCTACCAGGATTGATAGAACGTTAAAAAATGAATAAATAAAGTTTTAAATTATTCTTATATATTCAAAATTATAAATATTTGTCAAAAATATTAGTTGATTTGATAAATATAGCTTAAATTCATAACCTCTAAAATTATTAATTGAATTTTTAAATTAAAGTGTCATAAACTCATTTGAATTTTTAGCCTATATTCGTTCACTTTTCATAAACAAATTAAGCACAAATCAAATTCAAATATTAAAAAAAATTTAAGCAAGTCAAACTTAAACTACACGTGAAAACTTACACAAGCTCAAACTGAAGACGAACAACTTACAATCATACCGAACCAACTCCATTCTATATAATTTACTCGACTCTAGTACACCCCAGACTCCCCACCTTCCTTTACAAGAATCATGAATTCAACAAATTTATCTCTTTTGACCATAATTATAACAATTGATCGAAATTCAAAGAAATAATCATGCAGGATCAGCCTGGATGGTTCTCTCAAGAGATTTCGTAGAGTTCTCCATCCATGGGTGGGATAATCTACCCAGAATCCTCCTAATGTACTACTCCAACTTCATCTCCTCCTCCGAATTCTACTTCCAAACCCTACTCTGCAACTCACCGGAATTCACCACCACAGTCGTCAACCATGACCTCCACTACATCTCATGGGATAGTCCCCCCAAGCAGCACCCCCGCAACCTTGCCATCGCCGACCTCCACAACATTATCAATAGCAAAGCCCCCTTCGCTCGTAAATTCAGAGTGAACGAGTCTGTTCTCAGTCGTATCGACGAAGAGTTCCTCAGCCGCCGCCACGGTGGCAGCGAGAGTTTTGTTCCTGGAGGTTGGTGCTCGGGATCACCGGCGTGTTCGGAAGTCGGCGATGAGGGGAGGATTGAGCCTGGAGCTGGAGCGCGCAGGCTAGCGCAGCTCATGGATGGGTTACTTAGATCCGATAAATTCAAGAGCAATCAATGTAGATAAAGATAAGTTATTGTTGTATCCGGATGTCGCACGTCAAGACAGTCGATCATAGGGTGCTATGACATCATATATCTCATTTATGAGTGATGTGGCATCCCGTGACTGAACGTCAGGACATGAGGCATGTCCGGATGTAGTATTTTTTCGTAGATAAATTCTTCTTTATTGATTGTAATTAATCTTGAACACTAAAGAGCTAAATTCTAATGTTTGAGTGAATAGAATAATACTTGGATCATGGATATATGTTTCAATATATTTTCATGAGAAAATTGAATCATAGATCTTGCTTTAAAAAAGTGGTTTTTAAATACATGCCATCTAATTGCTATGTATTTATATATCTATTATCAAAATTTTATTTTTTATATTCATATCATTCAAATCTCTTATATCACATACAAAATATCACCATTTTAACTTCTAAGAAATTAAATGCATCTGTCGGTATATGTGTAAAACTTGAAATTTACATTTTTGATGTGTAAATACATAAGAAATGTGTGGTGTCAATGTAATCTTCCTAAGAAATTAATACTAAAGCTAAAATTGAACTCCACCTCGATTAATGTGAGAGTAATAAGACGAGCTTGAGCTCCACAATGACTCACTAGATTGTTAATTCGAGTAGGGTTGCTAATCGACTTAGCTCAACCGCATCTCTACAATTGTATACGTATAATTGTTTTAGAACCACATTGAGTTTTATGAATTTGGTTTTGACCTAATGATTTACAATATACTTGTTAAAAAAATTTGTTGTTCGTGAACAACTCGTGTTTAGCTGGTTAAGTGACCCATGTTTGAATTATTTCTTAATTAATAAACTGAACACAAACAATTTTCTTAAGCTTGAATTAAAAAAGATCCAAATACGAACAAGCCTTTGTTCCATAGTGTTCGACTCGTTTAACTATAAATAATAAAATTATATAATAATATATGATATATATTTGTATCTAAGTTCAAATCATGATACCTCGTGCGACTATACAGTTTTATATTTTTTTTATTGCATAAAAATAATGCATGCTTGAATTCAACACCCTATATCTATTTTTTTCATTAATTTAAACGAATCAATTTCGATCCAAACACAAGTCAAACACAAACAAGAATATGTAAGTCAAGCCGTCCGCGAACACATCGTTTAAGAGCAATTTCAGACCCGAGCCACATTCGAACATAATATATATATATAACTAAGTCATTATAAAATAAGATTATGTTTTTATATTAATATGCTTAACAATATATAAAGTCTCAACATCCAACAACCCTAAAACACCACAGCTTCCAACTGCTCAATGTTCCATATAATAATACATATAAAACTCTACTACACATCTTCTTACAAAACATACCAAATATATCTCCTTCTCATACTTCAGAAAGCCATCATAAGTACTATATTTGCAGCATCCTTCCCATCAACTGCAAAATAAATCAAAAATAAAATAAAATAAATAAATACATAAAAAAAAAATCAAAGTATTATTTATAAAAATAAAATATTTATCAAAGTGTACCCAAGTTGCAGAGCTGTCTGCTGCTGGTGGGAGTAATGGTCATTGGGATCCATTAGATTAACATGAAGAAAGCTTCTGGAATCAAATGGAGGCATCACTTCATACTCTGTGCTTGTTGATGGCAATATGCTCATATGCTGATGCTGCTGCTGTGCTCTTTCATTGTCAGATATCTGTAAAATCCACTATTTTGTTCAGATAGAAATATTTCTTTTGTATAAAGTTGATATTGTTTTAGAAATTTTCAAATGTCAAAATAATCCCCGACTATTTACATAGGATCAGTTTGCTCGTATTTTTCTAATGGTGCTGAAAGAGTCCTACCTTTAAAGTGTGTGGACTATTTCAACTCGTTAATAAAGTTTAGGGACGAAAATGACATTTTAATACATTTTATGGGTGTGTTTGGGGTGGCGGTGTAGTGGCTATGCGCTGTCGAATCACAACTTTTTGTTCTTAGCGCAAAACATAATTTTGCTTGCTATTCAAAAAGTTACAACTGGAAGCTGTGTGTTTTGCAACCAACTAGTTAAATGCGGTAGCTGTTACAAAACTATGATTTGACTTTTTGAAGAAGAAAATTGTAATAGCCACCATAGTTTTCAGAACAACAGCTTCTTCTGCAGCGGCCTCGCAGTTGCTTCTTAAAAAAACTACAGCTGCCCCAAACAGACCCATATAACTGACCATTTTTTGCACTTTTCTCTTTTCTATAATATTTATATGGTACATAAGCTAAAAGGATAAGATATAGAAAATTAAAAATATTTAGGCATGCCTTATTGCGCAGAAACATGTTGTCAGTTTGGAGTTCCATTTCCTGCAAAGTTAATCTGAATGAGGTAAGAAAACCAAAAATCTCCTTTAAATTTCACTTTCTGTTCTTGATCTTACCCTTTTCTGCATGTAGTCAATCTCAGCATGCAGCAATTCATTCTGATACAGTAAAACACAATAATATTACAAATTTAATATAAAAAAAATATATATATAATTAGTCAGTAGAATGAAATTAAGAATTTGTTGAAGTTTATAAGATTTTAAACCTTCTTAGTTCTTATTTTGTTGATGCCTTTCTCCAATCTTGTTTCCAGTTGCTTCAGATCCCTCAGGCTCATGGTGGTGAGTGCATCACCCAACAAATTCCTAATTGCATGCAATTATAATTTTATAAAAAATGCAATTTTAAATTTAAAAAACTACTATAAAAAGAGGATCATTGATCATTTATCTGTAATACCTGTTGGAATTTTGCAAGTTTGTAATTTGCTGGCGCAGTTTTGTGGCCTCTTGTTGGTAATACTGGTTCAGAAATAGAGAAATGTTGTCAGAGATATCATCAAATTAATTCATATGTAGGAAGTATTTAAATGTAATAGCAATATTTGATCAAATGCTGTAAAATAGGAAAGTTACTGAATTTACATATCTTACACCTAAACTTTAAATTTTACATATATGCCCTCTCAGTTTTAAGAAAGTTAATAGGAAGACTTACATACATAAAGCTTATTCATTCCCATCTATTTACATATATGGGATCTTAAACTTCATTTTTTACATATATATATCCCATCTTATACATTCATGAAAAGATTGGTTGTTGGATATGATATACATAGAAATATTTGAGTGGTATAAATATAAAAAGTAGAGTTTAGTTGTTACATATGTAAATACATAGAAATAATTGGTGGCATGTATATAAATACACGAGGTATATTTTTTATGATTAAAAAAATACTTATCAAACATGTCACAATAGCTTCCCATCATATGACTATCATGTTGATTTAACTTCACCACCCAAAAAAGACATTTTTATGTACAAATAAGAAATCATACATCAGTGAATCACAGAAAGCCACAAAAATAGGAAAAATATTACAGACGGATGACTGCATGTACAGATGACTGCACGTAATATTTTCTTCAAAAATAGAGTTAACCATGAATTCCTGAGACTTATCTAATCGTGATAGAAGTTTCTAAACCTTAAAAGTTCATAAGTAAACCATAAGATACTGTATATATATATTATAAGATACTATAGACACACACACACACACATGGAAGAAGTGCATTTTACAGGTAGATCATGAAATCGTTTAAAAAACAATAAAAACTGTAATATTATTAATTATATGCATATAAATATAACTTACCTGAGAATTTGCTTCAGATATTGATCCAGAGTTGGAATTATCAGAGCTTGCCTTCTTGTATCGTTCAATGGTTCCCTTCACGCTTCACAAAAACAGAATATTATCCACTCAGTTTCAGTAGTTTTTTGAAGAACAATTTCACAATATCCAAGCTATTTTGTTCTATGTCAAATACATAAAACGTGCATGCAATCAAATTATAAGTAAGAGAAAATTAGTGATGAGCATAACATATATAATTTTGTCTATTTTACAGGTTGAATAAGGATCAAAATCACCTATGAATAAGCATTATTGCTGTTGACGTAATTCTTTTCATTTCTAAACTTCAAGAGTTGAGATGAGAGCTTCTGTTACTATATGGTTGAGAGCTTGTTCTGTTGTTGGAACTTAAGCCAACAACACCTTCTTTTGCTTAAAGAGCTAAAGAAACTCTCTCTTGCCCATTCCTTCTATTAATTCTCTTGGTTTTCACTTTCTTCTCTCTTTATTTTTTTGTGATTATGGTATGCCAAACTCTTCTTCATATAGGCTAGATTAATGATAGTAATAAATAAAATTTAGAGTTTGAATAAGTCTCTATCTCGTAGTTCTTACTTTCACTCTTAATATTGCAGTCAATTGTTTGTTCTTGAAAAAAATCTGTGGTAACGATTCATGTGACTCCTTTAATATATTATATATGAGGATATGTTACTATCAAAAAAATTTTTTTTTTTAAATTTGAATTATTTATAAGAGCTCAAAGTTAATACTATGATCTCTTAAAGATTGTTACACTAAAATAAGATCTCCAGAATATTTTAACATCCCACTAAATGAATTAGTTAAAGATCTATATTAAAAAAAGGGAAATCTACAAACATAGGATGCAATTTTTATGGATTTATATGTTTCACACCTAAACTTTCAAATTTACTTGCATAACAGTTTATCTATATATGAAAATATGGATTTCACTTTTAAAATGTGGTAATCTGTGTTATTTTTGATGTGATACGAAAGAATTGAGTAACCTGTGGGTATATATTAACGTTTTGGTTTGGGATAAGTAAAAATTAATCCAAATGAATTGAATGCTACGTGAAGAATTTTATCAAGAGGAAATTTGGATTCACGTATATAACTACCTACAAAATCAAGATAAAGTTTTCTATGTATCTAACTATGCTCAGTTTGTAAATTTCTCCCTATATATATGATATCTCTAAATACATAAGAAATGGGTGGTATGTATGTAAATGCCTCTTTACTTTTATATGTGTGTGTTAACACATACGGCAATTGCATCCACCGCCCCATTTAAAATTTAGATATTTACTTATATATAGAAGGGAAATTTGGCCTTTTGGCTTTTCCCTTAATTATCCCCACATCACCCCCCAACACAACCCACCACCCCCTCGGCCGATTTGCTCCTGCATGTACATGTGTTTGTGTGTACATACATTTATATGTGTCAGCTCTATAAATACATGAAATTTTGGGTGCATGCTATATATATTTTGAAAGCTCGAGGGCAAGTACATTAATTAAAGAGTGGTACAATGGGTTTAGTGAATGGGTACAAGACCCACTCTCAAGGTATAAAACTCACTCAAAAAATATACAAAAAGGTACAGTAAAATATAACAGGTATCCAACATAAATAGAATAGACAAAAGTGAGAGAGAGAGGGGGGTTAATCATGGTTTCCCTCGCCCCCTCCCCTTAGTTCTAGGGGGAAAATCCAACATATGAGCATTTCCACCTAACAAAATGAAACAGTCATCTTAAAAAAATAACATTCCTTTTTTCTTCTTCTTAGTTTTTTGAACCTGCCATTCATCTTTCATTATTAGTCCCTGCTGAGCAATGGAGATCTCACCCAGGGGGGAAGTTGTTCCTTTAAACACTCGTCCAGAGCTTAAGTGCTCTCATCTCTATTAATAGCTAATTCCATAAAAATATGAGAAACCTCATCAACATTTAAATTAGTAGTATTAGAAAGAGAAATGTCCAAATGATCTGGTTGGTGAGGAATAGCTTGAGGTTGAAGATCTTCTATTGCAACGACGTTTTCCCTCACTTGGATGAGATTATTAGTATTAGGGGTAGCAGGGGTAACATTGGGCTGCATAGTTAAGTTACCCACTTCTTCAGCACTAGGGTGCTCAAAATGGAGCTAAGGTAGTGAGGGATTCTCCAAAGAAGCAATTGGAACAGTGTCATTATCCTTTCTAGCCGTAGTATCCTTCGCAGCAGTAGATGGAAAAGATGGCTCTTGAGCATTGTGGTGAGGGACTTGAGGGTTAGATCATAAATTGGAATGGAGCCTGAAGCACTGGTCAAGTGCATCTCCAAATATCCTACAGTGAGTGCAAGAGGTCTTTGTTCCATAACTATTTGTTGCCAATACCCATTATGTGCAGTATCAAGCCAAACCTCTTAAACTTCAGGTAATGTGATACCTCTTTCCACAAGAATCTTGGCAACAAGATCTAGTAAGATTGAAAGTGGGTAAGTCTAATTTCATTGGTCTCCCAAGTATAGCCCTAATGGAGTAGAAGACCTGATGGTGGAAAAAATGCAGCTTAATACCGGATAGGTTGAACCAGATTGGCACCGTAGATGGTTCATGGGTTGGATCAAAATCAGGAGACCACTTGAGTAGCTTCGTACTTTTGCCTTTAATTTTAAGATATTTCTTTGAGAAAATTCTAGCATAGTTTTCCTCCTTAGTCATGTTTATCATCACATGTCGACCATCGAAGGGTCCCACTTTCCAAGATCCTATTAGTTATATAGCGATGAGAAGGATGGCTGAAACCTGCTAGGTGGTTTTCAGAACCACGATGACAATTCGCGTAAGATCCAACTCTGATGACCTCAAATCCAAGTCCAGCGACCTCGCTGGTTCGACTCCGGTGATTTCGGCTCTAGTGATCTTGTTTAACTCTCCTAACTTTCCTCAGTTTTATTGATTTTGATTCCTCTGCTTGAGGGAATGTGGTGTGGAGGTTTCAGACCTCTCCACAGTCCGGTTTGTTAGGGAATCATGTTCTTTTCTAGTTTTCGTTTGGATCTGAAGCCTGTTGTGGATTTTTTGCTTTGATCGCTGGTCTTTGACTGTTTGTCATCGTGGTTTCTTCTGTACGACCTATTTCGGTTTGGCTCTCTCCTCTATTGTTGTGTGTTACTGCTATATTAAATTTTATGGTGTTGGTTCCTCCTCAACCCTTGAATGCTTCAGATGTTGGGAAGGCTACTTATATTGATATAACTAGTATGGGGATTGGCTCTGTAGGATTTATGGGTAGTTTGGTTTTCCCTCAGGTTTACCATGACTCTCCTAAAGGCAAAGGGGATTGTAACATTGTCAAGAAGCCTAGTAGGAAAAGTGCCAAGCATGCTCAAATTTTCTCTGATTTGGAAGTCTCCAACCTGTCCAAAAAAGTGTAAATTTACTCTGGTTGGGAAGTTCCAACCGAGACACCCAAAAATAGAAATTATTAGAAATGTTTTTGAAGATTTTAAAATTTTGGGAGTTTGGAAGGTCTGTCTCTTTGATGGGAGACATGAGATGATATAATTGTTTAAAGAGGAGGACTATGCCAAAATCTTTTTTAAGAAGTGCATTAAAATTAATGGGAAATCCATGAAGTTGCTTAAGTGATCTCTTGAATTCGACCCTTGCCAAGAACCCCATATAGTTCCAATTTGGTTTAAAATTCTTGGCCTAAAACTATACTACTTTAACCACCAAGTCCTCTACTCTATTGGAGCAGCACTAGGGAGAATTATGAATATGAACATACCCGCCTTCAACCTATCCAAGCTTTCTGTTGCAAGGATTCTGGTTGAGAGGGATATTAACCTCTCTAATGTGGAAGAGATATGGCTAGTGCTGCACATAATGGGTACTGGCAGACTATTTCACAGAACAAAGACCCTTTTGCTGTCATTACTGTAAAATATTTCGGCACACGCCTGTCAAATGGTTCGGGCTTGATACCAATTTGTGATCTCACATTCCTGTGCATCTGAACTCTTGATTTCCTATTGTTGATGACCCTCAGGATGTAACTAGAGAGGGGGGTGCTTAGGATTCTCTACCTAAGGCGCCAAAAGATTCTTAGATCGTAGAAGCTGTTGGTGTCAGCGAAGCACAAACTGAGAGATTGATTGTTGTCGAGGGTTCTCTAAGGGAAGATGAGTTCATGTCATCTTTATCTGATACTCCTGATGCCCTTAACATTAACAATAAGATACAAGCGGAGGATAATAGTGTTGCAATTGACAAACTTCTAGAAACGCTAAAATATTCTATATCTTATCAGAATGTCCCTCACCAAGCAGTTCAACATAATCTTCCCAATGCTGTTGAGAAAGCTCTTCCTCAAAGCATATACTCTCACACTGTTGCTAATCATTTGACTGTAGTAGACGATTCCTTAATTGTGGTGGAAATACCTATTGCAGGAGGAGGAGGGTTTTCAAATATTGGAGGAGTGTCAAGATCAAAGTGTACAGCATCTCGAAATCACTCAGCAACTTACATAGCAACCTGCTCTATAGGGAGAAGATCCATTATTTGCTCCGATGGGACAAATACTGGAAGATGAATGACATGTCTAAAAAGCTAAAAAAAATAAAAAAAGAATGCTAGAACTCAGGAACTCACATGTTGATTGTTTGATACTCTCGGGTGGAAGCCCACATAACAGTATCTTGCTGGATTTCCTCCCTAGAACCAGGGGGAGAGAGAGAGAGGTAAACCAACAGAACATGATGAATAATCAAGAGTTATTTTGGGCTTAAGCCAGTGGTATCTTATATTTGACATTTTGAAGAGTTTTTAGCTAATTTTTTTGGGGTATACTTGTACATTTTTGTGACCCTTTTTTAGTGTGTTGTATACCCAGTGAGTGTTGCCTTCGGGCCTGCACCCATTGCTTTCTGGTTTATATATATATTTTTGGGGTATGCTAGAATTTTCTCAAAGAAATACTTCAACATTGAAGGCAAAACTATGAAGTTGCTCAAGTGGACTCCTGAATTTGATCCAAACCAAGAACCACCTACAGTGCTAATCTGGTTTATGCTACTTGGCCTTAAGCTGCATCTTTTCAACCATCAAGTCCTCTATTCCATTGGGGCTAACTTTGGAGACCAATGAAATTAGACACACCCACTTTTAATCTCACCAGACCTTCTGTTGTCAGGATCCTTGTGGAAAGACATATCACTTTAGCTGAAGTTCAAAAATTTTGGCTTGGCACTTCCCATAATGGGTATTGACAACAAATTGTCATAGAACAAAGACCTTACTATTGCACTCATTATAAAATGTTTGAACACAAACTTAATCATTGCTTCAGGCTCCACCCCAATTTGAGATTCAACCCTCAAGTGCCTCACCACTCTACTCAAGAGCCATCTATTCCAACTTTTTCTATGAAGGAAATTGCAATTAAAGAGGACAATGGTATTGTTCCAATTGCCTCTGTAGAGAGTCCCTCACTACTTCAGCCCCCATTGGAACACCATATTGCCGAAGAAGTGGGTACCCTAACTTTGAAGAAATATGTTACCCTTGCTACCCCTAACACTAATAATTTCATCCATGTAGAAGAACATGTATTTGCAATAGAAGATCTTCCACATCAGTCTGTTCCTCTCCAACCAGTTCAAATGGACATTTCTGACACTGATACTAATCAGTTGGTTGTTGCTGATGATTCCCAAATTTTTGTGGAATTATCTATTAATAGAAAAGTGAGCACTCAAGCCTTGGAGGAGTGCTAAGACGATCAAAATAAACTCCAGCGTGAGCTCTCCATTGATGTTGCTCAGAGGGGACCAACAATGAAAGATGAATGGCAGGTTCAAAAAAATAAGAAGTAGAAAAAAAGATTGTTGCATTCACAAGATGATTGTTTGATAGTGTCGGTTGGAAACTCACATACTAGTTTGTTGTTGGATTTCCGCCCTAGAACTAGAATGTTGCCTATTTATATTTTTACTTTTTTTGTGATTTTACTTCTGGTGTATCGTACTAGTACTTATGTCGTGTTGTGTTTGCACATATTTACTGCTTACACTTATATATATATTATTTTATGTTTATCATTCTTTTGATCAATTTATTCTTCTTGTTACAAATGACTTTAGGTGGGACTAGAGAGCGGCCTTCTCAATGGCTGGTTCAAACTAACATTACATATCAGATGAAGAAACAAATCAATTCATGCTCTTACTCCCACACTAAGAGTGATATGATTGTTAACACTACCACTTCGACATCGGTGCCCATAAAGCCTGCAGGTTCTGTCAGGACTGTTGCTCTGGTCAGCCCTCCTACTCTTTCCAGTCTCCCGCTCCTACCATGTCAGTTGTTCCCACATCTTCATTTCTGAGCAAGGTGTCACAGAAGCCCTCCTTTGATTAGCCAGGCCTCTCCGCTCCAGTCCGTCCAAGGTAAGACACCTTTAGATGGTTATACATTGAGTTAGGGGAGACTCATGAATAGCATGAAGTTATCATAATTTGAATTAGTTTTTGCTATATTGTATAACTAATATTTGTATTTTAGGTTATATCTCTCCAGGCAGCTTGTCGTCCATATCAAAAAGATCATCAAGAATAAGTATGATGCTTTGTATCTCTCACAAAGGAAGATCCCAATCAATGTTCGAGATATGTGGCTTAAGGAGTTTGATGTAAAATTTAGTAATTTAAATTACAATTATAATTTTAAGTTATTTTATTATACTAATACATATTCCTTGAGATTTATTTTGTGTAGGTCTTTCTACTAGCTTCTTGAACATCATCAACATATCTGACAGAATTTTGAGGATCAAGGCTGGCATTAGTTGGGTGATATGTTCATTATGATTCGTATGAAGAGGGGGCGATCTATCTATATAGGCGATGAGGTATGGGCGAATTTTATAAGAGCATGGGTCACTCCAAAGTATCAAATCATAAGAGGGAGATGTCCTAATAAAACATAAGATCCGAGGGGGGAAGGGGTACCACATTATACATTGGAGGTTTGGTCCAGGATATCAAGCACCAAAGGAAGTAGGTAAAGTTTCATTCAATACTTGACAATTCATTATGTAATTATCCAAAGCATACTCATTTTTCATGTTAATATAATCAATAGCTTGGATGGGAGCCCACCATTGTTGAGTTGCATGCTCGGACAAATCGATGCTAAGGAAGCGACACTTCGACATGTACGTCTCGATTGTCATGTCCATATAAGTAAAACAATATTTTATTTCTATAATTTACTTGTAGGTTTAAATTAAAATATTAATTATTCTTTGGTTTAATTCTATAGGAGGGAGGCCCTGAGCTAGAGCTCGACAGGTGTTGGAAGTAGTAGTAGTCATGTCATTGCCTAATTAATTTGCCTATGAAATATGGAGGGAACTGTCGAGAAGAAGGGGAGGGTCTATGGCTTGAGATCTCAAAGATTTGTATGTGGTATCGAGCACTCTCATCTTGGTCAGAGTGCGAGGTCTTCATTGAGTGATGATGCACTTGTCAAACGTGTAGCCTCATTATCTTGGGAGCTCTATGCAAGGGATGAGAGAGTTGAGAGGCTCGATGCCATCGTTACTTGGCTGGAGCAAGTAGTAGATCACCATGGCAAGTAGTCTCAACGATTTAATGCTATGGAGGAAGATGAGGAGATAATAATTACGACTCGTATGTGTTTGGTATTTTCTTTTTTATTTTATATTTGGATTTGACAATCTGATGATACTCCGTAGAGGTTTTATATATATTTTTATATTTGGATGTGAAGATATATAAATATATTTTATTTAGATTTTAGGAAGTTATGTATAAGGTGAATGATATATTATTTTCATTGTTACATATGATGATTCCATTCGTTGTCAATGTCCCTATAAATTTGCTAAGTCTATTGTGAGCTATGGTTGATGTTGTTGTCTAGTCTAAGAAAATTGATTAGTTATATATTTGTGTGTATGTGTGTATTTAAGGTTTAATGCAGATTTGCATTCACTTCGCGGTGGATTTTTTGACACACTAGTGTAGGAATTCGTACTATAAAATGTGACCTTTGAATTATGTCGCAAGCTTTTCTACAGCAGAGCATGTCTATGCAAAGTTGCTCCCGAGCGCTCAGACGCAATGGTTATCATTAGTATTACGTTTGATACTTACCGTCGCAAGCATAAAAGTGACAAAAAGATTAGTCAGAAAGCCACCAGAAAAATTAGTGGGAACATTTTGCTAACAATAATATTTTTGTGACCCATTTTTAACATCAAAATATTTTTTGCTGTTAATCAGCCAGTAAAAGGGTTTAGCGTTGGAAGTGGGCTCTATTACTAGCTAAATTTTCCGCCGCTAGCCCCTACTTTTTTGGTAGTTTAAGGAGCTATTAGGGCCAACACTGGAATCTCAAATCAAACCCATACATTTTACACAAAAGGTTGTTGACATCTTGATAAACATTTATTTCATTTTATATTTTTAAATTTTTAAAAAGTATGATTATTTTTCTCATAATTTATAAGCTGTTACAAAATTAATTAAATATTTTACGAAAAGCCATTAGAGGAGACCAACCTTTGAAATAAAAGCTAAATAAAAATGCATGCTTAATATTTCTTAAGAAATGAGAAATATTATAAGAAAAGAAAATATAGAATCCAAGATTCTATGGTTAAAAGTTGCGTTGAGAACTAGTAGGCATAGGCTCAATTCAAGATGTATATAAAATTTCGTATATTTTATTAAGTAGGGCACAATTTCATTAAAGATGAGGAGAGCATAAGGTCATATCCATGTTGCATTTCTTACAAGGACTCAACATATAATTAATTTAAATATAATTACATGAGTAATTTATAACTATAACCTCTATCTTGAAACTAAGAAGCATAACATTTTAGTTAAATATTTAACATGTGAAACTTCTTTTTTGTCTAAAATACATAAAGCAAAAGTAAATTTTTTTATTATACATAATGGATAATTATTTAATGTCAAATTAGCTTGTATTGCACAGCTTTTACAAACACTAAATTGTGTTTATACAAAGATAATGTGTACACTTCATTTCTCTTTGCTAAGATTTTCTTCAAACAAATCGCTAAGTCTTCCTCTGACACGAGTTCAACATTATGTCAGCTCTAGTCGCCACAGCTACGAAGCCCTAGCTCTCTTGTATGTCACCTCTCACAATCTCTCTTTCTCACCCGACAGTTTACCTTTGCATCCTTGTCAGTTGTTGGTGCACCAAAGCTATCATGCTCCCTCTCTTCTCCTTTCCATTTAGCCCTACTATTTCTTTGTTTGAGTGCTATGCTATTGCTCCGTCTCTTCATCTAGATTTCTACCACTTATTGCTTTCATGTGGCGAATAACATGCATCATTTTTATACATTTTTGTAGTCCATTTTTATTGTTATGCTCCTTACTAGTCTCTTTGACTGAGATACTAATACTATTTCTCCATGCATCTTGTATGCTTCATGCCTTCTTACATGTTTGTGTAGGTGTTCTCCATTTTATGTTTATCGCATGTCCTCTTCAAGACACTTTTTAGTTTAACCCTTGTTTAGCTCTATCAACATTAGAGATATGTTTGTAGTTTTGCTACTAGTGGCCTCTTGGAGGCTCTTACCCCTTTATTAAACCTCTTATAGTTTACCTTTTTCTTTTTTATTACACATCTTGTAGTTGGTACATTTGATGATATTTTTTGTAGATTTTATTCAAGCAGTGCATACTCAATCTATTCCTCTTCTAAGCTTCAAAGTTGATCTCTCTTCATCTTCATATCATTATAAACATGTTATTTCTATTTTGGATAATGTATGTTCTAATCTATTACAATTGTTAAATTGCCTTTGTTTGAAAGTTTATACCTAGTCCTCCATCACTTTATTCAGATTTTTCATTATTTTGTGCAAATTATTAAGAATTTTCAAAAGCTTCTCTCAACATGTAAAACGTTCTCCTATTTTTTTTTATCAAACTGTAGTTGCAATTGATTATTTTTTATGTAGCTTTTCAAATGGACTCCTTATTTGAATTTCCAAATGATTCCCCAATTGTTGTAGTTTATGATACTTTCACACATTTTAGTACACACTTTTTTTATAAATCCACACTTTTTACTCTTTACGCATTACTTTTCCTATTGTCCATGTCCTAAAAAAAAAATTTAATAATTTGAGTCTTTGGGAAGATTGATATGACATTTTATGACATTTTGATGGGTACTCAAATAAAGATATATTGATAAAAAGTTATTTTTGAATGGAGGTCATGCTTTTATTCATATTATCACGTCAGCTTGATCTCCCGGCTTGGAAAAACATGGAAAAGGGAATGCCCTCCGCTAGTAAGCTAAGCTAAAAAATAGTATTCCAAACAAAGTTTCTTACCACTCAATTTGGATGCCACTCCAATCTCCATGTACAATTTAATGCTAATGCTTTTATTTCCTCCTTTGTAATGACTGCTAAAGCTTCACTAATACCCAAAAAATAAAGAGCTTGTTCTTTAGGCAAATCAAGTGAAGTCAACAATAAATCTTAATAAGATAATCAACCTAAAAAATTGAGCTTAGTTGATGTGCTTGAGTTATCAATCGTAGTGTTGCTTTTAATACTTCTCTTATCAATAAATTCACTTTAGAAATTATTTTTCTTTCTTCTTAAGGACATTGGCTTTAACTTTTACTTAGCTCAGTTTGTTTTGGTCCTCCTATAAGAGATATGAGAATATTTTTTTATCTATAATTTTTTAGATTACAAAATATTTTGTTTTAAAATGGTGTAATTTAAAATTGCTTTAAATAGTATGGCTTATTTGATAAAATTTTTTTAAGCAAGCTAGTGATAAAATATTTTCGCTGTATAAAAAATGATCTTAATTTATTAGAATTAAATCAAAAAATGGCATTGCATAGGAAAGAGTAAAAAAAATTGATTCATGTAGTCGACCCACTTAGTGGAATAAAGGTTTGTTGTTGTTGTTCTTTGTTGGCACATGAAGGGACAATACTTAAACATCGAAAACATATATATATATATATATATATATATAGTATATATATATATATATATGTATGTATGTATGTATGTATGTATGTATGTATGTATGTATGTATAGGCACACCCACATACATTAGTCTTGTAAGTGGAATGATCAAATAAGTTTTAGAAAAACTTACATCATACATCATTTAAATGGAAAACAGGAACTATTTCTTGCTTGATGTTGACATTTCAACAACAATTTTTTTTCTTTTCTATCTTACTAAGCATTTGAACTCGGTCTTTGTAAAATTCTTCATTTTTTCTTCAATTAATGTTCAAGCATTAAATAATAATTTGTTAAATTAAACATTTTTATGTTCTTTTATGACTTAATTATTACTAAAATTAATGAAGTAATTGTACCTTGTCTAAGTTCCTCAAGCATTCATCTCTTCTCAAACAACCAAAAAACCTCTAAGAAACAACAAGAATGAATAGTAAGTCTTTAAATAGCCATTGGACACTTTAAATACTTAGTTTTTCAGCTATGTTTGCTGTTATCCGACATATAGTAAATTAGACGCATCACTTTAAATCCTGAAACAAAGATCAAACTAGTTTCAGCACTCTGCCTCATCTTCTCCATAAGCTCCAATCAAAAGAAGAAAAAAATTTAAAAACAAAAAACTTAGGATTCCCAAAATTCTCTGCAAATAGAATATTTTGCCTCTCATTTCCTTAAGATTTTGCTTGTTTTTCCAACAGATTATCATCGCTTGAATCATATCATTCCCATCAAAACATTATTCTCCCATTGTCCCCAAATCTCTGACAAGACAAATCATTCATTCATTCATCCATATATATATCTAGATGTCTTGTCAAATTAAAACACAAGAATAATTCCAATAAGGTAATATCATTTCATTAATGTCAAGTCAACTCAATCTCAATCAAAGTCAAATTTTTCCTCACCAAAAAAAGAATATAACGTATTTCTTACTTCATTTTCAACTTCTACCCCCATTTTTTTTCTTTTGGTTCCTTCCATCATATAAAACTGCACAAACTTCTAAGTTTTCAACTTGATTGGACTGGTTTTGACTGTAGTGTCTTGCGTTTCAATAGAAATTACAAATAAATAAATAAATAAATGATGTGATGTGTATATGTTCATAAAGTAAAAAAACAACTTCTATAATAAATATAAATTTAAATGTAGTGAGAAGCTAAACCTACTGCAACTTGCCTCCCTTTCAGCACTTCGTGCATCTTATACCTTAGTTTCCTCGAGGATCCTATTGGCTCCCATCTGCCACGCTGGCACGAGATCCCACGATATGATTGGCTGCCCTTCCTCCCATCCCTGAATCCGCCACGTGGAGCTGAGAAACCCTTTGCCCACTGTGTAATCATCTTCTTCCTCAAAACTCCGTTTTTTACCTCTTTGACTCCCTCTCCAATGCCTCTCTTCTCCATTGAAAACACCCCGCACAGAGCCCTCGTACGGATTGCTTTCATCCCATTGGCTCCTCATTCGTACCTTTACTGCTCTTTCTTCTCCCGGTGAGACCGCTTTCATAAATGCCTTGAAAAGCTTTCTCCAATGGCCAAGGTAAAAATTTGATTTTTAGGGTTTGTGCAGAAAAGGTGAAATGGTGTAAGGGATGATGTCAGATTGAGAAGAACCGGAATACTCCGTGATCCTTAATATAAGGATTTGATTTTTATGCATGACGAACAGTAAACGTAGAACAAAACCCTATTTTTTGTTTAAATGTAAACCCTAATCGCGTGTGTGGAGAAGGAGGAGCGGACTTTCGTTTGAGGAAAGGTATAATGGGGTTTTCGGTTGTGAAAATGTTCGGATCTAAATTGTAAGGATTTAGAGATAGAGAAAGGAGAGAATTTTATTACTATATGGCTGAAATGGGAAGCAAAGAGGAATAGTAGAAAGGAGAAGCAAATGTAAACAGAGAAGTACGAACTCTATCTAAGCTTTCTTTCCTCAGCTGAATCCAGAAATCTGTAACAGTGCAGATCTCTTGATCTCTATATGAAGGTCCAAGGAAGATGGAAATAAGAAAAGAGGAGAAAAAGATGCCTTTTTAACACAATATTGTGAAAAAAATTGCTCCTTTTACTATTCTTTTCATTATTTCATTATTTCCTTTATTAATGAAGCACTTCTCTTTCTGATTCAGATCTTCAAGATAAAGAAACCCAAAAATATTACTAAAAATCCCTTTTTGATGAAACTTCTACCCTAAACAAGAATGAGCCCAACATAACAAAAGGAGGAAGAAGGCTGCAAGAGACTCTTTTTGTGAAACTTCTCTTCCTCAACAAACTATTGCTATGAAACGAATAAAAAAGCAGACAAAATAAAAGACATGAGTATAGCTTGCAATTTTGCTTTCTCCAACTTACGAAATCTTCATCAAAATTACATCTTTTATAAGAAAGAGAGAGAGAGAGAGAGAGAGAGAGAGAGAGAGAGAGCAAGAAGTATGGGGAGAAAGAAAGATAACCTGTTGTTTGCGTATTCATAGAGGCGGCCACGGGTTGAGAAGATGATAAGGGCAACCTCAGCATCACACAGAACAGAGAGCTCATAAGCCTTCTTGAGGAGGCCATTACGGCGCTTGCAAAAGGTAACTTGCCTGTTTGTAGTGTTCTCTATTCTCTTGATTTCTATCTTCCCCCTCCCCATCTTTTCCTTGGGCTCCATGTTTGAAGATTCCACGTTTCCTTCCCCCCCAAAAAAAAAAAATCAAATATCATAGATCAAACCATCAAAATCTGTGCTTTTTCTCATCTACCTCTCTTACCTGGCTGAGAAGAACCAAACATCTTCTTCAGCTCTCGATCTATTCCACTGTTGCTCAACTGGTATGAGGTGTTTCAGTTTATAAACTTTAGAACCACCTCTTCTTCTTAACTAAAAGAGAAGAAGGGATGACTGGTTATTAAGCAATGGCACCACAGTCAGGGATGAGAAGAGAGAGAGAGGAGCTGAAAGGGACTTGGAGAAGTAATTATTAATGGAGTTTGAAAGAGACCTGGGCTGAGCTGCACTCATACTAATATACTTTGATAAAAAAAAAATAAAAGAAAAAAAAACAAAAAAACAAAAACAAAACAAAAACCAAAAAGAAAGGGGGGAAGGAGAAAGACCACCATTGTACTTTATCTTCTCTTCTCACCCTTGTCTTCAGTTACTTGCCATCTTCTAGGATTTGGGCTACTAACTCTGATACAGTTACAATTCTAGATGTTTTGGATTAACTGACTGCTACCATTGATCCTTTTGATGGATAATTACTTGTCTTTATGTGACAAGAGAATATGGCTCCCATGTGGCTACCATGCCTAATTTATTTTAAGATCATTGTGATGCACACTTTGCTCTAAGGTGCCATTTATTCCTCCCTTCTTGAGGCCATGGACCCAATCTACACCCAATCTACTCTAATATTGATGTCGACATGCCCATAGATAGAGATTGATTGCAGTTTGTTTCTAAGTAAATCTTTAGATACATGGATGCTTTTTGAGCTAAAGAATATATGTGAATGATCATAGGATCATTTGTACCATGCCTGTAGTTATATCTTTTCACCTTTTTTTTTTTTAACTAAGGTTGTAGCATCATAATTTTATTTCTAGTTAAATTTTATATCTCTTTGTGGGTGTGCGTGTGCCGCGTTCTTGGCCTGTTGGTGGCGGGATCACTGTAAGTCCCCTCAGGTCAGGGGTTCGATCCTCACCCGCTGCGCGAGAGAGGATCGGTCTGTTTAGGCACAAGGCGCAGCTCTCATCATGGGGCCCAGTGTATGAGAAACCGATATTTGGGCCTCTCGCAAAATATTGGTTTCCTAATATATATATATATATATATATATATATATATATATATATATATATATATATATATATATATATTATTGGGGAAAGAGCAACGGTGGCTCCCTACGTGTTAATATCAGAAAAATTGGTAAGGGGGGGGGGGGGGGGAGGCCGATCCCCAATCTAAAATAAAAACAAAAATACAATACCCACGCAACCCCTAGGGGTTCAGCCTCCCAGCATTACAACTCACACCAAAATGCTCCAAAAAAGTTGTCAAAAAGCAAAACTTAACAAAAAGAGTGAGAAATAAAACTAATAAGAGCAAATGAGCCCAAACAAACAGTGCCAAAACCATGGTTGAGACGGAAAAACCATAACTGCAATAAGGAAAAGGAAACGGAAGTTGCCTGTAACAGAAGCAAAGTTGGATGAAGAGATTCAGCACAGCCATCCTGTAAGGGGAGTGAAAAAAAAAAGAGAACCCGCTATCCTGCACTCCACAGAGGGACACTGATAGGGAAATCAAAAGCAAAGCCCGCCGTCCCGCACTTCACGGAGGAAAGAAACCATCTCGAAACACAAAGGAGAGACTAAGTTTAACATCCAAAGTGTAATGTATGAATATGAATACTAGGAACCTGTGCCAAACCAAATTTCCTACAGAACAAAGTTAGTGACAGACCAAAGTAAATATGCTCTCCTACCGTCCAAAAAACAAATCATAATAAGTCAGGATAAAAGATCTTGCAAAATTTAAGGGATGATAAAGAGGCAGGGGGTTAACCATGAGGTGAGAAACAGTAAGTCGAACAGATAAGGTATAAGCATAACAGGTAAAATCATAACAGCTAAAATCATCTAATATAAGGTAAATCCATTGTATCACCGTGTAAGAGAATTGCTAGCTGTCCTTGTGGGACTTTACCTACCATTGGTGTATCCGTGGCATGTTTAGCCAGCCAGTCAGCTGGCTTATTGGCTTCTCTATAAATGAAATTGATCTTGACCTGTAGAGAGGAAGCATCAATGACATTCCAAATCCTTTTAAATATATAGATAAGATTCCAAGGAATGTCAATTTCCTTGTGGAACATCCTTACTAATAAGATTGAGTCAGATTCAACAATTAAAGCATTAAAGTGAAAACAAATAGCATTTTTGAGGGCAAAAAGCAGTGCCCAAATTTCAGCCTGCAAAGGGGTTTCAGCAATGACAGGGGAAGAAAAGTAAAACCTTGTTTTGGCACCATGATCCCTGTACAAACCCCCAACCCCAGCAGTCAAACTATTCCAACAGCCATCAATATTAATTTTTATCCAACCCCTTTCGAGGAGGCCGCCACTTTACCAAGTATTGGTTTTTTAAGAGCAAATGAAGGGGGAGCAGCCCATTTAGTAGCTCTGTGATAGTAAGCTACATATATATATATATATATATATATATATATATATATATATATATATATATATATATATATATATATATATATATATATTTCCCATCATATTATTTATCTTGTTAAATTTTAAGGTTGGCATATCTAGGGGTGTAAATGAACCGAACACGAACGAACAAAGCTAGTGTTCGTGTTTGAAATGTTCGAACACATCACTGTTCGTGTTTGGTTCGTTTGCTTATCGAACGAACACGAACTTCCTGGGAACCGAACACGAACCGTTCGCGAACAATGAGCTTTTTTGACAGCCCTAGCTTTGATAGGATATTTCCTCAAAATGAAGCAAATTGATCAGGTATTTCGTACACATCAGGTAACCCATACTTCCTCAAAATGAAGCAAACCGAATAAGGAGTTTAGGGTTTTGATTAGGGTTTTATTTTAATATATAGTATAGTATATTAATTATAATATTATAATATTTATATTAATATAATTAATGCTATAATATTATTATTGTTATTAATAATTTATCATATATTATGATTTATAGAAGTTTAATTATTTAAAATATGATAAATTTTTATAATATATAATTATTTTTAAAGTATCATAAATTTTTTATATATAATTATTTTAAATTATTTTATATTTCGAACAATAACGAACCGAATACGAACGAACATATCACTGTTCGTGTTTGGTTCGTTTAACAAACCAAACGAAAAAAACTGTTCGTGTTCGTCTCGTTTGCTTATCGAACGAATCGAACACGAACTTTTTGGTGAACCGAACACGAACTGTTCGCGAACAACGAGCTTTTTTGACAGCCCTAGGCATATCATGTGATTATGCTTTGTTTCAAAATCACTCTTTAATTGAGCTTGAACTTAGCTTAATTGTTTATACCTTTACTTCTATCATTGAGGTCTTCTTGTTTAAGCTTCTACTCTTTTACTCAACTATTGTTTCTTAAAAAAAAAAAAGGGGGAGTTTTGATTATTATCGCTTTTAACTAATTAAGAATTTAGTTTACTTTTTGTTTTTCTATAATATTATTCCTATGCCTCACTTAATATATAATAAATAGAAAAATATTATATTATTAAAAGTGATACTCTCTAATATTCATTTATCTCATGTTTAACTTTTTTTTTTTTAGTAGTAGAAACAACTTCAACTAAGGAAAAATGTTAGTATTGTAAAATTTTGAATTAAAAAGTCATATAAATTTGATACATTGTTAGAATATTAATAATGATTTCGACTAAAATGATATTATTCTTCGTATTTTTGATAGGGAGAAGAACAATCTAATCTAAATAATATAAAAATAGAATAAAATTAAAGCTTTGATTTATTTTTATGGCTTCTATATTTAAAATCAAAGAGCAAAAAATCTTTCCAAATTAAGTTAACCTTGCAAGATAATTTTACGAAATATAACAAAAAGATTATTATTCAAAGATCATAATTAAAGTTTGAAAGAAAGTAAATATTCCATTTTGACTTAATAACAAAAATCTTTCCAAATTAAGTTAACTCCATTTCGCTTACCACATTTTTCAACACAAAATAGCACATAACTTGTGAAAGGGGTTTTGCAACAAAGTAGGTTTGTTGAAAAGATACCACAAAATAAAATGCTTTCCCATAACATAATTAATTTTTTATATATTTTTTAAAAGGATAATAATCTATTATCATCTATTATATATTAAAATAAAAGCAGAATAGTAAAGACTAAAACTCATGACCTAACTGATAGAAATGAAGATATGACTATTAAACTAATGCATGATTATAATTTTTTTTAGTGTGATTTAAGGTAAACTTAATGCAATCAATGATGTCACTAAATAAAATAAATAAATAAAAAATCTTAGACAAATCTATGGCAAAATAAAGGTGGTCAAATTAATTCACCATTTTATTTTGCATGATTTAAAATTCAACTATGATCACATGTGTAAATTATGATGTTTGCAATTATAGGAAAAAAATAAATTCTATTTCAGATTTCAGACTTCATTGGTTGTATCATTGCTTAGGACCACCATATATTGGTTGTTTTAGTAGCAATGTGACATATTCATATTTACCATTTAACATCAAAAGGTCCAATTCAAGCATCCAATTTGCTCTCACTAAGAAATCTTGCATATATATAGTTTGTGTTCATTAACAAAAATCTCTTTATTTACTCTCTAATTAATTATAGTTTAGGTCTTAACATATAAACTATATGTTTTATTCGGTAATACTTTTTATTTGCTCTATTTTTCTTGAGTTTGATGCATTATAGATTTTGTTTATGTGAAAATTTTATAATAAATGTTGCTTGTCGTGCACGGAGTCTCTTAATGGCTCGATCTCAAATACATAATTAGAATATATGTTGAAGTAGAAACATTGGTGTGGTTGATGTTCCTTTATTCATGCATAAATTGAAGTCTTTAGATTGAATGTTGATTTAGGTGTTATTTGACTTTTTTTATTTTTAAAATTTGTTTTTTAAATTATATTCTTTAGTATATTTTTATGTTTTTTTTAGCTCTTGAAGTAAATTAATTTATTTTAAAAAATATTCAAAGCAATTTTTAGAATTCTTAATATTTTCAAAAACCATTGCTGCACTTCTATCGCCCCCTCTACATAGAAGATGATGAGCTAACGATTGAGCCGCGACACTTTAGTATATGTTATGAGACATTTATCATACTTGCAGTTATACCTCTTTTAACACATATCTCAAACCTATGATGCCTTTCTCTATTTATCATTGTGTGTTTGACAAGATGACTTAGAAATGCTTATAAGAGGAACATACCTAGAAAATATGATTGAAACAATAGTGCTTAATCGCTTCATAAAGAATCATAGTTCTTTTTTTAATATTTGGTGGAGTTAACTTTATCAATGAACATGTGATTTAATGGCATATTATCATGCATGTGAAACAAATATAATCATATTAGCTCATAGTAATTTTTTTAAATAAGCTTTTGGTCATGTAACCAAATTTGAACTTTAGCTAAAAAACCTAATTCCATCACTCTTGTTTCCTCCCAAATCTCTCTCTCTCTCTCTCTCTCTCTCTCTCTCTCTCTCTCTCTCTCTCTCTCTCTATGTGTGTGTGTGTGTGTGGGTGTGGGTGTGTGTGTGTATGTGTGTGTGTGTGTGTGTGTGTGTTTGGGGTGGGGGTGGGGGTGGGGGGTAGTTATCATTGGTATAAATTTTGGAAGGCAGATAGAATATTATAAAATACAATATATATTCAAAGATTTCATCCCCATTTTGTGAGAATTTTATGATTTAGATTCGAGTTTTGTCAAAGGCTCAAGCCCACTAATAGGGAAAACAGTTATAGCCGGCAGAATAGTCGATTACTTTACGTGCGTCAAAAATATCGAGTTCGTATTTTATGGCCTATCAAACTCATCGAAGGCCTTTCTCCACTGGTTCATTGTAAATTATAAACAATGATTTTGACAAGGAAGATGATGGGAGGACGGATAATGAGCATGTTCATTATGGTTTGTTTAATGCATGATTTTCTTTTATTCTTGTTTACGATTTTTGCATTAATTGCTATTGTGATATTAGTTTAATAACTGCTTGGATTAATATACTATGCTGTGTGGAAATTGTAGTGTTAGAATTGTTGGTGTGGAAATTGTACTGCTGAAGAAGCATACTATTTTTTTTTTTTCTGATGCTAAAGTTCTTCGGCGGCTTACCAACTGTCTTTCAATAATTATTGTAATTTCTGATGACTTGTAATATTCAATTAAATAAGAGACGACAAACTCACAATATTTCAATGATCTATCATAATATCTGACGGTCATTTCTGACAGCCTATAATCTGATGACAATGGATAATTATTTGATTTATGCTCCAGTTTTCTGATGAAACAGATCGCCGGTCATTACTGATGGTGGTAGTGTTACACTTTTTCGGCGACTGTAGTACATTTTTTGACGGTCATTCTACACGAATCCGACAGACAAATCATCAACATATTATTGATGGACAACGAAGGCTTGCCAATAATACGAAATTGAAGCCTATTGTGATGGTTTTATGTTATCGAGAAACCATCAACACATATAAGTCATAGGTAATTCCATTTGTCAAAGAATTACCAACAATAATTTTAGTAACGTTTCCAAATATGCAGTCAAGACGTCGAAAATTTATTAACCAATGACTTTTATATAGTATATGACGGTTCTGGGCCCGTCAGAAATATGCTCTTTTCTTGTAGTGGCCGATATGATTAATTATCCCACCCAATAAAGAGAGCACTTTTGATTAAATGCAATCATTAAAGCACTTAACACATAGCATATAGTAGCAACAATATTAAAATTTTAAGTTATAAGATTTATCACCATGATGTTTATCTCAGTGGACAAATATAAGTCCTTCTTAGCTGAAAAGAGCTTTATGTCTATCAAATGTACTTAAAAAATAAAGAAGCCGCATGGGAACATATTGGCTATAACCACGTCCATAATTTAATAATAGCATTTGATACAAAAAATTAGTCAATCATGAGGTCTAGATGTGATTGCTTCTTTTTTTGGAGCCGACTGACTAAATCACGTGAATGTAAGACTCATGCCACTTACATATTGGCGTAGATTTATTTTGAGTGTAAATAAAGTAATAAACTCAATGTGACATTTACTCTTTATGAGATAATGTTGATCATAATTTTTTGTTCTCAACAAACTGTAGTAAAGAATGGATGAAATTTTTATAGGCTGTAAGTGATAGTTTTTTTGCTTGAATGTTTTAGTTTGTTATTTGAAAAATTGATTTAAAACTGGACTCATTTGGTTGAGATTATTAATTAACACGGTCATCATTGAGTTTTAGAACTTGGAGTATTTAAATTTGTAATTAATTTAAATTTTGTCACCTTAATATCATTAAAATGATCACCCTCATCAACATCCATTAATCTTTTTGTGGAAGAGGATTAGATTAAATAATGGCCAGTTATATCGCGGTAAAAGAATTAAATAAATAATAAAATATTTCTTTTATTATACATAAAAGATAAAGATATTTACTCAAAAAATTCAACCTAAAAACAAATAAGGCAAAACAATTGTTTGTGCTGAGATTGCATAAGAGGTGAAGGAATAAAATATATCTTTCCTTAAGAGTTATAAAGGACTTTTACCTTACCACTTTGGGGGAATAGTTGTAGGCTTTGGTGGAATAAAAAAAAAGTTGGTGTTTCTCTCACCCCCTCATTATATATATATATATATATATATATATATATATATATATATATATATATATATATATATATATATATATATATTAAAATTCTATGTGATTATGAATAATTGGAAAATATGTACTTAAAAATTTATTTAGGACAATCTACATTGGGAGAACCTCCCATTTTCTTAGAATACCCCTAAAATCCGGGCTTAAAATTTTTGGCCTCAATGGCCTAACTGAATATTATTTTGGCCATCTGCATAGATAGATGAATAATATTACCTTTGAAATGTATACATTAAATTAAAATGCTTATTGACTAGTCTTTTAGTACTAGACTATTATGTTATAATAATAATGCATGGTGTGATGAAAACACTAGTATTTGAAGTTAGTCTTGATGAAGATTTGAATCACATAATCATATCTATATTAAAAATTTTGAGAAAAAAATTTTGAGACTGACATAAATGATTATTTGATTTGGAAATCAAATAAATAATTCGATATGATAATTATAGTATATTAAGTCAATTCATGTACATTTTATAATTTGAGCACATCAAGCGGCATTCTTTTTTCCACTAACCATGCATTATTATTATAACATATGTACATTTTATAATTAATATGACATGAAAATAAATAAATTCCTTAAATATTATGTCAAAATCTTATGTAACATTGTTATATATAAATATTTCACATAAAATGGGCATCTACACACATACAACACAATTCTTATATGTTTAGATATTGTCTCCCAAAATTTCATATTTACATGCATCTAACTCAAATCATTGACACCACATAATAAATACCATTAATATATGTAATTGAATACATAGGAAATGTTTGGTATATATGTAAATTTCCCATAAAAATAACAAGGCATTATCATAATTATTCTTTGAAAGATTACTCTTCTATAATATTTTTGAAGACAACAACATTTTCATTCAAAATTGAGAGAAATATTATAACTATTAAAAAAAATTTCATAATATGTCAAAATGATGGGAATTTTTTATATGTAATGTGATAATAAAGTAGTGAACTTTTTTTTTTCGAGCAAGATCAGCGCTCAATCCAGATTTCTTGGGTTTCTTTATTTTAGTTTCAACCAATATGCAACAACTCTAGCATATAACATAGTGATGTTTGTTTGTAATCTTTTTCAGCAGTGAGAACATATCCAGATTAAGGAAGTGTGTGTATATATATATAGTGTCGCTTGCTGTGACTCTTTTGTTGGCAGCTGCGTTCTTAGTCATGAATCTCCTGGGGTCGCGGGTTTAAGTCCGTCTGAGTGCATCTGCCTGCAACATGGGATCGAATGATTAGACACATGAGGTTGGTTGGGAGCTCATATTATAGCCTCCGACCAGTCTTACAAAAAGATAAAGAAAATATAGACACACACACACACACATATTCATATTTTCTATGTATATTGTTTTGACAAGGTGTGCGTTTAACTCTAATCAGCTGGGATAGGATTTTTTATTAGCCCATACAGAAGAAATGATTCCTTTGATGGGGTGGGGTGGGGGGGGGGGGTGCGGGTGGGAATGTTACTAGTATTTTAGGTATTTTCATTAGCGAGTCCATAGTTCAGCTACCCTATCACTTGGTCGATTGAGATCAGCAGACCTTGATTCGACAAGGCTTGTCCATCTGACTGTGCTGGGTTGGGGCTATTGGTCAGTTTTGATGGTTTTTGGTTTCGCCGGACTTGCATCAATCGACTTGATTATGCCGGTTTGTAGTTCTGACTATAGACCCCTAGTTGAGGAACACAAAAGCCAAGATAAGATTAAGATGTCGGGTAGAATGTGAATCATTGTAATTCGGCATGTAGCTTACTCCTTAACAAAAGGTCCTTCGGGGTATTCGTGGGGTATATCGTGGTAAAACCCTCGGCCTCCTGGTGAAGAGCCGCTGAGGCTCTTATGAGATAGCAAGCAATGCTAAGATGAGAGTTTGGCTGATGTCTTCTCTCGGTTTGATGGATCTCGGTCTTTGACAAAGTCGACCTTCGTCTGATCGACTTTGTGCTTCGATCTAGTGGCTCTGCACTTGATCAATTCAGTCCCTTAGTTCTTTCATGACGGGTCTGTAGTCTTCCGTCTGTGGACTCTCGTCATACTTTCATGTCTCTTAATATGTTGAATCCCCTCGAGATTCACGCTGGCACGTTCTTGATGTACAATTATATTTATATTTTATTAGAACATATTTCTATTTAAAACATATATAGTAGAAATTAATATTAAAGATCACAAAAAAAAAGTGCATATTAAGTACATATAATACCAACAAAATTACAATCAAGCCGCACTCCAATTATTTCGGCCTGCATTCTAATGGGCTGCAATTTTATGCTGAAATGAGAAAAACGAACACCAGTACGTTAGTGGGCCATCCTTGATTCTAATTAAGGCCAGGCCGTGCAATGCATTATTATGCTGGAGCGGATGCATCTGATTAAAATTATTTGATATGATAAGACTATATTTTTTTAATATGATATTTCAAATATTATTCATTTGACTAACGATAATTGATATAGCTTAATGTTGTCTCTCAGGTATCTGATTTAATATTTCACAAATATATATATATATATATATATATATATATATATATATATATATATATATATATATAAGAAAAACTGATATTTGCGTGAAGCTCGAAAATCGGCTTTCCTAAACGTACTATAACTGCCATGATGAGCACGATGTCGTATGCGCCATTAATTCGACCCCTCACGCACCACAGGGATCGACTCTTGCTGCAGGGACAGCGGACTCCGCCACTAACCTGGACAAGAGTAATGCGACATATATATATATATATATATATATAGATATATATATATATATATATATATATATATATATATATATATATATATGATTATTTTACATTTTTTATACATTATAAATATAAAATATTAGTCAAAATTAGATGACATTTAGATATAATTTCCAAAGTTTTATTGCTTGATTACCAAGTTACATTATTGAAAATTAGATATCTAATGGGCATATATCAATCACAAATGGTAAAAGTTTTCAACATTTACTTTATTATGCTTTATTAGTTTTTGCCTAGTTATCAACATCCCCTCCCATTGGAAAAAATTTTGCATCAGGACTCCGTAGGTGCGGAGGCGAATGACGGGGCATCACGTGGCAAGTTGGTCCCGCCATCCCATACACTGATCAATGACAATGTATGGTGACGGGGCCTACTTGTCACGTGGCGCCCCGTCATTCGCCTCCGCACCTACGGAGTCCTGATGCAAAATTTTTTCCTCCCATTGAGCTTCTTCTATGTTAGGAAGAGTTTTCTTTTTAATTGTGTCAAATTTTCATACTTGAATGGAATTATAAAAATAATTGAAACTTGATTTCGTGAAATCATAAACTCAAGTTGTGCCTTTATTTTTATCATCCCGTCAGTTATGAAATGGTAGCCAATATCGATATGATCGTGCAGGCTATAAACCACTCTTTTTTTGCTATTGATATTGCTAATTGTTAGTATAAATTTAGTTGGCTCTTCTTTTAGAATTCTTAATTGCTTCTCTAAATTATTGAGTGAAAATACATGACAAAATACATGATAAAGCAATAACACGCCTAGCTTCATTGAGTGTGATAATTGATTGGTTTTTAATACCTAGAGATGGAAAAAATATTACATCAGGACTCCGCGCGTAGAGCTACGTGCGGAGTCTAATAGGATCGCGCCATCTGGCGCGCTCTAGAAAAAAAAAAATAGAATAACACGGGGAATATTTTGCTCGTGTTATTCATGTGTTATTCATGTGTTATTGTGTGTTATTCATGTGTTGTTCTGTTCCGAGAATATTCTCGGTATTATAATAACACCGTAACACATGAATAACACATGAATAACACATAATAACACATGAATAACACAAGAATAATACGGGAGAATATTCTCCGTGTTATTCTGACTTTTTTTTTTCTCACGCATCTTATTGGACTCCGCACGTAGCTCTACGTGCGAAGTCCTGATGTAATATTTTTTTCTAGAGATGAAAGCTAACTTTCTCACAAAAAACAAAGGCCAATTTTTAACTTCTTGCTCATTAATATGTCCACTCCAATCTTATTATATATTTATATAGTTGTTGGACTTTTCATGCAATGAAGAATGAGTCCAACAATACATAAAGCTTGGATCTTTATGCCCTTTAAGTTCCATAAACTATAAACTTAGCTCTTGAAAGTATTGGATCCATACTTTATTCTTTATTTATTTTTTTTCATTCTTTGTAAGTCTTGATTTATGCATTCTACCGAAGTACTCATATGTTTGCTATTTTTTATTTTAAATTTTATAGAATCTCTCAGACATAACTTTCTTCTAGGATGAGAATTTCTTCATCATCATTGACTTTAATACTAACATAATATGCCATGAGCTTAATATCAACAATTTTAATATCTTTTATCATTCTTCAAATACGCTCAGATTGCTTCTGACGAAAATTGAATCAACAATATATAAGAATATAATCAAAATATATTCATAAGGGCATTAAGCCACTCTATGAAAAATACTTGTTGATTATTTTATTCTAACTATTGGCATTTCAGTTCATTGGAATCTTAGTTCAATTTGATCTACTTGTCTTTTTTTTTTTATTATTTGTTTTCATAATGTGATGGTTACTTTATATATACTTCTTCTTCAAAGACAATTTAAGAATATGGGCTTTACATACATTTGATGTATCATCCACTTATTTTGAGCTATCAAAAGAATTATTAATCTATATGTTCTTCTTTTCTTTCATTTTTCTTATAAAGATCTTAAACATTTCATATATGCTCTTCCTTTCTTTCATTTTAGTGATATAGTAATGATTTTTATGTCATTTGTTATTGATTATTGATAGCTCAATTATTACTTATTTATTTTGCCTATAATATGGATCAAATTTGTCATCTTTATCATGTGAATCATAATTTTCAACTTGTTTTTGATAACTAACTCGTCATTATTATAATAAAAACATATCAACAACTAATACTCTCGACACCGCCTACAGGTTTAATATCTTCATGATGTGTTACAAGTGTATTGATCAATTAGATCAAACAGTATATTGCTAACTAGCTTTGACATTTTTAGTTTTTCACAGTATACAATATATAAGTAGTTATAATTCTTTATAGCATTTGATGTGAGGGGAATTGGAATAAGGGAAAGTCCATATTTACTAATATTTGCTTCATCTTCTTGCTTATTACTTGAAGTTCCCTACCTTGAGATATGTTTTAACAAGTGCCCAACACAAAACTAAAGCATATGTCTCCTTTTCGTGCATGGCTGGATTCACTGACTCAACAACCATCAACTCGTCGCACTACAATGAATCTCTTATCACCGAACAGTGACGTAACCACGACAGGGGTTTGATCCTCCCACTTCGCGTGCGAAATAATTACACCTCTTTTCGGTGCACTTATGTCGTCAAGGCGGTTTCTCTTGTTTTGGTTTCTAATTTCGATTTGAGCATCAAAGAGTTATGATTCTCGCAATTGTGTTCCTTAACAAGAGTTCTTTGTGAAGGTGGATTATCAGTAGACTGATTTTGGCGCAAGGATTTTCTCTTGTGATCTTGAGAGGAAGATTTTGAGCGATATTCTATAAGTTCCCGTATTTGTAGAGAATTAATATGACTTTGCATCATTGTGCAATTCTATTTCATCATTGTATAATTTTTCGTGTGGTGAGGCTCTGTGGTTTTTTCACATTCTCCGGGCTTTTTTTCATGTTAAACCCTAGTGTGCCTTTCTTATATTACTTTATTGTGCTTGTGTTTTTTTTTTTTTTCGGGAGTTCTCAAATTAGTGTTCCTATTTTATGTGGCGTAGTTTTGATTGTGAATCAAACAAAGCCCTAAATAATCCTTTATCCTAACAAGTGATATCAATTCAGGTTATTTGATTTGAGTGGGAGGAGCAAAGATCGATGATGTGAGATACATAGTGGAAAAGTTCAATGGGTCGAACTTTTTATTCTGGAAGATGCAAGTAGCGAAATTACTATATTGAAATATATATATATATATATATATATATATATATATATATATATATATATATATTTGTCACTATAAAGAAAAACCATGATTATGAAGAAATGGGAAGTGTTAGAACGAATTGCCTTTGGTTTGATCCATTTATCAATCACATCATTTGTTCCATTCAATATAATGAAAAAATCACGGTAGATCTCATGGCGGCACCGACAAAGATGTATGACAAACCTTCTATTTCAAATAAGATTTTTTTTTTATGAAAAACTTATTCAATATGAAGATAACGGAAGATAGTTTAGTGACTGAGCACTTGAACAATTTCAATGTTGTGACTAGATAGTGTGCTTTATGGGTATCAAATCTGATGTCGAGGTCAGGACACTGTTAATTCTGTCCTTATCAGATAGGTGGGATAAATTAGTGACAACAGTAAGTAACTCTTAAGAACTTAGGATTTCGTGTTAGTTACTTCTAAAGAGTGCAAATGTGTTAAAGTAGAAGATACTGATGATTAGAAGGGAGGAGAAAGAAGTGCTCAATCATATGAAACACAAGAAGTTCCTTAGTCACCTGCCTCGAAGTCATGATGAATCACTTTGGACATGAGGGTAGGTATACTGAAGTTGTCTTACATAAAGTATGTTGAGAAAATCCTATATAAGTTTAACATGGATGAGAAAAAATCAGTTTGCATCCCTTTAAGTATTCACTTCAAGCTATCTAAGGAATTATTGTCTAAGTCTGAAACAGAGCAAACACAAATGGGGATAATTCCATGTACTTCAGCAGTTGGGAGTGTGATATGATATGATTTGTACAAAATCATATATTTTATATGCAATAGGAGTGGTCACCAGATACATGTGCATTCTAGTTAGGCATCACAGGACGCGGTGAAGTGAATTCCTGAGTATTTGAGAGGTATGATCAACAAGGCACTCTGCTTTTGAAGTGCAAGGATCATCCTAGAGGGATTTGTAGATTATGATCTAATAGAAGATTAGATGACATAAGAAGTACAAAATGTTATATCTTCACTTTGAGAAACACAACGGTGAGTTGGGTTCCCAAGCAGCAAAAGATTGTCACATTTTTAACTATGGAAGCTAAAATATTTTGTTATCACTGAGGCTAGTAAAAAGATGATTTGCTTATATGGCTTTGTAACAAAATTGGGCAATGAGTAGAAAATTGAGAAACTTCATGGTGATAATATCATTGATATTCAGTTTGTTAAGAACGCTATTTTTCATACCATGATGAAGCACATTCAAATGAGGAATCACTTCATACGCTCTCCTAGAAGATTGACAGTTGTTCTTGGAAAAGATACACAACTCAAAATCTTGAAGAAATGTTGATGATGGTGGTGACTATCGAGAAATTAAAGTAATGTTTAGCTTCAATTGGAGTCTATGAAGGTTGAGACTATAAATGAGCCACATTACGGTAAAAGACTATGAATGTGGTACAAATGGAGATGCAGATTTGGAAGATATTTGTCTGGTGCTATCAATCTCAAAGTGAGAGATTGTTGGAGTATGAAGCCTGCAACCCGAAGGAGTGTAACAATGGTGCCTCCAAAGAGGTGCTCCTGTGCCTGAGCATGGCACAACCACACTTGAAATGGGCGTAGCTACGCGGACAACATACCTACGCTGAACAACAGTGTAACCACGCCCCGGGTTCTTCCACTCTGCCTTTACAAGCATGTGAATAATTATACTTCTTCAAAGTGCACCTAAGTAGCAGAGACAGTTTCTCCTGTTTTGGGTCTTAAGTTTAGATTCAAGCGACGAAGTGTTATGATTGTCATGTGCGGTATTTCTTGATAGGAGTTCTTCGTAAAGGTGAATTGTCAGGAGAGTGATTTCGGTATGAGGGCTTTGCTTGTGAGACCCGAGGAATTTTTTGAACGATATTCTATAAGTTCTTGTGTTTGTAGAGTTGATCTTAGAGTACATCTCTATATAATTTGTTTTTTCATAGTTAAATTTTTTATGCTCATAGTTAAATTTTTGATGTTGTATGTCTCCATAACTTTTTTCCATTATCAAGTTTTTTCTACATAAAATTCTGGTGTACTTCTCTTAGATTATTTTGTTGTGCTTTTGTTCTTTTCTTTTTGTTCCAGATTTCTCGAATCGGTCTTCCTATTTTTCACGATGCGCTTTTGATTGTGAACCAATGGAAGCCCTACATAATTCTCCATCCGAACAGGATTAAAGAACAACATGAAAAATTTCTGATGCATTGGTATCAACTGCTGACGACAAAGATATGTATGCCATCTTAGAGTTACATAAATATTAAAGGGCAGAACAGTAATGGAATTTAACCTATAAATGAGCACATGAAAAAGAACAAATATAACTCATATATCTTTAAAACCGATTTATTTAACGAGATACAGAAAAATTCTTCACTATTAAGGTAGGAAATATATTTAAGATGATTTAGACTTGAAAGCACAAAATTTTGGGCTGAATGACTAATTACTGCACATATTTATCTCATGAAAAACTGCTAGAATGCACATAGAGATTTCAGCAAACATCTGGAAAATAAGACTAAAAATTGTAAAACTCTGTGTTCAATCTTCAAAAATAATTCATATAAAAACATAATTGTAACTAAAACTAGGATGAAACTAGTTTAAAGCATTACATCCTCCACGGAATGAAAAAAAATAAAGCATTTAACTATCAATTTCAAAGTCAATTAAAGTTTCTTCCTGTAAGTAGTTATTACAGCGACAGCATCAATCTAAATTGCATTTTTCTTCTTTTTTAAAGGTTGGGTTGCAAAATGACCGATCCTAATTTTTTAAATACAAACCTAATAAAACATGTACAGCAGTCATTTTATGGAACAAACTAAAAAAGAAGTCACAAAGTCACAAAAAAGATGGCTAGAAATTATAGATATTAGAAATCTTCTTCTCAGGGCCAAATAATTTACCAGAAGCTTCAGTGCTAGGGACCATTATGGTGGAATGAATTGGCCTACAGCTTCTTTCATCCATTCTTTGACAGGGCTTCAAAATATGCTTTGCTCCTGCAATCAATTTCGTAGGTCCTGGTCTTAATTCTTTATCAAACTTCAAAGAATTGGAGTTATTTACAGTCCTGCATAAGCCATTTTCATTTGCTGCATTCTTAAATTCC
This sequence comes from Papilionanthe hookeriana x Papilionanthe teres, assembly GCA_022702705.1. Lineage (NCBI taxonomy): Eukaryota > Viridiplantae > Streptophyta > Magnoliopsida > Asparagales > Orchidaceae > Papilionanthe > Papilionanthe hookeriana x Papilionanthe teres. The sequence continues at coordinate 2,135,999 of CM040430.1, read as the reverse complement.
GAAGAAATTGCTTTATCAGGGTGCTGTGGCTGATCATTCACCTGCTCTGTCCCCTCTGGTTCTTCAGGAACATGAGAGTCTAATTGCCCTTTTAAATGTCTCTTTGCAGAATTTATCCTTCCATCTTCAAATTCAGCAGACCTCTTCATATTCTTTTGTGCATCAGCGGGAGTTTTGAAAGATGTAAATTTTGAATAAATGCCTTCCTTCATTTTCATACTATTATTCTTTTTATTAACATCACCGCTTGACTTGGTTGATGTAGCAAGGGGGTTGACAGATGGAGCGCAAGCACTTGAAATAAATGGGCGACAAGCTTTGCGAGGATCGTTATTGCCACTAGAAGAAAAGGGAGACATAGGCACATGACATGGAGAAAGATGGAAATTTGAACTATTTCCAGAAAAATTGCAGGGTTGTTTAATTGTATTTGGATCAGAATAATGTGGATCAGAGAGTTGAGTCCTTTTCTGGTGTTTCACATGAAGCAACCACTGAGGAAGCTTTGCTGCAGGCTGTAATAATGGCGGCTGAGAAAATTTTCCAAAATCCTTATATTTAAATTGGGAGTGTGTGGTTGATACTCTCTGGTTATGTTTGCCTAGGGAAGAACTCAGCAGCATTTGCTGGTGAAAATTTTGTGCATGAGATGGCATAACAGCAGGATACCGATGCCCATTAAATGATCCTTCACCGGACATATAATTTCCTAAGAATTGGGTTGGCTTGTTCATAAAAGTTTGAGGAGGCACCCCATGATTGTTCATATCCAACTTGAAATTGTGGTTTAAAATGGATGAATCGGTGCTTCTGGATGGCCATTGAGGCTGTTGAGTAACGTTCATATAATTCAATGTTGGATCAAATGCTTTCATGTGATAAAAATTCGGTGAAGAATCTAACAACTCAAGCAGATTTCCTTCTGATCTGCCAATTGTTGGATGCCAAACACATTCTCTTTGCATTAATTGTTGTGGAAATTGCTTTTCAGACAAGGGAAACTGAGTTTGTTCAGCTAAATTTTCGTTGCGATTCCATGTTCTCCCATCATTAAAACCATTGTAATCTCTGTTAATACCACTAACAACTACATTTTTACCCATCAAGCGCATTGTGGGTTGGACAGCAGCCTGATTATGACAACCAATACTGCATTTCCCTTGGAGATCAACCCTCTCACAGAAATCATGTGTGGCGTCACTATATCTATATTCATGAAAAGAATGGTTTCTGGGGTTTGAATTGCAATGGAGAAATGTGTCCTTACCCTTCATAGGCTGATATTTTTGATTTTCCAGTCTTTCAGAGCTTTCCATTTCAGCAAAGTTCAGCCAATGTGCCACTCTTTCCCGAGAAGCATAGCACTGTTTCTGATTCCAATTCGACTGATTCTTTTGATGAGATGCTGCAGCTGCAACCTTATTTTGCAATATTTCCAGTCGGTTCATACGGCCATTAGATTCAACATGTCTCTTTGCAGAAATGCCATGGATGGAGCCCCATTCCATGTTTTGCTTGTCATATGCCTCGCTAAACTTGGTTCCAGAATGAATCTGAATAAGTTCACCTCGTGAATTAAGAGGCAATCCAATGAAGTCCTCACCTGGACATTTACTTCTGCTGGTAGGCGCCAATGTTGGAGTGAATAAGGATTCTCCTAACTTTTTGGACCTTATAGAAGTGCACGTGTTACTCATCAAACCTTTTGGAGAGTGGTGGCCGCACAATTGATGCTCTTCTACTTGACGACAACAGTTACCATCTGCATCAACATGTGGTTGGCATTGCCTCTCATCTGTTTTATCATAAACAACAAGGCAAGATGCTGAACTATGTGAACTAGGATTTTTCTGAAGTTCCTTTGAACTTGTTACATCAGAACTAGCGACAAACTTTCCATTTGGGTCAGGAAGAAAGCTGGGTTCAGATAACCTTATCAAACCTGCTTCCAAATTAATATCAGAAGTAGAATTTGGATTCTTCCCATGAGTCTTGACCTTAGAATTTGGATCACCAGAATAAATGCAGCTGGAAGGCAAAGTTGAGGTAGCAGGGATACCGCAATCAATATCATCAGCATGAATAGCATGGTTTAGATCGACCATCACAGCAAAAGATGCTTTTTCTGTGCCGGAACAGCTGCTATTGCTGGAGTTGACAACAGTTGGCTGACAGATATTAACTATAGAATCACCTGACCGATTCTTCTCAGTTGAAGATGCTTCTGTCCTAGCTACAATTCTTGAATGAGTTCCCTTCTCAGATTCATTTAGCTCCTGAGGTCGACCACTAGCATCTAGGAGATCAGGGCCTTTACTTGAATGGTTCATAACTGATGATGCAGCCAAAACATCTGAGAAAATCTTGCAGAGGTTCTGCAGCTGAGGAAAATTCATGCTTGAGCACGCTCTGTTATTTCCTGCTGTGTCATCCTTAACAGAGAATGTAACATGCTTATTTGACTTGCAGTAAAATTTGATCAAGTTAGCTGCCTTGGCACTGACTGATTTACTCGATTTTCGGTCTGAAGTAACTCTTTTCTTCTTGAGAATGCTACGAACAGGAAGCTTCTTTGCAACGTCTTGGTTCCTGGACAACAGTTTTGAAGTTCGCAAGACTTTATGTTTCTTCCGAACAGCTTTCCCCTTAGCAGGCTGTTTTTGGATTTCAACAAAACTTTTGGCAGTTTTTCTACTCATTTTGCAAATCCTGGGTTTACAAATCTTCTCCTGTAGCAGGAAACCGAGTATCATTTATTTGGGATGTGTAAGAAAACACACTCTTAAAATTTATTAAGATACAATAAAACCGTGATTAGCATCGCAGAGAAAACTTCTTAACCCCTATTCTTCATTATAGAAAGAGCGTAGAGTTATAGAGATAATCAAATCACGTGCTGCATTATACAGTCGTGTGCAAGAAACTATCCTTTAATAAGTTGGTGCGTGCATAAGCATATGTTGTAAAAGCCATAACTTCACTAATCCAGCACCAAAATTGCTAGATCATTTGAAATCTACTTCGGCCCACCACCTTGCCTTTTAAATTTCAGAAATCTAGCAATTTCTTTCTCTCACCAGCTGTGTCTCTTTGACGATGAAATGTACTTATTTATTACTTTATTTTCACCTATTTATATGTTTATATTACGTTTTTCGGAAGGTTTTTGTATAATATTGCGAGACTCAATGAAAGAGATCTAACGGAGTTCGAAATATCTAAAACTGGAGCTATATGTTGCTGTAGCGCCTGGTCGTCATTATTGGGCGCCTAGGCGTCATTATTGGGCGCCTAGGCACTAGTTTACGCATTTAGGCATTTTTCTACGGTTCAGACTCTTCGTGGGAAATTTGAGAAATAGGGGTGGAGATGAAGTAAGAAGGGCTTTTGGATGAATTTTCACAGACTTCCACCCTTGTAGAGGAAGAAAACAACTTTTGAAGGGGATCTCTATAAGAAGGAAGTCCAGAGGCAATTGAATGAAGTAGGGAGAATGAATTTGAGAAATAGAGAGTATTTGTGCTTGTACTCTCTTTTAGCCAACTTGATAAGGGAAGGAGATAAGTGTTCATTCAAGTTTGCATTATTTTCTTGGAATGTTGTGTAAAACTTGGTCAATGTTGTTTCTGGAGATCACTATAAAAAGTTTGCATTGTTCGGTTTTAAGATGATTAGTGACTAATCCTTCTATGTCTCCCAGGAATTGGAATCGTGGTAGGATAGATTTGAAATGATTGTGTAATATGCAATTGAATTTTTTTCAAACTGTTGTGTTAACCCTTATAATTTATTTGCATTCTGTCTGGCTAGTAGGATAGCTAACATTTATCGTTAACTATATGAACCGGAAGGAGACTTAGTAGAACAAAAAAAGGATAATCACATAATACTCATTAGAATAGGGATATTGCTTGTGAGTTTATGCAATTATTTAGGGAGATATCTTCTCAATGGGCTTATAATGGGGTTTAGGGAACTAAACTTGTGACAGTCGATCTTTCTTAGATTACCAGAAGGGGATAATAAAGACTTCGCTCCTTATTGACACATGGCTTCGAAACTTTTTCTCAATTCAATTAGCCACTAGACTAATTCAAGGGAGAATTATTTCAAACTTATCAATTCATTTAAAATTCACTTCGCTAACTTGTGATTAAACACATTTACAAATTAAGAGTAGACATTTTCATTTACAAATCAAAATTTGAACATTCAGGCTAGGATCTATAGTGGTAAACTAGAACTTTTTCATGTTGGGATTCAACTCGCTTCTTAAGGTTTCGACAGACGGAACTCAATTCCGCATATAACTGATACGACGTGTATACTTGCACGAGTTGAAAGTGCTTCACTGCACTTGGATTGTATCAAGTTTTTGACATCATTTTCAGAAAACAACGTTGATTTCCAAGTTAGGAATATTTTAGTCAAACTTTTAGGATCTATACTTAAAACTGCATTGTTAACCATTATTTGCATGTTATTCTTCATTTCACGTGTTTATAATAACTCCTAAATATCTTGTTTAGTGTTGCTAATTTTATGCACCCTTGTTATTTCATATCGATTATTTTGAAAATTTGTGAGAATTGTTTACTTTTATTTTTATTAGTTTGCTTGCTTATTTTTTATGCTTAGAGTTGTTTGTTGTGTTGCACTTTATTAGCTTGGGGTCGCTCATCTAGTTCAACCCTTGTAGTGTATGCATAGTGCTGGTCCATCGAATCTTGAACCCTACGGCCCTGAGTTAGAATGACCCGTAAAAAAATCAAAAAATTAAAAAGACGTCAAAAAGAAATAGTAGAGATGACATACCACAAGAAGAACCTAATACTCACAGACCCAATGAAATGCCTAGACCTCTTAGGGAATTTGCAAACCCTATGGTAGATTCAATCCACTTAAGTATCAATACTCCTGTCGTAAAAGTCGTCTCGTTTGAACTGAAACCCGTCACATCCAGATGATTCAAAATAATCAGTTTGGGGGGGTCCTAATCTCCATTTAGTGAGCTCCTAGAACTTTGCACCACATTTCACTAAAATAATGTCTCCAGCGATGCTACTAGGCTTACAATTTTCCCTTTCTCACCAAAGCATAAGGCTATAATGTGGCCAAACTCCTGAGATCCGAGTGGAATGAACTGGCCCAGAGATTTTTGGCAAAGTATTTTTCACCATCTAAAGCGGCCAGACTCAGAAACAAAACTACCTCCTTTAGCCGATTTGATGGGGAATCAACTTATGAAAATTGAAAAAGTTTAAAAAACTCCTTAGGAAAGTTTAAAAAACTCCTTAGGAAGTGTCCCCACCATGCACTGTCAGACTTGTTGATCATTCAGACATACTACAATGGTTTGGTAGGATCACTTAGATCGATCATAGATGCTGCAACAAGAGATTACATTATTATTTTGTGAGGGTTATTCATTGATCCAAGAGATGATTAATAACTTCTAATGACATTCTGATAGAGTGAATCTTAGATAGGTATCCAATATTCATGACATGGCCATTTTATCAATCGTGGCATCTCAAGTAGCGGCTATCTCGAAGAAGTTAGATCACTTAGGATTAAATCCACCATAAGGATCACAAGTCATAGAGGAAAATGCTAATGGACAACTGGTTAACCTTAGTATATTATCCACAGAGATCATAAATGTCATAAATAATAGATTCAACAACCCGAACTCTAATACCTACAAAGTTGGTTGGAAGAATTACCCAAACTTTAATTGGAACAATAATAACCCAGATGTAGGAAACTAGTAGTGGGAGAACAGTCAAGCTAATCCAGTGGGGAATTGGATAATCAGGGTAGTGGCAACTCAAGGCAGACTTACCCTCCAGGATTTAATTCAAACTCTCAATTTAAGAATAAGGAGCTGCCATTGGAGGAAGTAGTGTTGTAGATAGGGAATCAACTGTAAAGTCAAGCTACAGCTATTAGGAACATAGAGAATCAACTAGATCATATTGTAAATTCTCTAAGTAATGGGCCTCGTGAAACTCTTCTTAGTAACACTGAAGTTAACCCCAACGAGAAAACAAATGAGTAGGTTAAGGCTATTAAGTTGAGAAGTGAGAGAATTAGAAAAAGTGAATATGAAGAAGCCCGTGGTAGAAGAATTCAATCTTAAGCCTGAAAGACTTGGTGAAAAACCTACCCAGGATTTTGGAACTGATTCACATCCTAGGATCATTTTCTCAAAGCCGTCAAAAACACAAATTAAATCAACAATTCTCCTGATTTCTAAAAGTGTTTAAGAAGATTACTATTAACATTCCCCTTGCCGAAGCCTTAAAACAAATATCTAGTTATGTGAAGTTTATGAAGGATATTCTTAATAAGGTAAAAAAAGCTAGTAGATTTTGAGATTGTAGCACTTATTAAGGGATGGACGGGTTAATTAGAAGCCAATTTCAGGAAACCTTTGAAACTCTAAGGTAGGGCTGTCAAAACGGCTCGTTGTTCTCGATCAGCTCGTGTTCGGCTTGTGAAGAAGCTCGTGTTCGGCTCGTTCGCTAAGTTAACAAGCCTTAACGAGCCGAACACTAACAAAGATTTGTACGTTCGTGTTTAGCTCGTTTTGGCTCGAAATAGTGTTCATCAATTACACACATACATACATACATTCATGCATGCATGCATACATACATACATACATACATTGCTGAGCAGTATTTTTAATAAATTTAAAATATTTATAATCAATTAAAATTATTAATTAAGTAAATAGAATAAAAATTATTAAATTAGATTCAAATGTTGTTTTAATGTAAACAATAATTCTTAAATCTTGCCCTAACCCTTAACATCTTATGGTTACATGATTAGGGTTATCAAAACGACTCTTTATTCTTGAACAGCTCGTGTTCGGCTCGCTAAGCGAACGAGCCGAACATGAACACACTTTCTGGGCTCGAAATATAAATGAGCCGAACACGAGCTGAGCCTGGGCTCTCTCTTGTTCGGCTCGTTCACACCCCTACTCTAAGGATGAATCAGCTTTGTTGTTAGAGGCAGACCCTACGGTGCTTAGGAATAGATATGAGCTTTTGGATACCACAAGCTATTCCTAGCCCTTAGTGCTATCCATAGAAGAGGCCCTAAACTAGAAATGAAGGCCTTACCTAAACACTTGAAGTATGCCAACTCAGGAGAGTCAAACATCCTACCTGATTATTTCCTCTAAACTCAGTAAGTTGCAAGAAGAAATTTTCATGCGAGTTCTGAGGACTTTTAGGAGAACTTTTGGTTGGACAAAAACAGATATTAAAGGGATTAGTCCTTCATTATGTATGCATAGAATCCTTATAGAGAACCACAAACCAAAGGTTGACCTGCAGAGGAAACTCAACTCTTTGATGAAAGATGAAGTAAAGAATGAGATAGTGAAGTGGCCAGATGCAGACATTATCTACCCTATATCAGATGGTGTATGTGTTAGTCCTATCCATTGCGTACCTAAGAAGGGAGGAATGACTGTTGTGGAGAACGAGCAAAACGAGTTGATACCTACAAGACATCTCTCATGGTGGTGTATTTGCATTGACTATAGGAAGATAAACACTAATGTTGGAAAAATTAATCTGTCACTCGTTTTTTTGTTTCTTAGACGACTACTCAAGGTACCATTAGATTTCCGTAGTTCCAGAAGATCACGACAAGACTATATTTACGATCCCTTATAGGATTTTGATTTTAGACTATGCAATACACTTGCTACTTTTCAACGCTGAATGATGTCTATTTTTTGTGACTTGACAGAGAAGGGGATCGAGATTTTTATGAATGATTTTTTTATTATCGGCCCTTCTTTTTGACTCATGCTTAGAAAATCTTGTTAGGGTATTGCAGGGATGTGAAGAGACAAACTTAGTGTTGAATAGGGAAAAACACTAGTGTATGGTGACTGAGTGAACTGTTTTTGAGCTCAAATTGCAAAGGGGATAGAAGTAGATCCAACAAAAATTCAGAAGATGGAGAAACTCCCCTCGTCCATTTCTGTGAGGGACGTAGCTTTTTAGGTCATTTTGGGTTATATAGACGTTATATTAGAGACTTTTCTAAAATCATGAAAGCCCTTTGTCATTTATTAGAAAAAGATGTCCCATTTCATTTTAACCATGATAATCACACCGCTTTCGAAACTTTACATTATAAATTAGTCACTGTGCTCGTTACTATTGCACTTGATTGAGAGTCTTTTTGAGCTTATGTGTGACGCTAGTGACTATGCATTAGAGGCAATCTTAAGGCAGAGAGAAAATTTTTCGAGTCATATATTATGTCACCAAGACCCTTAACGAGGCTTAAGTGAATTACACTACAACTAAAATGTGCTTCTAGCAATAGTATATGCGTTCGATAAATTTAGACCTTATCTGATTGATACCAAGTACACCGTTTTTACTGACCACATTGTCATTCGATATGTTATCACTAAAAATGATGCAAAGCTTTGTTTGATTTGTTGGGTCCTTTTGTTATAAGAATTCAATATTAAAGTTAAGAATATGAAACATTAGAGAATCAAATAATTGACTACTTTTCTAGGCTAGATTAGAGGAGTTCTATTGATTTTCATGAAGTGATTAATGTGAATATTTTTGACAACTAACTCCTGATTATTTCTGATGAAAAGGTGCCTTGGTATGTAGACATAGTGGATTTTATCGTTAGTGATATTTTACTTTATGATCCGACATACTATCAAAGGAAGAAATTTCTATCAGATGCAAGATTCTATTATTGGGATGACCCATATCTTCATAGAAGGTGTAATCAAATCATTAGAAGATATCTCCCTATAAAAGAAATCCAAGAAGTAACTAAGAGATGCTACGATTCTAAATATAAAGGGCATTTTGGATGATATAGAACAGCTGTTAAGATTCTTCGATATTGATTTTATGGGTCAACTCTATTTAGGGACAAGAAATATTAGATTAAATCTTGTGATAGGTGATCCACTGAAAATTTGATAGTTTTTTACTCTCTATTTCATACATATTTTTGATGATATTGCACTTTAAAGAAAGGTATTTTTCATGATTTCATGCAGGAACAATGATTTTAAGCCTTTGGAGCAAAGGAAACAAAAAGAAGCAAATTTGGAGCAAAATGAGCCAAAGTGCATTTTATTGAACTAGCGCTGAACGATACTGTCACTAGCACCGGACCGCGCCAATTTACAGAGAATTTGGACGCTAAAGGCGGAAAATAACACCGGATGGCACCCTATTCTGTGCCGGACCGCGCCCTGTCTCGAATTCAAACTAGATTCAATGTATTTAACTGGATTTTGGAGGGTTGCTTGAAGAAACTCTTGGGGAAATCAGTTATGGCTGGATTTAAACTACTTTAGAGCCAAATTTAGAGATAAAGGAGAGAGTTTAGAGTGTAGAGAGAGTGAAGAGAGAGTGTATTTTCATTTTGTTTAGGAAATCTAGGTTTTGTGTGTTCTCTTCTAAGAAGTGTAGAGGAGAGGAAAAGTGAGAAATTTCTTCTTCCTTACTTATCTAAGAGAGAATTGTGTGTTATTGTGAAGAAAGAAGATGAAGTCGAAAGGAATTCATTGAGATTCACTTGGGGAAGAGTTTGAGATAAGTTGTCTTTTTTTTACTCTGTTTGTGTGACGTTGCTTTTATATATATAATTCATGTTTTGTCGTCTTTTCCTCATGAGTTTTGAGTAGATTTCTTTGTCTTCCTCTTCATGTGATGTGTTGATGTTGTGATATGGAAATGATGTGCCGATTTAATATAGAAAATTTGTGATGATTTTTTCACTTCGAACTTCATTTACTTTTTGGTCTGGCCAATTAAATTGTTAAAACTTGTTGGGAAATATATGTTTCGAAAGGATTATGAGTTCCACAACAAAAGTGAAAGTCATATTCAATGTCCATGAATGAGTGACGTAGTTTATGGGGATTGAATGCAAATAAATAGAGAAATATACTTTGATGGGAGTAGAATTGGAGATTTCAGAGTGACAGGCTGAAATCCTCAATTTGGTCCTAGGGTTTGGAAACCAAAGCGAGAGTTAGCCTTCGGAAGGGAAGTGGGAGCCTGCAGGTGAGAGTCGATATCCTCCCGAACTTAACCACTGGATTTGGGAACTAAACTTAGGATTAGCCAATGTTCTTTATGCGCTTGGAAAATGATAAAGAATAGGAATGCTCCTATTTGACACAATACATTTGCATCACTGATCTATGTCACAAAAATCATCATATTATAATTAGAGATGAGAAAAATTCTTTCTTACAACTGAACTTTGTTATAACTTTAGTCTTGTGTTAGTTTAACTTGCTAGAAGGTTAGAACATACTTTGGTAAAAGTAGTAACTACAACTGTTTATCTATATTTTAAGAATTGAAATTACTTGCAATTGTGCTGTGATTCGAAGAAGTGATTTCTATGCTTACACTATAAAATTAATTGCTCACTTGTGTGATCGATATCGGGACTTCACTGTAGAGCCGTATTATTCTCGAGCGATACGTATACTTGCGTTTAATTGTGTGACTCAATAAAAAACTAAATCAATATATATATAAATCTGAATTCATAAATTTTAGCAAATTTAAAAAGTCGCACCAATAGGTGTCTGAGAGTGAGAATATTTCAAGAAGAGATGCAATACCATTGAATTACACATTAGAAGTTGAAATTTTTTATATTTGAAGTTTAGATTTCACAACACTTTTTGTACATTCGCCGATAAACTTGTATATTCTTGTGGCAGTAGACCATATCTCAAAATGAATAAATGTTTTTACTCTTCCAAATTGGATCTCAGAGCATTTCAAACTTTTAAAGAAGAATATTTTCAGTAAGTTTGAAACGTTGATGGTGATTATAGGTAGGGGGAGCCGTTTAGGAATAGAAATATTAAAACTTTGGCAGAAAAACATGGAATTAAGCATAAAATTTTCACTACATATCACCCTCAAATTAGTGGTTTAGTGAAAGTATCAATTAGGGAAATAAAAAGAATTCTTAAGAAAACTGTTAAACCTAGTAGGAAGAATTGGTCTCTGAAATTAGATGATGCACTTTTGGTTTATAGTGCTGCTTATAAAACTCCTATACGAATACCACTTATGGCCTTATTTATGGTAAGGCTTGCTATTTATTGTAGAGCTAGTACACAACTTTTTGGGCTACGAAGGAATTCAATTATAATTTAAGAGATTTGACAGAAAAAGCATCTACTACAGTTAAATAAATTGGATGAAATTAGGAAAGAAGCTTATGAAAATGACAAGATATATAAAGCGAATAAAGAAATGACATGATCAGATGCTTCTTATGAAAGATTTCAAATTTGTACATGAGGTTTTGTTTTATAATTCTCAATTGAGATTTTTTCCTGAAAAACTTAATTTGAGGTGTTTGGGTCCTTTTACTGTAGAAGAGGTTTATCCATTTGGAGATGTTGATAGTATGGATAAGAAGAGTGGAAGGGCGTTTAAGGTGAATATGCAGAGACTTAAAATATATCAAAGGGGATAAAATTAGCCATAGAGACATTGATTTTAGGTCATCCTAATTGATAAATTTGGCACTATCAGATTGAGGATAATAAACTAAGTGCTTCTTAGGAGGCAACTCAATTGTATGTGTGTTTATTGTGATTCTTCAATTAGTTATTGCACTTTAGTGCTGAATTGTGGTGTGATTTGTGTGCAATAGTTGTTTGAGCTTTCAGCGGGCTTGCGAATTTGATCCTCTAAATAGGAGAAAATCCAAGTTTGGCGCCTAGGAGCCACCCAACCCATGATAGATTTAGAGCAGTGCTTAGGCGCCGTACCAGGCGCGTAGGCACCCATGTTTGCTTTACTATCACGTTTTTCATTGTTGGGGAATTTTTCCTTCAATTCCTTTAGTTCCTTTCTCACGAGTTGTGGTGCATTAGATTCCTAAAGCTCCATATTTGCTTAATATAGTTAAAGGAAGGAGTAGATCCGGCGATATTTGGGTAAGCTTTCCCTTCTCAACCCTTTTTCTTGTTTTTCTTTGATTTCACAATTTATCTGAGAGATTTAGGATTGATTGGGTTTAGTTCTTTGATCCTTTAGCAAATCCTAGTCATGATCGAGAGGGCTTCCTAGCTTAGCTTGACCTTCATGTTTCTCTATTTTGATCCCTTATTCATGGCACCAAAAACAAAGGGATGAAAGCCATAGACATCCTTCAATAACAAAAAATTTATTAGTGCAAAAACCAAAGAGAACTACAATGAATTTTTTGTATCAAGGAAGTTCATTCATGGGAGAAGTTCTCCCAACCAAGCGGAGGTGTTGAGGGAGTTATTGTCAATCGAGAATGGATGCATTTGTGCTATGAGACTGGTGTTGCGGTGATTCATGTGGTTCAGGAGTTTTTCACAAATATGAAAGAATCCTAGAATGACAAGGTCTTTCTTAGGGGCAAAGATGTTGATTTCTCCCCAACAAAAATCAATGCTCTATATACTCTTCATAACCTACCTAAGGATATCTATTCAAATTTCAAGCATTCAGACCATGAGTTATATGAAATCATTGAAAATTAGGAAGGAGAGAAAACGAAATTTCTCTATTGTTACTTTAAATGTCAAATCTAAGGCTTGGCACTATTTTATTTCAGTAAAACTCCTACCCTCCACCAATATAAGCGAAATTACCCGAGAGCAAGCCATTATGAACTATTATATCTAAACGGAAATCATTGAAAATTAGGAAGGAGAGAAAACGAAATTTCTCTATTGTTACTTTAAATGTCAAATCTAAGGCTTGGCACTATTTTATTTCAGTAAAACTCCTACCCTCCACCAATATAAGCGAAATTACCCGAGAGCAAGCCATTATGAACTATTATTTCTAAACGGGTAAGTTACTTCATTGTCCAACATCAAACTTTCAGTCCATAACATGTTGAAAGGCGGATCCACTATAGGTTTGGGGCACCGTTACCATCTTCACTTTGAGTTTGAAAGATGGAGTATGATAGCTCGGAGGAACAGTTGCCTCCCCTTAAGACAATCACGAAAAAGAATATAGGGGTGTATAGTAGGTGGCTTTCTATATTGTTCGAGTAAGGTGAGAGTTATGCCCACACTCCTAAACCTCGCCCCTTTGCTTCAATGGTCTCCATTTCCGAGCGTCTCAACACCCTTGTTGAGGATAATGCTATTATTCCAACGAAGTTATATGACTTGTCAGATCGCTCCCATTATTTTGCTAAGCAGAATAAGCAGCAGTTTGACTATTTGGCTCAGTACCACGCCGCAGAGCAAGAGATGTTTAGAAGGAATTAGTGGAACGTAGGGTTTGGTTATGTAGTATTCTCCACTCCGCATTCATATATGTCTTACGATGATACTCAGTTGAAGAAGGGTACTAATGTTTTGGTGATTTGAGTTGATTGATTCTAGGCTTGCTTCCTGTTGTTCTGTGATTGTTATCTTATATTTTACTTGTATGTGGTTGCTATTTATGTTGTTATGGGAACTCCGTAATTTATTATTATTATTGTCTGTACTCGACTATTTGATGATTAAGTTGACTCGAGCTGCTTATATTTTTTGATATAGCCTGTGACCTGTGATGCTTAACACTACTAATGGACAATTTTTGTACTTATTAATTTTAGCAGTTATATGTTGTACTTTGTAAACTTGTGTATGTTATACACCCACTTGTTTATAGTTTGTTCGCAATAAATTTGAGGAAATGGGTAATCCTTTGAAGTTATTTTCCCATCATAGTAGTGTTGACCTCATTTTTGGTGAGGTCTAATCTTTCTCTTAGTGCTTAGGATCTAGCCATAAGAGTTCTCCTGGACTATCCTAGAAGACTAGAGTTGGAACCCACCATTTAGAAATTTTCAACCACTTCTTAACTCCTCTTGGGACCCCACTTGGATGGTTACAAACCTCTAAATCACCTTGGAAGGTTAAAACCACCATATGGAAAACCAATAGTGAGTTCCCATAAGGAATGTTTGGACTTAGAGTAACCTTGGGTGACTTAAGCTTCTCTTGCACACACACACACACATCCCCTAAGCCATTTGACCCAAGCTTTAAACTCTTTCCTTTCTACCCTTTAAGAAGCTCACATGATTGAATCAAAGCCACTAGTCTTTGATTAAGATGGCTAGGGTCAATATGTGAAGGATCATAAAGTGGTTACCATTTAGCTAGACTTGGTCCCAAGGTGGTTGGACTTGGTTAAAGTCCATGGCTCATGCTCCTAAACTCTAATTTCATCCCAAAATTACCAAAGTTCCTCAAAACCATTTCAAAACAGTTCCCACCTCTTAAATCCACCAAAACACCCCGATACACTCCAAATAACTTCAATATACCCTAAATGCCCCTCTTGGCTAAAAATTCCAAAAATTCCAAAAATTCTCAAAAAATTCCAAAATCTCCCAAATATTCCCAATATCATTTTTTTCAACTACCACATGCCCCAATTTTTTCAATTTAATTCAATTTAACCAAAAGCCCCAATTTGACCCATTTAACCCAAAAGTACCCAAATTAAACCCAATGTCTACCCAATTGATCCCAATCTTGTCCAATTTCAATTCCAAACTTCAATTCAACATCTTCAATACCAATCTAAACCAAATCCAAGCCCAATTTGACCCATAATTGAATTTAATTCCACTTGAAATCCAAAATTCCTAATTTTACCTAAATAATCCAAAATCTCTAAATTGACCCAATGTCAACCAATTCCCCCAAATTTCAATCCTAAACTCTTCCTAACATCCCTACAAATAAAATGCAACATCAATTTGCCCCCAATATGAACTCAAATTCCACCCAAATCCCAAACTTGCCAAAATACCCAAATTTACCCCAAAATTACCCATGAACCCAAATGTGCCCAAATCCAATCCAATTCAACTCAAATTCTTTTCAAAATTGTTCTAAAGTTTTCATAACACATTCCTACACCAAACACAATATTTATTTGGCCAAAATTTTGAAACAGACCCTGAGATGCACAATCCTTATTCAGATTATTGCAATCCAGGTTGGGAAGATTATTCAAACATTAACAGAATACTAATTTTGGAAGAAAAAACTAATTTTGGGAAGATAATCAATTTAATAATAAATGTAATTGGAATAATCAGGGCAATTTTAGCGATGAACTTTCTTTTCCTTATGATTTTAACTTTAATCCACATAATGAGGAGGAGTCGATGCAATTAACAGTTATCCTCCAGAGAGTTTACGTAGTGACCCTGAGATAAACCCTAAGCAGATGAGTGATGAGCAATTTAAAGTTATTGAATTCGAGGATATGATTCAAATAAATGATGAGTCAAGAAAAGAAGAAAATGATATTGAAAGACCAATGGAAGTAATTTCTAACGAATTAGAAAGATATATAGAAAGACCACCTCAACTCTTTACTTAGTACCAAGGGGAAGAATTGGAAGATAACTTCAATTATAAGAGTAATCTAGAAGAATTCGATTTAAAATCTGAATTATGTAGAGAGAATCTGATCCAAATTTTGGGAGATCTTGAAGTATAATATAAAGATTCATTTCTTATAAATTTCAAGGATGATATTAATATGCAAATTCAGAAAATTAATAGAAGAATATTGGATCAAGAAAGAAATATGAGGAACAATGGTATGAATCAATTTGAAAAGAAAGAGCCGAAAGAAAAATTACAATATGAGGATTTTGTAAGAATCACTAGATCTGAAAAAGATTGGGCGATTGATCGAGGATTACTTAAATGGACTTTTGATCTAGGAGGTTAAGTTCAGCTGATGATGTTAAACCAAACGATTTGTAGGAGGCAACCCACAGTTATGTTTATGTATTTGAACTTATTATTTAGTTTGATTTGCTTGATTGCTATGTTTGAATTTGCTTTTATGTTCAGTTTTCAACGTTTAAGTGTTGTGGTTGTGAGCGACGTAGAAATTTAGTGTTTTATGGCTTGATGAATGTGTGGAGTATAGTGTCACTTATGTGTGTTTGTAATTTTGATTTTATATATCAAAGTGATGTTTTGTGTTGTTTGTGTTAAAAATTATTGTTTTTCATGGCTTTAGAACATTACTCAATGCTTATATGGATTAATTAGACGTTGGTGCAAGCTTAAAATGATGGAAATTGCAAAAGAAATTTGGGAACCCAGATTTTGAACTAGCGCCGAAAGGCGCTGCCCTCAGCGTCGGACCACGTCAATTTCCAAAGAGTTTGGCTTTAGAGTCGAAAATAGCGCCAGACGGCGTTGTCACCAGTGCTGGACCTGGCCCGACACTAAAAAGGTCCAGATTTGCCCAAATCTCGCGATTTAACCCTAGGACCCACAGTTTTTACCCAATCCATCGTCTTCAACCTCCAGCATGGCCGATTTTTGCACCTGGGGCTTGCATTAGGATTGGAAGCGATTTTGTGGCCAGAAAAGTTCAGATCTCGTCTTCTTTCGATAAAAGTTTCACTTTAATCTAAATTTTTTCGATCGTGGAAATCTCATACATTAGGAAGATTTGAATTTGAGGTTTTTAGAGAAAATTTGGAGATTTTCCATGGTATTGAAGTTCTTATTTACATAAAATTACTTTGGAGCCTATTGCATTGCAATTTTGAAATTGATTTAGATTAATTTGATATTTTTAGATAAAAGACTCCAAAATTGACAAATGGGAAGAGGAAATTGGAATATAATGAGGAAATTTGTAAATTTCAAGGCTCATTCCCGCTTTAGTACATTTCTTAGTAATAAGAAGTGTATTCAAGAGAAAACCTTTGAAAATCCTGGAGGTGTGATATAAGAATTAATTGCAAACCGTCAGTGAGAGATTTTCTGCTATTTTACTGATGAAGCGATGTTGGGGATTCTGAGAGAATTTTATGCTAATTTATACTATTCTAAGAGTGAATATATCCTTGTTAGAGAAAAAATGGTTAAATTTACCCCTACACACATCAATTCATTTTACCAGTTGAGAGACCCTCACTACTGTGAATATGAGCATTTTGTTATTAATGACGAGGGACTTTATATGATTTTAAACTTTCTGACTGACGGAAAAGGGGAATGAAAAATTAAACAGAAGAAAAAAGTTAATTTCCCCCTTTCTTCATTGAATCCTGTTTCAAAAGCCTGTCACTATTTCATATTTGCAAGACTTATGCCTACCAGCCACCACAGTGAAGTAACAGTAGAGAGAGCTGTTCTGAATTTCTGTATGCAGAATATGAAAGATATTAATATCGGGGCTATTATTCATAGGAGTATTATTAATATTTCAAAAGGAGAGACTACAGGAGAACTAGGACACCCCATCCTATTCATGCCCTGTGTATTCAGTCTGGTGTAGAAGTTGAAGATAATGAAAAGGTAGTCCACCCCTTGAAGCCCATTAGTAAATTAAATTTGACGACTTATTTAGCCCATGTAGGTTGGAGTTGGGGTAAAAGTTCTAATGTACCTTCTTCTTATCAAGAGAGACCATCCACATCTAGGGACCGTACTCTTCATGATGTTATGGATCAATTAGAAAGGTTGAATATTATAGTAGGAGGGCTAGAAGCAAGGAATAAGATTAATGACGATTATCAAGTGCGGTGGCGAGAATATGATATAGCTTATCATGACGCACAGATGAGATTCTTGATAGATACTAGTGTTGTATTCCCTACATACCCTGAGTACACTCCATACAAGCCTGATGAACCCGATGGTGGTGGAGCTCCTGCAGATTATGATTGGTAGTTTAGTATTTCTATTTTCATTGCATTTATTATTTCAATTTGTATTGGTGATGAAAATTTGTATTTGGTTGTATTTGTTGTGAATTTTAATTTGTAATATGTGGAACTATGATGATGTGACGTGATGTGAAATGTGAATTTGCATACGTTGGTTGATTAGTTTAATTTGTGATTGTGACAGTTAGATGTTAATATGTGATGTTTAATTGTGTTTTATGTTTTAAAATTTCAAAATTCTTCTCTCTGCAAATTACTAATATACTTGTGTGTAGAAAAGCTCTTAATTATTTCAGGTCTACTATTTTAAAATGATGAAGAAGACTTGTCTAAACTCAAAGGTATGAAAAGCCCAACAATGAGGTATGAGTTATATATGTTTATATCTTTTCTTTTTACCCATGTTAATTGTATTAATATTTAAAAACTTAAGTTTGGGGGAGGGAAAAAATTAACTGTTATTTGTTCTCAATTTTAAAAGTATTTTTAAAAATAATAACATGATTTTCTGTGATATAGCTCAATTTCATATAACTGTGTTTTGATTTTATTTAAGTGCTATAGTAGACTTGAATGAAAGTTTTTGGTGATGAAAAGTAATTTTGTAGGCTAAGATATTTTGTATAAGAGAATAGGACTATAGTTAACTATTCAAAGTAAGGAAAACTGTATTTTTGAAATATTAAAAATTTTAAAAATTTATGTGAAAGGAAATGACTAGGACTCTATGATGAATCATTTATAAGCTAAAGAAATATCTATAAGGTAAAGGTTGTGGTAAGTTCCAAATTTAGGAAAAGAAATGGTAAAGTTCAAAATTATTAAAGACTATCCAGATATAGTAATCCTCACTTCAGAAAAGAAAAGAAATAATTGAAAAATAATCCTTCAAAAGAAAAAAAGAAAAAGAAAAGAAAAGAAAAAGAAGAGATGAGGAAAAGCTTGAGAAGATGTCTAATAAAAAATTGGCTTCATTTGGACCTACATAAAGAGAGAACTTATTCATTATCCTGAACTTATATGCATGGATTAGGATCTTTACTAGTAGTCTTCTCATAAATTTCTTTTCATGTGATCCTTTTAAGTGTCTTGATAGAAAATCTACAATCATTTTTGAAATGAATAGGAGACTAGAACTCTTAGACTTAATGACTATATAGCCTTACACCTGCAGAATTTACTTAAATTACTCAAAAATCTTTCTGAAAATCTTACTACTGTACTTATTTAAATAAAAAATAAAGGTATTCTAGAAAGAAAGTTCATTACAGTGGATCATTATTTTATGTGGTAACCAAATTACTTGAGGACAAGTAATAGTTAAGTTTTTGGGACCTTGATCCACTGAAAATTTGATAACTTTTTAATGTCTATTTCATACATATTTTGATGATATTACACTTTAAAGAATTGTATTTTTCATAATTTCATACAGGTACGAATATTTTAGGCTTTTAGAGCAAACGGAAGCAAAAATGAGCGAATTCGGAGCAAAATGAGGCAAAAGTGAACATATTGACCTAGAGCGCCGGACGGCGCCCTCTTTAGCGCCGGACCACGCCCAAATTCAGAGAATTTTGACCAGAAGGCGAAAAATAGCGTCGGATGACACTTTATCGAGCGCTGGACCGCACCCTATCGCGATTCAAACCAGATTTAATGTATTTGGCCGGATTTTGGAGTGGCGCTCTATGAAACTCTCGGGAAAGTCAGTTTTAGTTGAATTTAAACTACTTTGGAACAGGATATAAAGAGTCTCTTCAATATTTCTTAGGGTCTTTTTCATTGTTCTTTGAGTGAAGAGTCCATTAGAGAGTCTAGGGTTGAGTTTTCGTGTGATTTTTCTCTTCAAAGAAGTGTAGGAGGAGAGAAAAAGTGAGAGATTTCTTTTTCCTTACTCATCTAAAGAGAGAATTGTGTATTGTTGTGGAGAAAGAAGGAGTCAAAGAAATTTCAAGAGATTTGCTTGGGGAAGAATTTGAGATAAGTTATAATTTATTTTCTTTGTTTGTATGACGTTGCTTTTATATATATAATTCATCTTTTGTCGTACTTTCCTCATGAGTCTTGAGTAGATTTCTTTGTCTTCCTCTTTTTCAAGTGATGTGTTGATGTTGAGATATAGAATTATGTGGCGATTAAATATGGAGAATTTGTGATGACATTTTTACTTCGTACCTCATTTAGTTTTTTATCTAGCCAATTGAATTGTTAAAACTTGTTCTGAAACACAAGTTTTTAAAAGACTATGGGTTTTATAAAAAAAGTGAAGGTCACATTCAATTTCCATGAATGAGTGCGTAGTTTATGGGGATTGAATGCAAATAAATAGGGACATATATTTTGACGGGCGTGGAATTGGAGATTTTAGAGTGACAAACTAAAATCCCTAATTTGGTCCTAGGATTTGGAAACTAAACCAAGAGTTAGCCTTCAGGCGAAGAGATGTGGGAGCTACGTAGTGATAGAACCACGGATTTAATGACTAAACATAGAATTAGCCAATGTTCTTTATATTGCTCGGAAGAGAGTAAAGAAAAGGAATGCTCCTATTTGGCACAATACAGTTGTATCACTGATCTATGTCACTAAATCATCACATTATCATTGGAAAGGAGGAGGACTCTTTCTTGCAATTTGAACTATTGATATAAAGTTTAGTCTTGTGTTTGTTAATTGTGTTAGAAGAGTATAACGTGCTTTAGTAGAATTAGTAATCGTTACTGTCTGAACATCCTTATATCATTGGTAACTGCTGCAATTGTATTTTGATTCGAATAGTGATTTATGTGCTTCATCTAAGAGTTTACAAACCTCCTCGTGGGATCAATAACCAGGACTCCACTAGAGTCCTGTATTACTTGAGCGATATGTATATTTATGTTTTGAATGTGTGACTCACTAATAATCTAAATTAATCTATAAATCCGAGTTAATAAATTTTGGCATTTAAAAAAGTCGCACCACTCATCTAATGAAATAGACTAAAAGGTGATGATGTGTTTAGACGATAAGTTTCTTTTGTTGTTTTTAGATGTAGGTACAACATATTTCTTGGGTATTTTAAGAAATATGTACAGAAGGCTAAAGATGGTTGTGGTCAGCTTCTGGAGCGAACTCATGTTCGGGGCATTTTAAGAAGCACATACGGAAGGCTAAAGATGGTTGTGATTCGCTTTGACAAGTACAACACTCCTACAGTCGCTCTAATCAGTCCTCCTGCTGCCCCTCTCACACCTGCTTCCTCTCAGGCACCATCTCTAACACATGCACCAGTTTTTCATCCAGATCCCTCCTCTAAGTCGGGCCCCTCGACTCCTGCTCCTCCGATAAATAGGTCTGTCAAAACGGCTCATTGTTCGCGAGCAGCTCGTGTTCGGCTCGTTAAGAAGCTTGTGTTCGGCTCGTTTGTTAAATTAACGAACAGAACACGAACAAAGATTTGTTCGTTCGCGTTCAGCTCGTTTTTGCTCGAAATATTACTCATCAATTATATATATATATATGTATATATATATATATATATATATATAATCGATGGGAAATATTTTTAAAAATTTTAATTGACTACAAGGCTACAATGATTTATAATCAGTTAAAAGTATTAATTAAGAAAATAGAATAAAAATTATTAAATTAGATATAAATGAAATTTTAATATAACAATAATTTGTAAATCTTGTCTCAATCCAAACATTTTATGGGTATGTGATTAGGGTTTGTCAAAATAACTCTTTGTTCGTGAATGACTCATGCTCGGCTCACTAAGCAAATGAGTCAAACACGAACACACTTTTGAGCTCGAAATATAAACGAGACGAACACGAGCTGAGCCTGGCTCGCTCGTGTCCGACTCGTTTACACCACTACCGATAAATGACACCTCTGGCAAGGTTTAAATTATGTTGGAGGGAAACTCGTAAATTATCTTTAACATTAGAATAAGTTTGAAGTTCGTTTCAATATTTTTTGTAATTAATATTGATTTTCAAGTTCTTTCCTTTAAGGTAGTTCATGACTCGCATCCTGTAGATCATATAGAGTAGGTATGATGTGTATCTCTCCTAGAAACACATCCTGATTGTAATTTGGGACATGTGGTTCTGGAGTTTGAGGTATGATCACTTAATTTGAATTAAAATACTAATTTTATGTTATTTTATTATACTAAAAAAATTGATTTTCTATTTTTTTTATTAGAAATATTTAAAAGTACAATTAACCTTTGATTTTAATTATGTAGGAGGAGTGCAAGCAGCTTCAGAAGAGACAGAGAGAGTTGGTGAGCCAGACCTCAAAATCCGCTAGCAGCAGTGGTAGCCAGTCTACCATTGCAGAGTTCGATTTTGTGCTATGAACACAGACGACAAGGAAGAACACTGCGAGAAAATTGCTGATACTGGCAAAATAATCGACGTCTTTCCTTGCCTTAGAAACATCAAACTAAATTATGATGGTTTATCGACGGTATACAGGAAGCATAATTTTCAGCAGCTTTCCAACACCTAAAGCTTTAGCTATTTAGTAAAAAATATTCTTGACGGGTTATAAAGAAAAACTAACGGTTTAATTCCCTCGGTTCATTGTAAATTATAACCTGACGTCCATAAGTCTTCACAAAACAATGTCAAATTTTTCTGTTAAAAACTGATGGCCTTATCATAGTAACTGACGGCTAAACCCATCGCAGGTGTTTATAGCAAAAGTAAGTTATCAAAAAGTCTTTAAATAATGAATCGACATGAAAATTCCCTCATTTCCTCTCTCATCCTGCCTCTCACAAATGTCAAACCCGTGCGCCCCCCAACACACATGAATTTTTTGCTGCGGTGCATCAAATCGTAATTTCTTACAGTCAAATCAAAGATAACTCGATTCAATCATTCATCTAAATATTTATGTAAATTGAATAGTTAGACTTTAGCATTTTCAATTTATGTGGTTTAGAAAAATACAAAATTTTAATATTAAGATTTGAAAAATTAAAAATATTTTGGTGTTTTATCATGAATTTTAATATATCTAAGTGAGAATTTGAAAAAAATGGATAAAAGTGGCTGCTAGAATTGTAAATAGCAATGCTTGAATACTTTCATAATATATAATTTGATGCAATGCAATGAATAAAAAAATGGGGCATTTACATATATACCACATTTCTTATGTATTTATGTATCTAATAGCTCAATTTTAATTTTTATATGTACAACACCCAATCTCTCATATCAAATTAAAAATATCATTATTATAACTTTTGAAAAATGAAACACACATTTTCATGCATATGTAAGGTGGTATGTCCGTAAAAATTGAAGTTTATGAAATACATGTATACTTCCAAAATAAAAAAAATCAAAAAACTCTGAAGTTCAATTTCCAATATATTGTGCTAGCAAATGGTAGATGACATTCTTTGAAGAAGAGATTATTTCTCTTTAAATTGTTTTGTCTTGTTAATGTGCTCTCAAGTTGAACTTATCAAGCCATGAGTTCGAGCTCAAGCAACTCATATCTGAGCTCAAATATTATATGAACTCCAGCTGGACTTAACTCGACTCGAGAGCTTAGCGAGATACTCGAATACGTAAAAAAATGAAATAAATCCCTTGATCTCGCACTACGCGGGCTAGCACATAAGATTTATTCCCTACCCTTAATGCCACCATGGATCAAAGACAAATGTCATAAAACCCTCAATCATTTAATGTCATAACCTGAAACATTATTCGCTACAAATGTCACCATGATTTTTTTCCTACCTTTCATGCCACCACAACATGCTTATTTTGCTTGTCAATCATGTAGGACTCAATTTAATTGATGAAATTCTCTTTGTTAGATTGAAACATAACACCTAAAAGTCATACATAAATTATGTTTTGATCTAAGTTGATTGTAGTTGATGATGTGTTGATTTTTATGATGGTTCAGGTAATTATCTATGAATATTCATACATCAAGGTCGTAGATGTACAATAGACTTTATCCAAATAAAAAATTAGTCACTGAAGAGTTCTTGAACATGGTTGAGGCCCTCATGGCAGCGGCATCAAATTTTCCGACGTAGCTATCTGAGGATAGGTTTCGGTATCCATGTTGCATCAAAATACAACACAGTTAACGTAGGATGAAGTTAGATATGATTTATATCGTCGGAGATTTAAACCTGATTATTGAATTTGGATTTCACATGGTGAGGTTGACCTTACAATATGTAGCTCTGCTCCCTCAACGAGCTTTGACCCTCAACTTGAATTTCAATCAAGTTGATTTGTGGAAATGATCTTTGATGGTACAAGACATTGTTA
The DNA here is from genome assembly GCA_022702705.1 of Papilionanthe hookeriana x Papilionanthe teres. Taxonomy (NCBI): domain Eukaryota; kingdom Viridiplantae; phylum Streptophyta; class Magnoliopsida; order Asparagales; family Orchidaceae; genus Papilionanthe; species Papilionanthe hookeriana x Papilionanthe teres. Next base: position 2,111,934 of record CM040430.1, on the reverse strand, counting down.
TTCGAGTCGAGTGGAGAAAGAAACACAAAACATAGAAGCTCATGAATTTTATGATTTACTGAATGCGGCTTAAAGGCCACTATGAGAGCGTTGCATTTGCCATTCTGAATAATCTGTAGTTCTCATAATGCTAAAAATTAAAGACGAGTTTAATTAGTCACGAGAGTGCTTCAATCACTTTGCAGGATTATTGAAAGAGACAAATTCACAGAAAAAATTTAATTCTGAAAGACTTATACAGGACAAAAAAAACTGGTTTCCAAGTTATAGCTGAAAATAGAGAAGATTGATTGATGTCTAAATGGATATATGTTATTTTACAAGTCCTGTCAAACAGAGACTCAGTGCAGATTGTTATTCTCCTATATTCAAACCTCAATGTAGAAAAATTAAGTTGTTGAAGGATGTTCTATACAAATAGCTATTTTATCTACCGCTTATTCAACACCTTCAGAGATTATTTTCTTTTATATGTACTACTCTGCATATGATGTGGCATAGTAACAGATCATGGCAAAACAACTAAATGAGTCAACCTGCAGATGGAGAGGTGTGAAAATATTTTGATTTCACATATCTTGAGTTCGCTGCGGAGGCACGTAACGTGTGACTTTGCTTGTGCTCTGATGGCTTCTCATCGTACGGTCAAATCATGTTGTCATACACTTGTGTTGACCTCACTTTTGTCGAGGTTTAGTTTTCCCCCTAGAATTTAGGATTCTAGCCTTAGGAGCTTCCCCGACATTCTTAAACTTCTAGCAGCGGGCCTACCTCGTTTTAGAGTGTTTGAAGCCAACTCTTTCCTCTTTTGGAGTCCTGCACGAAATTTCGTACCTCTAGTTCATAGCAGGTTAGAATCGACGTCAGGAATTTAAATTGAGTCCCCATAGGACCACTGGACCGTAGGACAATCTCGTGCACGTTTTTTGCACCACCGCGCACAAATTTCTTGATTCACGGCCTCGATGCTTTCAGTTCTCATCGACGGATCAAAATTGAAGTCAGAATGTCAGGACGAGCGACGTCAAAGTCTGAATTTCAACGAGATCGGATTTGATGCACTTTCGACCCAACGACGACAAGGTTCTTCGAACGATCTCGGATCGCGAAACGAACTGCGTCGATGCGTCCGGAACATCGAATTTGCTAGGGATGGACATTTAGTTTGCTATGTTTCCGAGCGCGAGCGGGCTACGCGAATTAAATACTTTCTTTTAAAAATATAATAAAATTTATGTTTTTTTTCTGTTTTAAAACCTAAAAATTCCCAAGTCGTGGCCCTGGCCTTTGTTGCTCCTCCCGCGGCTCGTCTCCTCTCTTCGACTCGGGTGAAGCCCTAGGAGGCGGGCTGGTCCCTCTCGTGCCTCACTCGACCCCTTCCCTGCGGGCCTCTCTCTCGTGTAGGATGGAGAGTTGACCTACCTGTGCCTTGTACCGTATGTTGTTCGATTTCTTTGGCTTCCCGAAGCCGCGCTAAGTTGACTGTTTCCCTTTCGAGCTCCCCCTTTCTGCCGCTCTGCTCCTCTTGGCACGAATGGGGGAAGTTTCTCCACTTCCTCGTGCTTCTCCTCCCTTCTCGCGCCTTCGTTTGGCAGAACAGGTAGGGGCTTTTGGTTGTTTTTGGCTCGTCTCTGGTGCGTCGAGCAGAGAGGTGGAGCTGAGGTTGTTTTCTCTTTTGGTTCTTCTGGAATTCTTGGCTCGATTATGGGAGCCTCTTCTCTTCTCTGGGAGCAGATTGTTGAATTCTTCTTTCTCTCTACTCCCTACTTCTCCTCCCTTCTTTTCTCTGTCGTGAGCCAACTTGGTGAAGGCTCGTGAGAGCAACACCTCAGTTGTGCGGTGAGCCTTTCGAGCCCTACTGCTGCCTACAGGGGCGGACTTTGGCCTCTTGCTTGTTCCTTTTCTCGGTTTCCTGAGCTTGTTTGGTTGTTGGAGCATTAAGGTATGGATTTCTTTTGGGCTTTCTTGCCTCATGGTACAATGCATTAATGTGTTTGGGAGGTTTTGATGGGTATGTTGCACTTGGATTGAGCCTTTAATACCTTTACCTTCTCTATTTATTGCAAGTTATACAAAAAAAAAAGAGAAAGGAGTATTAAATGTTTTTGGAAGGGCTAGTTCTCACATGCTTTACTTTATAAATGCTAGTACCCTTCTTTTATCATGTTATTTGCATGTTTGGAGGTTTGAGATGCATGTTAGAGGCTTCACCCATGCTTGAAAAATATTTTCTGCGGCTTGTCTTTACTTCATTTTATTATTTTTCTATGGTACATGTGAACGATTTAATGCTTGTGGAAGAAATATGTGGAAAAGGGGAGGCAGTGATGGCTTGATTTTGGCTTCACCTGGTTGAGGTTTGTTTGGTGGTCTTGTTTTGGTGTCTTGCTTGGCCCAGGTTTTCTCTGTTTTTCTGTTAATGGTGGCTGCTCTTTTGCACTTATATTTGGGAGCCTTTTATGCTTCTGTTTTAGCACTATGGTGGTTGTCCCCTTTACACTTGATATGGGGGCCTGTTTTTCTTCTGTCTTTTGCTGCCTAGCAACTAGCCCATTGCACTTGTTTGGGCTCGGTTTTGTTGTCTTTGCTGCTCCTGCAACTGTCCCCTTGGCCCTTGATATGGGGGCCTGTTGTTCTTCTGTCTTTTGCTGCCTAGCAGCTAGCCCATTGCACTTGTTTGAGCTTGGTTTTGTTGTCTTTGTTGCTCCTACAGCTGCCTCCTTGGCACTTGATAGGGGGACTGGTTTTGTGATCTTTTGCTGCTCCAGCAGCTAGCCCTTTGCACTTGATACAGGGCTTGGTTTTGTGATCTCTTGCTGCCTAGCAGCTAGCTCCATTGCACTTAAGAGCTCGGTTTTTTCTGTTCTTTGCTGCCTTGCAACCGCCCCATTGCACTTAGGGGCTCGGTTTGGTTATTTCTGCTACCTTGCAGCTGCTCCCTTTTCACTTGACATGGGGGCTCATTTTCTGTGACTTTTGCTGCCTTGTAACTGCCCCATTGCACAAAGTGGGGGCTCGGTTTTGGTTCTTGTTGTTCCTGCAGCTTCCCTCTTTGCAGCCTCTATATGGCTCGGGTTACTTATGTTGGATATGTGCTTCAGTGAATTTCTGGATTTAAATATTGGAGTCGGATTAAAATTTCATATAAGTTTAAATTGTGGTATTCCTTTGAGATGTTATTGATGTATTTGGCTCAGATTTCAATACTTGTTCGGGCTCATTGCTGTGACATTTAGCTGAGCCGGATTGCGATGTTTAATGTTCTGAAGTAATTTCGTACCCCGCCTTGCGTTGAGTTTGTGGTGTTGAGTCTAGCTTCTTTTATTAGGTCTTTTAAGTCCAGTCTAGGGTATTTTTCTACTTTTCTTTGTCATTACTTGAATGTCATGGGAATGGGTTTCGCACTGCTTAGGTGTCTAGTTCACTTCACGAGCGTGACGACACTTTTAGGTCTTTCCCTCTAGGAAGAGTGAGGATTGTCGGGAGTCCGGGGTGATTGACTTGAGTTGATTGATTTTGAGAATCAATTCACCTCGTTTTACGATTTTGTGTTAGGTGGATTGTTTTCTCCTCCTTCCCTCCATTGATCCTCCGTCCCTTGATTTTCTCCTTGCTTCTTGGTTCAATGTCCGCACCTACAGGGGACGTGTATGTGTGCACATATAACTCCTTTAGGCTATATGTGGGGCCATCAAGCAAGGCTGTAAGTAGGGTGGTTGGGGTTAGGACGGCGACGATAGTGCTTATGTGTGCTTAAAAAAGAGGGATTTAGAATAGTATCCCCTTGCCTTTGAGTAAATAAATCTCTACTGGAGATGAGGCTTGGAGCAGAGCGATCTTTCATTCGCAGTCTTGATGAGGCTTGATTGCCGTCAATGCTGCTTAAGTTGTTAGTAGTCACTACTTCGATTAGGGTGGCTAAGCTTGTGGACTATACTATCTTTATAAAAATAAATATTTTGAAGCGAAATTTATACCTGACAAAATTACTTCTCACTTATAAATTTTATATGCATGCAAACTAAAACGAATGAAAATTAGCGAGGTCAGGCCGATTACTCGAGTCGAGGTTGGGTGCCGCTCTTGCGCAGGGTGTTGGTCCGGTAGCTCTTATCCAAGATTGGGACGCACACAGCCCAGCTCTAAGTCCTTCCCGCCACCATGCTTACGATCATTTCAGATGCCCCATGGCTTTCTTACGGTTCTTCGTGAGTTTAGCGGGACATCTGTGGGTTTCGTCTTTTAGTGTTTTGTGGTTTTGCTACAACCTTTTCGTGTCTGCTCGCAATTTTCTTCGAGGTTTCTTATGGGACTTGCCTTCTTTCTCGTCTTTTAGTGTTTTGTAGTTTTGTTACGACCTTTTCGTGTATGCTCGTGATATTCTTCGGGGTATCTTACGGGACTTCCTTGTGTTCTTTCTCGTCTTTTAGTGTTTTGTGGTTTTTGCTACGACTTTTTCTTGCTTGTTCGTGATTTTCTTCGAGGTTTCCACGAGAGTTCTTTACTTTCTTTCTCAATTTTCTTTGTTTTCTTTCGTCTTTCTTTTGAGTTTTCCTTCCTTTCGCTTTTCTTTTGGATTTACTCTGGGACTTCGCACTTCGCTTTTTCTGCACGTACGGTAGCACACTTACTCAGGTTTTCCTTACTACGTCTACTTTGGCTCTTTTTGTGCTAATCCCTTTCTTGCAGGAGATAAAATGAAAATAATAAACAGGTAATAATACGTCGCGGGTAATCAGCACCTACGGTACACTTGTAGCACTGTTACTCCTTTTTTTACCGCGTTATATGCTTTCTTTTCTAGTACATATACTTGTTAGAGTAGCATGTTTTACTTTCTGGCATAGCATGTTTACTGTAGCACACCTGTTTAGCATAACCTGCTTGTAATACATGTTTCTTGTTGTTTACTATAACATGGTTTACTCCTTTTTTTAGTACACACTCCTGTTAGTTTACTCCTTAGCATAGCATATACATGTTCTCCCGCTTTCTTTTACTACTGCTCCTGTTACTGTAGCACACACTCACATTTGCAATACAACAATAATAAAAAGGAAAATAATTATGATGAAATAAAACACCGACATAACAATTTGTATGTCCACTTTTAATAGTTTAAACTTCGAATCCGAAACTGCAACCCCGCTACGACGTGGAGTCTGGAGCACGACTTCGAGGGCAGCACGACCATCTTCAATGAATAACTCATGTCTACGTCAGATAACCTTTCCTTAATCTAAATATAGCCAATAGGATTTCGAAGTAATCCATTCAGTGAGACATAAATCCTCACATTCTCTTTTAGGCATTTGTACAACTATGTTGTGCAATATAAGCCCTAACTCGCTTAAGATTCCGAGGTTGTCGTCCGATACGGTGTAAATCCTCCTATCTTTCAGGTCGTTTACATAATCAGGTGATTATATAAATGTAATTTCTATAATTAATTGGCAGGATTAAAACTTAAATAAATTCATTTCCAAAATTTAAAGCCCAACATTAGGATAGTCTGAGAAGTCATCGAGTCACTCATCGAGATCTTCGACATCCCCTACCTCTCTTTCTTTAACTGCGAAATAAGCTGATTCCACATTCGTCTTTCATCTATTGGATTCCTACTACTACGACTTCGTTGAAAACACCTGCTTCGAATTCATGAAGATAAAAACTCTGATCTAAATCGAGAGTTCGATCAGGTGCCTTCGATCGTTTGAGGGGTAATTGACTATAGGGGCTTGCCTCTACAGGAAGCTTTAAAGACCCCAGGTAATATAAACCTTATTTAATCCTTTTGTATTAAATATGAGAATTTTCGGTCCACATAAAGGTTCGCAGACAAGAGCGGGTGTCATGAATTTTGTAGTTTATTTGATTGAGTGATATCGTTAAGTAGGGTGTCTATTCTTCGGAATATATGCATTACTTGCGATATGATGCTCGTTCATTCAAACTGCTAAACGAATGAGATTCGTCCATTCTCATATTTTAAAAATTAAAGTTTTATTTTCAAAAAACATATACATATATATTAAATTAAATCTCAAAGACGCATTCAGTGGCCGACAACTTGTTAGCTAGTAATCGTTACACCATACAATCTGCTATCTGAGATGTGCATGACCACGTTATTCTTTTTCCTAACACTGATTATACTAGGTTCAGTAGCCACAAGGTAAGATTGATGTATGCTTACATCAGTTGATAGATGAGCAATATATTCTATAGAAAAAAAGTGTCATGACATATGATGTTTCAATAAAACATAGTTTTCAAATGAAAACAACTTTAATGTAATCAAAGAGTGATTTTTCAGCGTATGACATGTTATAGGGGTGGAGCACTGAGCGAGAGTTTGTCTTTCTATATTGCATGAATTCATCTAAGGTATTTACGCTTCAATATGCAAGAAAAATTTCTAAGTTTGATTGTTACTGTATGTTCTTAAATGGTGAACATCCCTTCAGGCAAACTAAAAAAGCATTCAGAAGAAACAAAATTAAAAAATTAACAACACCTCCAATTGTAACTTCGGAAAATTTATTACAGATTGTTAGTAACATTTCAAAAATTATCGTTAATCATGAACTTTCTTCACATCATCCACCGGACTTTGGGGTTGCTCATAACTAAATATAAAATTCCATTTTTTTATTTATCTTACTGAAAATATAACATAATTAGACACGACTTTGATGTCATGCATATAAGGATTTTTTATTATATAATATCTTCAACACTGTAATAGAAGTAAAAGATAACTAAGGATAACATGAATGTCGGACTAGATATGAAGGAGATTTGCAAAAGTCCGGAATTAAAAATCCAAGAAACTGTTGCTTGCAAGATTATGAAGTTGAAAGCAAAATATTCTCTTACTTTGGTGCATCGTAGATCTGTATTTGAGTGGCTTCAATCATTAGAATTCTCAAGCTGATGTGCTTCAAATTTGAGTCGATGTGTTGATGTGAAGAGAGGAAATATATTTGAAATGAAAAACCATAATTATCATATTTTCTTTCAAATTTTGATACTAACCACATTTGGCTGTTTGTCGAGCGAAATATTAATTCTATTGATTGAAATCAGTATGTTCTTCAAGGAACTATGTGCATCTCGTTTGAAACTTGATAGCATATGACAAATAGTAACAAACATTACAGCAATAATATGCAAGTTGAAAAGAATATTCATGTTCAGTTTCTTCGACTCCATGGAGCATCTGCTAATACATCTACTACATGAGGTATTAGTTGGAGGTCCAGCACCGTATCGATAGATCCATCCATTTGAAAGGTACGTAGTGATGTGTGCAAACTATGCAATTACTACTTCATAAATATATTTAAAATTGTGTTATAATAGAAATTTATTTATAGATTTCTGAATAAACTGAAGAGAACGTGAAGAATAAAGTGCAACCAAAATGTCAATATTTGAGGCATATTTACTACAAAAGACTACGACCTTTTGATCGTACTATTTCGGCTAAGAAGAATTCACGAAAGAGTCATTGGGTGCGATACTTTTCTCGATACTTTCTGTTTTTAAGCAGTGAGGTGAAGCAGAGGACATCATGTTATATGAGTGACCATAAACTTTGAGTAGCGACACTTTATGTTCTTCTAAACTGCGACGAAGTTCAATCTTTTATTGAGTAAGGCATTTTTTATTAATAGTTGTTTACCCTTTCGTCTGAAAATATTATGATGTGTTAATTCATAAATTTCTCGATGTGTGAAAAGTTTATTCGTAGATTCGTTCGATTTAGTTGAAGACGATATCATAACCCAATTGGAGATAGAGAATAATTTTCCTCGGTGGTTTACAACACATATAAGTTAGAAGTTGACAAAATCGTTACTCAAATCAAACGCATATTTTTAGTTATCTTCATTGACACATGAATTTGTATGGAATTAATAAATTCATGATTGTAACAATGGAGTAACGGATAAAGGTTTGATATATCTTGCTTGGGGACCCATGCGCATCATGAAAATTTGGCACATTTACTATGTAAATGGATAAAGGTTTCATACGAGATCCTGATCAAAGCTAAAAAAAATTGTAATTCTGATGTTTGTGTCAGAGCAAATAACAAATCGGACGGCGAGATAGATTATTATGGGTTTCTCAGAGAAGTTGTTGAACTATCTTATAATGGTTCAATTTGAGTGAGCATATTTATTTTCAAATGTGGTTGGTTCGATATTGTTTCTAATCGTGGAGCAAGGGTAAACCAATTATCTAATATTGTCGAAGTAAAAGTGAACAGAAGATGTGTTGAATTTGATTAGTTCATTCTAGCGAAACAAGCAAATCAAGAAAATGATCTTTCATATTCTCATAGAACAAGGGATAAAATTGACTTGACAGTGGTCATAATAGAATGCAATTGAAACCGCACATCACGAAATAGAAATGACAAATTTATGCATTTTACTCTATCCAATCCATGAAGAGCTCAAGTTAGAGGATGAAAGTGACGAATACGAAGAAAAATTAGTATCAATGAGTATGACTCTAATGATGCTTTGAACGACGAACTTTTACCTTCATCATCCTCTACCGACTCTTAAGAGGAGATGTTAATTGAGATCTATAAGCTAATACAACTGTTGTACTTTTATTTTTTTAGATTCAGTAGTTTGTAGATTATACTTTACAATTTTCATTTCGATTTACTGCGTAATTTTATATATTTCAGTTTTAGTACACTGTAGATTGCATGCACTTTACATTTTCCTTTTTGTTTACTATATCCTTTTGTATTTTCAAATTCAACAGTCTGTAGATTGCATGCACTTTATAGTTTCCCTTTCCTTTTAATGTGTACTTTTGTATTATTAGATTTAGTAGTTTGTAGATTGTACTTCAGTATTTTGATTTTTGTTTACTAGTTAATATTTCTTTCCTTCTTGCAGATGACTTCTGGAGAGGGTGGGATACCTCCTGTTAGGGTACGGGGCACCCTAGATCATTATAGAAGAAAGAAGACCGTCAGCCACAAGGCCGTGCAAGTGGTGTCGAGGATACGAGCACTTCCACCATACCAGCACTATCGACACTTGCAAGACAGGGCCCAGTAGACAGCAGCTGCGACTACCAGACCTGCACCGGCAGCAGCTGCGACTACCACTCATGCACCGCTAGCAGCTGGGAGTACCACACCGACACCGCTAGTAGTTGCGACAACCTCACCGCATCACCATCAGATACCACTACCACACCCTTCGAGCACCACATGCAATAGTTTTCAGCTACGAGCTATGAGGAATGCGTAAGTCATTTTTAGATATTAACATTAACTCTTTATTTATTTTTTTATTTAATAGATTACTAATGATATGTTGTTTCTAGTTTTTTCCCCCACACAGGCCATCAATTCTATCTGAGACATTATTGGGAGCAAGTTCGACCATTCTTACTTATCATGGAAGGAGATCCAGATCCCAATTCTTGATATGTGGTTTCAAGAGTTCAAGATATATACCAAACACAGTTATCTTCAGTTATATATTTTGTTTATCAATCTAAACTTTTCATAAGTAGTGGTCTTGGCCACCTAAGGAGGAGGCCAACATCCGACGCAACTCCAAATACAAAGGAAGCGACCGTTTTCTTGATATATTTGGGGAGAAACAGAAGACGCGTCAGCACCCCTTGTGGCTCGACGAGGATGTAATTGTCTCGCTTCTTAGGTACTATGATTCTCCTACAAGAAGAAGAGAGAGTAAGTGAAACAGAATAGCCGCTCTGATTGCAGAGGCATAGGGCCTCCAAGCAAATCGGTGGGAGGAAATCACATACAGAGCATAAGAGGATACTGGTAAGATTTTATTTCATATTAAATTTATATTGTACATTAATTGTATATTAATTGTTACGATACTCTGAAAGTGTATAACATTAGAATGGGACCCATCCGCTCTTGAGTTACATGCGCTCACTTATAAGCGATAGTCATACCAAATCTGGGTAGTCAGCAGATCTCAAGTGACACATGTAATGCAAAAGATTAATTAATTTACAATTCAAATAACTATTGAGTTTTCCTAACTTTCATTAATCTTATTTTTTTGTAGGAGAATTTCAGAGGATGAAGGAGAATCGATCCTAGGAGTCATATGGTATTTCGATCATGGAATGTGATCCGTCCGACTACGATCTGTGGAGGGAGACTGCTGGAGGGAAGAAAAGGGGTCGGGTATACGGTTTAGGTCTCAGGCTTAAGCCTACGACGCTCGCCTCCCCAGCTCATCCGGTACATCGATCTCTACTGCAAAGAAGTAGGAGCTTTGTAGTTGACCCAATCCGCAATTACGCGGTAACTTAGCTTCCAAAAAGATGACCAAAAACTTGACCAAAATTATACGGCTAGTATACAAAATTAAAATGTTATAAAATTTAGAAAATAGTTTACACACTAGGGGTACTACATAAGTATACGTATCGTTTAAAATAATATATGGCTTTCTTTGATGATCTCAAATCGATCTCACAGAGAAGCAATGTAAGAATTCCCTTAGGCTAATTCTAATTTATTACTGACCTTAATTTGGAATGTCGATTAAAGTAGTTTTTCTAACAACTACTTCAAAATGAAAATCTTAAATATAAATATAACTAATCTGGATAAATTGGTTTGAAGAATTTTGAGAGGTTAAAAACTACTCTTCTCGTGTAATGACTTAGATAATGTGAGCAATGAAATGCTTAAAATCTAATATAGCTAGTGACAAATAGGAGCATACCTATTCTTTACCCCATCTCAGTCTTGTAGCAAAGAACATTGGTTAATATAAAATTTGTCTCCAACTTCTGTAATAGTGCTGGGTAGATTTTGGCCTCTCATTTCCAGATTACACATTGTGAACTCTTTATAGGACCTACTAGGGTCCCTTACGATCTAAATTCTAAATTGAATTGATATTTGTCACTCTATAAACATCAATTTTACGGCCATCAAAACTTTCCCTATCTATTTGCACTCCCCCTCGGATGATTGCGCAGCTCTTTCCAAAGTGAAGTGTGGCATTCACAAGTTGGGTGAAATCATAGCACTCCCGTGTCATTATGTTTCTCAATGAATTTATCCTTATAAGTGATCAGTTTGCAAAGTAAATTAAGAGCCATAGAAAATACCATCACATAAATAAAATAAGAGAATATCTAAGCAAATCTAGATTCATAAACATGCATCTAGTTATTACAAAAGAAAAGTAAAATGAGAATAATGACATAAGTAGTAAAATGATTGATATAAAATAATAAATTATGTGCCAACAAGGAAAATATGACTACCTACCATCTTTCGAGTGTATAGGTACACTTAGTATTCTATTAATTTTATGAAACTATCTGTCACCTAGTACCATCTAATAAAAACAGATCATTAAATTAAATTTCTTTAAAAGTTGCATTACCGCATAAACTCTTTTAGTAGCCAGTCGGTCAATGTGAATACACTCAAGTTGCAAGATCACTGCTCTCCTGAGTTTTAGTTTCACTTGCAACAAATTTTAACATAACTTAATGTCGCTTAAGTTATGTCAATGAAGTAAATGAAATATTACTCATCACATGAAAGTAAAAATAATTCTACAATAAAACAAAATTTTCTATATATGTCGCTACTTTATATTAAAAGAAAAGAGTAAAGAAAACTACTTAAAAAGCATGGATAAAATATAATAGAAAATCTTGTTTAAATCAAAGAAAAATCACTAGTTTTTTCTCTCTTAAGGAAATAAAGAACACAATACTTAGTTTTTTCTCTCTTAAGGAAAGAAGAAAAATCTCTCCAACAAATCCTCCTGCCGATCCATGCGCCGCTCATAATTTTTTACTCGTATCTTTCAAAATCTCTCACCAATCTCTCCAAAAAATGAAGACATCAACATCTCCATATTCATGTCAAACTCTCTAAAAATCTCCAAAAACTCCTAAAACACACACTCGACTCCGCTAATTACCTCCCATGAGAGGCACCAAGCCCCTCTTTTAAAGAGAAACCAAACACCTTTTTCCAAAAGAGACACACATTCACTCCAAGAGACAAAACCTTTCACTCCAAGAGACGCATCTCTTCATTCAAATGTTTTTCAAAGTGTCTAGATTAATTGAATCACTCTATGGGGCATGCAATTGTCCAGAAGCTTCCAGAACATCCCAGAATGTCTCGGAATCGCCCAAAACCCGTCCAAAAAACTATCTTGGGCGCTATAGCGCCACAATCAGCGCTATAGCGCCTGTTTCTTGTTGTGCTATAGCGTCACCCTGCGGGCAGCACATTCGTTTTGCTCCGTTTTGGCTCTGTTTCGTCCTGTTTCGCCCCGTTTAGTTTTGGTTCGCTCATAGTGTTATACTTATAAGATAAACATGAAAATAATATTTTTTTAAAGTGTAATTTCATTCAAAAACATGGGATAAATATGAAGGTGATTAAGTATATCTTATGTCGGATCAGAATTTTCTTTCTAGCTCAATTTGGCTCTAAATTACACCGTTAATGCTATATTTTCTCCAAACTTTCATGACTTGTACCTGAAACCAAAAACGTTCAATATAGTTTAATTTAAAGTATAACATCATTAAAAATGATTATAAAATGAGCATTAAATATACATTAAAAATAAGTAATTTTAAGGTGGAAAAATACCTCAAAACTTAAACGTTACTTGTCCTAAGTAACACTATAACTTTATAGACCAAATTCTGTTGATTTGAGGTAGTGGGTTTCAATAGAGTTTCCTACAATTTTGTCTCAGTAATGTTATAGTATAACTTAGGAGAAATCTTAATAAACCAACCTAGGACTAGAGTATAAGAATATCTCATATTCAACTTAAAAATCTTTTTATTTATGTTAAAAATTATTCAAATTTGTCAAACAAAAGATTTAAAGAAAGTTTAAAAATAGAATATAAGCACCTTATCAATACTAATTTGACCAATACTTTTTGAAATAATAATAAGTTTAGGATTATTTCTAAGTCTTTTCATTTAAAAAAATTTAAGTGAAACTAATTTTTTATTAGATTTCTCCTCAAATATTTTCTTTTTACATTTTTTTTTCTTTTCTTTTTTTAATTATTTTATTTCAGGATCTTAATCTCTACTCTTTTTTTAAGTGAAAATTACGATATCTGGATATATCTTTAATAGTTTTGAATTTCACTATCCTCTTTCTAAAGTTCAAAGCTCAAAAATTTTCCCCACTTTTTAAAAGTGTAAGTATTGGTTTGAAAAATGTTTAAATAAAAGCTCAATTCTCATTAAATATAAATCTAAGAGTCTTAGCTTTTCAAATATTCAACTTCTTTCTACCATAAATAACAAAATCGTTTTTCCTAATGTTTCCTACAAAATATCTTAACTCTAGAACAGTTTCATTACATAAAATCTCAATTAAGTTTTCTTCTAACATTTCTAAAATTAAAGTTATAAACTTAAAGATAACACAACATACCGTAAGTCATTTTAAAAGTGATATCAAATTAAATACAGACTACTAAGGACAAATAAGGTTAAATTTTAAAAATATTTTTTTATCTCCCGCAAACTTGAATTTTTAAATATTTTGCAATAAGTTCTATAAAATGTAGCAGTAAAAAAAAATAAAAGCTGAATTTATTGGCAACTACAATATCCTATCAAATTCATATACATGCATAATCAGGATAGAATGACTGCAGAAGAAAATAAATTTAGCCTAAAATATGTTTGTAATAATATTAAACTAAAAGAAAGTATATTAATTTTGAAATTTATTTCTCTTCCTACCCCCAAACTTGTTTTTAACAAGTATAGCATTCAGTACAGAAAATATAAGCATGAAGAAAAACAGTTCAACAATTTTATCTACCACAAATGTCTATCAAAATATATACAAGTATTCATCAAGACAGAACAATTTGCAATAGAAAGTAAATCCAAACTAAATATGTCAAAATAAAATTAAACAAAAGAAAGGTCTAACAAACAGCACAGGTATCAATGTAGGAATATATATTTAAATGTTCTTCAAATCTCTATATTGTTGTAACACAAATACAAATACACATGATAAATAAGATCAATTCTTCCTTTAACTCATCGCATCTCACTACCCTACTACCACTTTCTAACAAGATCACTACACTGAAAATCATGTACTAGTAAATATTTTTATAGATTATAATCTTATAGATATGATTATCCCTGATGTATTGGCTCAAGTGCACCAACCTCAGGCATCACCTTATCCTTTTAAGTTAAGTACCTCTAACAGTTATAAATATAGTGTGAGATCATCCACAAATTGCTCATCAAATAGTTTCATGACTTCTACCAAATGAAAAAAAAGTCAGCAAAAAGAAGTAACAAAATTGAGATGGAGCTGTCATTATTTAAACTCAAAATATCTCTGTAAAACTCAAGTCCAGTTGAAACTTGAGTCATAGTGGACTCGTTAATCCAACTACTACAAGAGAACATATACAAGTCTAGCCATAATAAGAAGTTAAGGAATCACCTCTCTTATGACACAAAAATCAAATCAATCCACAAACAATTCAAACATCCACTAACATAAAACAAACTGATCAATCCACATTAAAACAAATATATCACACCTCGAACAATTACAACACACAAACAAACTAGCAAACATAATTATGGGTTGTCTCCCACGAAGCACTTGGTTTAACGTCGTCAGCCCGAAAAAAAATTTCACTATGACAAAATTTCATTTAAGTAATCCCTGATCAATCGCCCAATCTTTTTTCAAATCCTGGGATTCCTATAAAATACTCGAATTTTAATTCTTCTTTCAGCTCTTCCTTTCCAAAATGATTCAGATTATAATTTCTCTTTTTTCTTTCGAGATTCAATATTATTCCAATGATTTTCTCAATTTGCATATTAATTTCATTCTTAAAATTTTGGATCGAATTCTCTTTAGATGATTCAGATTTTGGATCGAATTCTACTAGATTACTCTTCTGTCTCAAGTGATCTTCTAATTCTTCCCCTTGAGATAGTACTATAAGATATATTATTGGCTCAATTATCTCATTCATAAAGCAAAATATCGCATTATCCTTAAACTTCATTTTTTCATCAATAACCTCCTTAAACTTTACATAATTGGGCATTTGTTTTAATGCCTCGGTAAACAAAATATTTATAGTTCATTTTTTGAATTCTTCTATAAATCTTGAGAATTGTTGGTCTAATTTTTGTATCAATATTATCTGAGGAAATGGTGGTTGTGGTATTTCAATATTTATCTTGGTTGATGAAATAGTTTATTCTAATTCCTTAAGAATTTCTTCCATTTATCTTTCAATCTCATTTTCCTCTTTTCTCAACTTAGTGTTTAATTGAACTATATCCTTCAATTCTCGTCCGCTTCTAAGTTAGATAGCTTTATCTTGCCCACTATTATTCTTTTTAAGATTTATCTCATGGTCACTAAGTAAAATATCTGGAGGATAACTACTAATTGAATTACCAATTTGCTTCAGTTAGTTTTCTATATTCCTTATTGCAACACCTTGATTTTCTAGCTGACTCTCTATTTGAATAACATTCTATTCTAATAAATCCTTCTCCTTATTTTGTGGGTCAAAGTCAAATCCATGAGGGAAAGAAAGTTTATTAAAATTATAATAGTCATGATTATTCCAACTACATGTCTGATTAAATTGATTATCTTCTCAAAAATTGGTTTTATCCTTCAAAATTGTTATCCCAATTAAAGTTTGAATGATTCTTCCAACCTGGGCTATAATAATCAGAATAAAGATTATATTTCTTATGGCTAATCTCAATCCAATGACCAAATAAACTTTTCACAATAATTGGTGGTTCTTGACTAGAATTATAATACAAATCTGAATATTCATTATTTTGTCAATCTGTCAATTCTACCATAAATTCATGGAGTATTTTCTTATTCATAATCCTCTTAAAAGTTCTCTCCAAATATGAGTTGTACAGTTCAAAGTCTACAACTCCTGAACTATGCATACAAATTTAAAAACTAAACTAAAATGAAAGATATCAAAAATATATTTTGTATTTTGGATTTTTTTTAAATAAACACACTATAATTAAAAACACTAGATAATAATAATATAATTTTCAAATCTAAGCCTTACAGGTTTAACTCGAATTCTCTTAAAGTTAACTACCAATCTTCGCACGCGAACGGCGCCAAAACTGCCACTACTCGCAATTACACGTGAATTTAGACTTTCAAAGATATAATAAAGCTTGACCGATTTATATTTAGCGGCTAGTGTACGAAATCGAAATGTTATAAAATTTAGAAAATAGTTTACATATTAGGGGTACTACGCAAGTATACGTATCGTTTCAAGTAATATAGGGTTTTTTTTTAAGACCTCAGTACCGATCCCACAGAGAAGTAAGGTAAGAATTCACTTAAGCTAATTCTAGTCAACTGCTATCAAGTCTTAGTTTGGAATGTCGATTAAACTGATTTTTCTAACAACTACTTCTAAATGAAAATCTTAAACATAAAGATAACTTATTTGAATAAATTGGTTTGGAGAATTTTGAGATGTTAAAAACTGTTTTTCTCGTGTAATGATCTAGATAATGTATACGAATGAAATGCTTAGAATTTAATGTAGTCGGTAAAAAAATGAGCATAAATATTCTTTACCCCCTCTCAGTGCTAGCAAAAAACATTAGTTGATCTAAAGTTTGTCTCCAGTTTGGTAGTAGTGTTGAGCAGATTCTGGCCTCTCACTTCCAAATTACCCACTGTGCCCTCTCTATAGGACCTACTAGGGACCCTTACGATCCAAACTCTAAAGCGAATTGATAAAAGAATCTATTCAGTCACCCTAGAAATATCAATTCAACGTCCATCAAAACTTATCTCTTTATCTATTTGCACTCCCCCTCGGACGGTTGCAATAGCTCTTTCCAAAGTGAAGTGTGGCATTCACAAACTGGGTGAAAACATAGCCCTCCCGATTATATTTCGCAACGGATTTTAACCTCACAAGTGATGAGTTTGCAAAGTAAATTAAGAGCTAGTGAAAATACGATCACATTAATAAATCAAAAGACTATCCAAGCAAATCTAGATTCCTAAACAAGCATTTAGTTTATTGCAAAAGAAAAGTAAAATGAAGATAATGACATAAGCATTAAAATGATTGATAGAATTAAATAATAAACTATGTGTCAATAAGAAGCAGATGACTACCCACTCTCTTCTGAGTGTATAGGTACGCTTAATATTATATTAGTTTTATGAAACTATTTGGCACCTAGTAGCATCAAATAGAAACAGATCATTAAATTAAATTTCTTTAAAAGTTGCATTATCGACTAAACTATTTTACTAATCAATCAGTCAATGTGAGCGCACTCAAGTTGCAATATCATTGTTCTCATGAGTCTTAGTTTCACCTGCAATAAACTTTAACATAACTTATTGCAACTTAAGTTATGTCAATGAAGCAAATGAGATATTACTCATCACATGAAAATAAAAATAATTCTATCATTAAAAAAATTTTCTTACACGTCACTACATATTAAAATAAATGAATAAAGAAAACTACTTAAGAAGCATGAATAAAACACAATGGGAAACCCCATTTAAATAAAAAAAAATCCACTAGAAAATACTTACAACAATTACAAAAAAATGAAGAACACAATACTCAACTTTTTCCCTCTGAAAGAAAGATGAAAAATCTCTCCAACAAATCCTCTTGTCGATTCATGAGCCGCTCATACTTCTTTATGTATATCTCGCAAAATCTTTCACCAATCTCTCCCGAAAATGAAGAAATCTACATCTCCATACTCATGTCAAAATCTCTCTAAAAGTCTCATAAAAACTCTTCCTAAAACACACACTTGACTCCTCTAATTACCTCCCATAAGAGGCACCAAGCCCCTCTTTTTAAATAGAAACCAAACACCTCCTTTTTCCAAAAGACACTTTCACTCCAAGAGACACACTCTTTCACTCCAAGAGACACATCCCTTCATTCAAATGTTTTTCAAAGTGTCTAGATTCATTGAACCACTCCATGGGGCATGCAAGTTGTCCATAAGCTTCAAGAACATCCCAGAATGGCTCAAAACCGCCTAAAACCCGTCCAAAAATCATCTCGAGCGCTATAGCGCCACAATTTGTGCTATAGTGCATGCTTCTAGTCGTAACTGGCACTATGGCACCAGTCTGGGCGCTATAGCGCCACCCTGCGGGCAGTACACCCGTTTTGGCTATGTTTTGTCCCATTTAGTCTCTGGTTCGCTCGTGGTGTTATACCTATAAGATAAACATAAAAATAACATTTCTTTAAAGTGTAATTTCATTCAAAAATATGTGATAAATATGAAGAAGATTAAACATAAAAAACATCAAAATGTGTCTGATCAGAATTTTCTTCATTGCTCAATTGAGCTCCAAATTATACCATTTTTACTTCATTTTCTCCAAAACTTCATTTCGTGTACCAGAAACCAAAAACATGCAAAATATAATCCTTTAAAGTGTAATATCACTAAAAATGATTATAAAATGAGCATTAAATGTACATTAAAAATAGATAATTTTAAGGTGAATCAGTAGGCAGGTTGTCACGGTTAGTGTTGATATTGAGGCCAGAGTCACAGCCTAGGTTGTTGCCCAGGTCCTCACCTAGCTAGCCTAAAAGAAAATCAAATATGGAATTGAAGATGAAGGCAGATTTTAACGCAAAGCTGTATCATGCACAACAGAGATGAAAGAGGCTCTGATGAGAATAACGATGAGAGGATAGATGAGTAGAAACTTTTTTCTTCTTTTTCGTTATTTAGAAAAAATTATTGAAACAAGCGTTATTTGTTATGGACAAATGTTCATTTTGGTTGGTTTAATGCAATGATTTCTTTGTTTTTTGTTTATAGTTTCTGTGTTAATTAATATTGTTATATAGATTAAGAAAGGTTTGGATAAATACACTTGTCGTGTTAAATTATAGTGTTAGAATTACAGGTGTGGAAATTGTAGTGTTGAAGACTTTTGGTGCTATAGATTTTCAACAGCTTACCGACTGTATGTCAAAGCGCTATCATAATTTCCAACGGGCATTACTTGTCAGTTATTGTAGTGACGGTGAACCAATCAACTACATATTAATAACATATCATAATTTACAACAGTCGTTTCTGGCGGTTTACAAACTGACACCACAACACAGTTTTGTGATGTCTACTCCATTATTTTCGACGAAACAAACTGTCAATTAATATGGATAGGAATCGACAGCTCTGCTATACTTTTCCGACAGTTGTGCAAAACTTTTCCAATGATAATGCTACACTTTTCCAACGGTCAGAACCCGACAACTTAGTGTCATCAGTAAACCGTCAACACTTATAAGCCATAAGTAATTCCGTCGATAAAATAATTATCGACAAAAGTTTTAGCTAAATCACAATAGATGTAGTTAAGCCGCCAGAAATTTATGAATTGATGGGTTTTATACCTTTTCTGGCGATTTTTGGGCCATCGGAAATAGACTTAATTCCCTTAGTGGAAGAAGGGGAGAGTGCACGGCCTAGGCGTGAAAGGCATTGCATTAGAGGTCAAGCGCTCTCGTGCTACTGTGGGTGGCCTTAGCTCGTTACAGGCTAGGCATGACAAGCTTGTTAGATAGGTCAGTGACATGATTGAAGAGCTCTGTCATGTGCGTGAAGGCTAGCCTACTACAACAAAACAACGGATTTGCGTCCGAATTAGCATCAGAAAAAAAGTTTGATGCAAAATTAGCGTCCAATTTAAATTTGTTTAGCGTAGCGTGTAGTTTCAAGAATTAAAAGTATTGGCGCAGACTAGTTGTGTCGAGCAGGAGACTAATTCGATGGAATAGCGTCGGATTTGTGTCTACATTGGCCGACATTAATCCAACGCCAATGCCCTAAATTTTCCTTTCGGCAAACCAAAGTAGCACTTCTCTGTTTTCTTCTTCCCCACCGCAAACCGGTCTCCTTAGGCGCTCCTCCATGGTTTCCAGTGTTTCCAGCTCATTTCCATCATTTCCACCGCTTTGACTTCGTCCAAGGTCAGAAGGTATCATCCATACCTCCAAGCTTCAATTTTACATAAGATTTACTGTTTTATTTGTTTGATTTTGAATGCATAGGTGTTAGATCCGAAAAGACATAGGCATCACTCCATTTCTTTTTGTATATTCTTTATTATATTCGCAAGACAGATATTAGATGGTTCTACATAAGATTTGAATGTTATGTGCTTAAATATAAGTGTTTAGGTTTAAATATGTAAATACATAAGAAATTTGTGCAATGGATATAAATATGAAAATTTAGATGTGAGATATGTAAATACATAAGATTAGTGCTATGTATGTAAATATGTAAATAAGAAAATTTAGGTGTGAGATATGTAAATACATAAGAAATTTATGCTACATATGTAAATATGAAAATTTTGGTGTGAGATATGTAAATGCCTAAGAAATTTGTGCTATGTATGTAAATATGTAAATTCAGGTGTGAGATTTACATAAGAAATTTGTGTTATGAAAGTTTAGGGCGGAGTTAGGCTAGTGTTGATTTTTATTTGGTTAAAGGTAAAATAATGGTGTGGTAATTTAATAGGTTAATGGGTTGATGGATTAGTTTGGATGTTAAGGGAATTAGTTGATTCTCTAGATTTATGTGCTTCGGGTTTCGGGTATGATGTGCAAGTGACCTATGATTTTGGGTAGGATGTGTAGATTATAGTTTAAAGTTTCCTGTATGTGCGAAATTAGGCTAGGATTTGAATAAAAAATATGAAACTCAGTAGGACACAGTGACATTGTACTAATCTATAGAGTTGCATCTATGGTACAAATAAATATTCAAAATTTTAGATCATGGATATATAACAGATTATATCCAGGAAGAAAAGGATTAACTGACGAGTTTTTGGCTGGTATTGAAGAGTTCTTGCATGTGGCATCACAGATGCCCTTTTACCTTTCAAAAGGTAGGTTTTGTCATTATGTGAAGCACAAGAATCAAGCGTGCCTAACACCTGAAGAAGTAAAGTTAGACCCATACCGTGGCGGATTTAAAACCGATTATTGGTCTTGAACTTCACATGGTGAATTTAAACCAGATGTTTAGTACGATCGTGTTGTAGTTCGTCAAGTTATGCCCCTCCAACTGTTCACGATTCTGGCATGAATGAAGAAATGGTTGATGATGCGAATAAAGTTCATTTTATTGGAAGGGTGTTTGACGATGATCAGGATCCAAACAGTGAACTGCAACGATTTTATGAATTATTAAATGGTGCACAACAACCACTGTAGGAAAGATACACTTTGCACACGGAGTATCAAATCTGATTTTAACATGCCCAAAAAGACTAATTTAATCAAGTAGCAACATTATTAAAGGAGATGAACCCTGCATATAATTTAGTTATAGAAGATTTTAGAACTAAAAAGTTAGTAGCAAAGTTGGGGCTACTACTTGAAAAGATAAATTATTGTGTCAATGGGTGTATATTATCTTACAGAGAAGATGTACATGAGACAAAATGTAAATTTTATAGTACTTATAAGTTCAAACTATGGGGAAGAAAGAGTCAAAATCAGAAAACTATTATTAACAAACATCTCTTTTATTTTCCTCTCATTCTACGGCTCCAACAACTGTTTGTCTCTATGCACACAGCTCTCCATATGACATGATCATGGATATATTAGTATTAATACAATAAGTCATCTCTCGGCTAGTGAAGATTGGAAACATCTCGACCGCAGTTAGCCAGATTTTGCAGCAGAACCACAAATGTTATGCTTGGTTTTTGTGTAGATGGGTTCACACCTTACAGTCATGCTGCAGCATCATATTCATGTCGGCCAGTTATTATCATGACATATAATTTTTCCTCTGATATTTGTATGCCTGTGTCGTTCTTATTTCTAACGTTGATCATATAAGATCCATATAGTCTTAAAGAAAAAATTGACGTGTGCTTACAGTCTCTTATAGATGAGCTACAAGTATTGTGGGCAACCGGCATGTTGACTTATAATATTGCAACGAAACAAAACTTTCATCTTAGAGTTACTCTTACGTGGACAATCAGCGATTTCCCAACTTATGGGATGCTTTCTGGTTAGAGCACTGCTGAGAAATTGGCATGTCCCTACTGCATAAATATATCTAAGTATATGACTCTTATATTTATCTGATCATATAAACAGGCCAAAGAACTTAACAAAGAATCATCCACCACAAAATTGCATGTCCTTACACGTCGGCTCACAGGCATACAGTAGTGGGTATCCGATCACTTTCGACGTGTCAATGTAAGTTTTAAAATTTTAATTTTCTAATCTTTTGGTGGGCAAATTAATATGTCAATTAATGTTTGGATTTTGTTATGTAAAATGAATACGAGCAGCTCCGGGAGAGACAAAAATAGACAACTAGCCAGATCTCACCGTCCACCAACAGCACTGGTAGTTAGTCCACATCTGCTCAGTCCGATTTTTTGTGGACGCAGACCACCGGGAAGAAGGGGAGAGTGTACAGGCTCGGAGTAAAGGGGATGGCGTTTGAGGCCGAGCGTTCCTGTGTAGCTGTGGTGGCCCTCGCTCGTTATAGGCTCAGCATGTGGAGCTTGCCAAACGAGTCATGATGATAAATGAAGAGCTCGACAGGTGCATAAAGGCTAGCAGATGGTTGCAGAAAGTCTGGCACACCTAACAATGAGTTTTGATTGCCAGAGCAAGAGACATATGAGCGCTGTCGAGGAGGTTCATGATGATGATGAGGAAGATTAGAAATTTTTTTGTGTTTGATGATGTTTTTCGATAAAGGGGTCGATTAAATGTTTTTATCATTTCTGTATAATCGAATTTTCAGTTTCTGTAGTTGTGAACAATGAATACTTTGATCGGTTATTCTTTAATTTAATTTAGTGTCATTATTTGTATATGTTATAGCTTTCTTTTATCATTTTTGATGATATATAGATGTTTTATTATGTTGTTTGTGTTTGTTTTATGCAAGTATGTAGAAATCTAATCATCTAGCTGTATTTTTTCGTTTGATACAAGTTTGCACTGGATTAGCGTCGGCAAATTCTAACACTAAATACTGTGATAATCCATTCGATAGAATACGAAGCAAATTTGACGCACTTGCTTCGAACAAGGCCAACGCTAATTTGCATCGGCCATAGTTGACGCTAATTAGCGTCGACCATAGTCGACACTAAATTGCGTTGGATATAGCCAACGTTAATTTGCATTGGTCATGCTCAACGCAAGTGCGTCGTTACTTTTATTGCTCTGGTTTTTCCAATGCAAATTTGTAATGTCGAAAGTTTTTGACGCAAATGTGGACACAGATAAAAATCTGACGCAAATTTTGATGCAAAATGATTTAGTGGTGCCAATTTTAACGTCAAAACTATTTCGTTGTTAATCCGACGCTGATTGGGATTAGCGTTAGAAAAATGTCCAATTAACGTTGAAAATTTCTGATGCTAATTCGTATTTTCCTATAGTACATCAAATTGTTGTGAATGATCTAGCACGTTTGACGAAGAGATTTGCAAGTCCTCGAAGCAAGTAGCATATGAATGTTGTGGACAAGAAGGTTGATTAAAAGTTTCATTAGGTGTTTGATGATGTTGCCCCGCATTAGGGTTCATAATTTTTTTTATTTCTAATTATGTGAACATTTATCCCGGGTGAGTGTGAACTTTCACACGTTTACATTTGTATTTATTAAATTATATTTGTTATCATTGTTTGCACTTGTTAGGATGTAATTTTTGAGTTGTGATGGTGGATAAATCATTATCTACTCGTATTTATTGTGTGCGGGTTTGTAAAAATCTAATCATTCTTTTATATTTTTTTATCACAAGTATATGTCAAAATAGCATCGGAATGTGGGACGCTAGTTGTAGGATCACAAACGATGCATAGGTGGACACAAAAACCATGTTGATCTTGCGTCGTCCCTTAATCTACGAAAATAATTAACGATGATATTTACATACGCTAAATTCAACTTAAAATATTTGCGTCAGATATTTTCAATGCTTACATTTTTATTGACCCTCGTTTTAACAATAAATTCTTTCCGGCGCAAAATCTAAGGCTAATCTATCATGTAGTGTATTAATTTCTATTCATGTTAATTATTTTAAGCCAAATATAAAAAATGATGACGTTGAAGGTTTGGGAGCTCCCATCCACACAAGGTGTTTTCTATTTTTAAATAATCAGAAAAAACATCTATAGACGTGCACTTCAAAATACTAGAATAATAATTCATATATGCTAGTTATTCACTCATCGGGAAGGAAATAAATGTGCTGACTGGGCTGTGAAAAGAGGATTACAGAAACAAGACTTTATTTTTTTCGTCAAAATTCTAAGTGAATTATCTGTACTTATCAGAAGAGACTGTTTAGATTTACCTTTTATTAGATCTGATAGTAGT
Organism: Papilionanthe hookeriana x Papilionanthe teres; assembly: GCA_022702705.1. Taxonomy (NCBI): domain Eukaryota; kingdom Viridiplantae; phylum Streptophyta; class Magnoliopsida; order Asparagales; family Orchidaceae; genus Papilionanthe; species Papilionanthe hookeriana x Papilionanthe teres. Next base: position 2,087,427 of record CM040430.1, on the reverse strand, counting down.
TATTAGTTCTTTGTTCTTACTTTTTTTTCAATGTTTTACGAAGTTTTTTTTTTTTTTATCACCTTTTCATTGTACTTATTTTCTTATTGAAATAAAATTTCCCTTTGGGAAATAAAAAAAAAAACTAGAATAATAAAGAGTTCAAGGCATAAACATTATATGTTCTCAATTAAGATGAAGTTTAAGCATTCCTTAAGTAAATTATTTTAAAATTTCAAACTCTCTTATGTGGCCCATATATCATATTTATCTAATCTGCTATGAAAAATTTAATTTGAGTTCATGTTATTTATAACCACTTTGCACTTAAGAAATGCTAATACTATTAATAAAAAGATAAAGAATGAATTCTCAATATGCTTTAAATTGCATGTAGCTATTCCGGCTTCAATATAATTTTTTGCTCAATTCATTGGCTAAACTTTTTTACAGCTCTATGTAATAGGTTCATGATCGGAATAATAAAGTGAAGAATCAGGACATACATAACCTTATTTGGGAACAAATCCAAATTGTGAATAAATGACCAGCTTTTATGCGAATGAAATCAAGGAAAATTGAACAAAAGACGTGCAAAATTTAATTTCTTCATTTCAGTGCATAAAGCCACTCAAATGTATTACCATAAATATTTTAGAAGAATAAAATATAATAGATTGGGCTTCGTGCTTAAGATTAAACCTAAAGCAATAGTTATAATTCAAAATAATATTGGCCTTGCTCGTCATAAAAAGAGGATATGATCATATTTCAGATTTCTAATTTATCATGTTGAGTCAGTGATAAATTTACAAGATTTTAATGATGATTACAAAGTTATTCAGTATATCGATGAATACGGTGATAACGAAGATGAGAATTTTAAATTCAACTTATAATAATTCAACTGATGAAATTAAAAGACGTGTGCGTTGTAGTGAGACATTTTTTCTTCAAGTATTTACAAAATACCATCATAATTAAAATATTTTTTTATTTCTTTTTATTATAGATGGCATCAGGTGGTGGTGATGGCGCTGCTCGTATACAGATCATTATTATTTTCGAAAGGAAAAAACGACCTTCAGATCATTTCCCAACTTTCAGACTAACACCACAATTACTATCACTACCTCATTGATCTAATCATCTCGTACGACTCCATCAGCCAATATATTATTCCTTAGGTCCTATCGATACCACTCCATTTTTATTCATTTACACCTCACACATATATTATGTGGACCACTGCCATCACCCTTCATCTACCGCCGTCAATATATCAGGCTAGTTCAACCAATTCTACTGAGCAGGTAACGCTCGCTGAGATACCCACTTTACTCACTTGTATTGCATCTGATGGGGATACTTGAGTTTATGAATATTATTTTTCATTTTCTGATTTATGCAGTGCTAACATTTTTTATTATTATTATTATTTGCATTTTTATTTTATTTTTTTTATTTTATTTTATTTTATTTTTATTTTATTTTTTTTTGCATGTTCAATTCTTCTTCATAAATAACACAAACTAAGAGATATAATAAGGAGAAGTTGATAGTCTTGATTATCGAAGAAGATGTCAATAGAAGTGCGCAACATATGGTTTAGAGAATTTGTGATACTAATTGAAACTCTCTACATATGCTTCTACAATAGATGGTGCTCAAAGTCTAGTGATTTTTGTTTTTATCTTTTATGTTACGGGAGAAATTTGGACTTCGTACGCACTCATCTAAGAAACTTCAAACAAGATCGAAGTGAAAATTAACGTTATTGTATTTGGAATGTTCAAGGATCACGTAAATATTAATATTCAAGTTTGAGTGATGTGTTGAAGAAGTACTATTTTCCAAAAGCATCAACCAACGTCTCTTCGCTCCTACTTTCTTTTTCTCACGGTCTAAATTCCTCCAAATTTTTTGCCACTTCCAAATTATCCATCAGAGAATAGCACTAAAATTTGTTTGTACCCAATATTAAGGCCTTCTTGATTTTCAGCCTTAAATTCATGACAACTAAAATCAAACATTAAGTAACAATACTGTTTGAAATCCCAGAGCCCAAACTTTTTCCAAGTTTAGTTTAAAAAGCTCCTCTTGATGATCTAAACCGTGTACGGCGTCGTTTTGTAGTAGTACACGTTATTTTCATCGTACGTACTAAATAACTTAAGGCCCCATTAGATTAAACATTATATCTCCTCCCAAAAGTGAGTTTATAGAAGATGCTCTCAAAACTAAACGGAGAATAAACTATAAAGCGTTGAGAAATAGAAATTTGAAATGCTACAACCTCATATGAATGCATAAATATATCAAAGTGTATGGGTTTGCATTCTTGATTTTAAATGATCATATCCAACTTCAAAAGGAAAACAAAGCATGCGCGCAGCAATAAAGCTTGCTTCTTGTAAAAGTTTGCATGCTTGGTGACGCACAAATTAGGTGAGATTACAGCTTACAGCAACAGCAACAGCCAATCAAAACATCGCCATAAATATGTTGAAGACATGCACTATCACATGCAAGGTGGAATAAACAATACTGCAAGTGTCCATCATAACAATAACTCTCAAATATCGCAGCAAAATTAAATCTCATAGTTTAAGAAATAAAGCATATAAACAGTACATATGCTAAAAGATATAAAGGATAATCAGATTGTAGTTAACAAACACATACTAAAACAAATAACGAAAATAAATTGCATAACATGTCATTATTATTATTATTTTGGGTTTGCAAGATTCAAATTTAAAAACCATTGAAACAAATGATTAGATTTAAGATATTATATATCTGCTTATATCCAAAGCATAAGCAAACCATTTATTTTAGGAGAATGGATCACAAAAAGTCGGGGATGACAGTCCGAAATCCATCACTCACCCTAACCTCCTCCCCAATGCCCCAATTATACTAACAATAAATAAAGTTCCAAAACTCATAACTAACGCACTAACAAAGATCATGCCCGATTATTTCGCAAAAAATCACATGAAATAATGATTATCCGTCCTCCGTTCGATCATAACTACACAAACAGATGAAGCAAATACACCATCCCCATCACTCAAAGCAAATATAACTGGAAATTTCAAAGAAAAAGACAAGATACACATTCGCAAACGGGAAACACGTTCCTGCGAAATTTCTTAATGCCGTACTGTGTGCGGTGTCCGGTTTGGACGCCAAATTAAATTTAAAACTGATTAGATAAATATGAAAAAAAAAAAAAAGAAAGTGGGGGAAAAAAATATTCTCTACAGAGAAAAAGCAGATCGTGAGAAAAGAAGACTTACCTTTTGCCAAGCACATATCTCCACCTTAACCCCATCTTTAATCCCCTTATTCTTCTTCCTCTTCCTCCTCTTTTTCTTCTTTATGACATCTTCTTTCATCGCATTTTTCTTCCTCATCACCAAATCAATCTCCTCCACCTCCTCCTCCTCCTCCTCCCCCTCCTCTTCCCAACGCTCACCTTCAGCACTATTACCCTCCTCCTCATCAACCTTACCTTCAACCAACGGCGCTGCAGCAAACAGCTCTACAATAGATCTCTTCTTCGGAGCCCTTTGTTTCCCCTTATTTCCTATCCGCCTTCCCTCCTCCCCCGTTCTCAGACCGCCAGATGGCTCCAAAGCCGTCCATCGCCTCGGCGGGATAGCATCTTTGTTTGTATCGTCTTCCTCCTCAACGATCGCAGCCGATCTAGAAGAATCGAGCTCATCCCCCCACCACTTGAACCTCCGCACCGAAATCGGCGGCAGCAAAGCTCTAGTCTCGGTTCCGTCGTCGAACGGCCAGCATCGGCCTAAATCGATGCTTCTCATCCTCTCCGTATACTCTCTATGAAGTTCAACGGTATGGATCAGATCTGAAGTAGGAAAGTGGAGAAAGAGAGAGAAAAAGAAAGATGAATACCTAATACAGAAGCTCTCCGTCACGACCGCCATGGCTTCGATCTGAAGCAGAATCGAGAGCTGAAATGGTAAGAGAGAAAGGCCAACTATGAATCAAGAGGGCGAGAGAGATGAAAATCTCGTTATTCTGAGCTCGAAAGGGGAGCAAGAGAGGAGAGTGAGAGTGCTGTCAGGAGCGAGCATAAGAACAATTTAGAGAGAGAGAGAGAGAGAGAGAGAGAGAGGACACGCTGGCTGGGCTTTCTATTTCCCGCTCTTTGCCTTTTTCTATCGACTCGACCTCCTCATTTATGGTCGAAAGCGACGTATGACAAGAAATAAAATAAATGGATATATTCAGCCATACACGTGGCTAATCAACATCCGTCCGATTTAATACTTACGTAAGAATGGTTGGCTTAATGAACAATTTAATTTTTATTTATGGATTTATAGACATTTTAATAGAATTTTTAATTTTGGATTTATAATTAATCAAAGTAAGAAATAGGTTTATGGAAATCAAAATCCCTCGAAATACTGTTTATTTTCCTTTAATTTCAAAAAAAAAAAAACAAATTGAAAATATAGAAAAATGAAAGCAATACTCATATTTGTTTTAACAAAAAACCTGCTAATGACCCTTTAAAAATGCTTATTCCGTGTTAATTTAATCGCTTCATTAAGATTCTTGGTATTTTTTACAAATATTACACACACATACATATATGTGTGTACGAGCTCGCTTACATACGGTGCAAGAGTCCTTAGGTCAGGGGTTCGAATCAACTCCGACAAGGTTGGCCTTAAGTAGGTGGTACTTGAATTGTTGGGCACATTAGTGGTGGCTGGAGGCTCGTATAATAGTTTATCGTCATTCCTTTAATTATATATGATTTCTTCTCTCCTCG